>OX371225.1:306596869-307031869 GCA_947310385.1 Nephrotoma appendiculata | reverse complement strand
TTCCGATTTGAATATAAAATCGATCAAAAAATTTGAAATCTTACCGCGTATCTCGATTTCGGAAACAGACTTCTAAAAGCTGAAAAATATGTATAATATTTAACGTCATTTGATACTTTCGGATTTTTAGTACATTTTTCGTAAATTGACATTACAAAACGGTATAATTTGCCCGACTTTCAAAATTCCTAAATCGAAATCCCGACTTTTAAATTCCCGACTTTCACAATCCCGACTTTCAAAAGACCGATTTTCAAAATCCCGACCTTCAAAATTCCGATTTAAAAAAAAAAATATGAATATGGGCCGGCAAATTTTAAGAAATCGGGCTTTTAAAAATCTTTTAGTAATGAGTACAATGTAGTAACGGGGTTGGGTACGACTCGTCAAATTCAAAATTCCTAAAACGAAATTCCAAAACCAAAATTCCAAAAACAAAATTTCAGAAACCACAATTCCCATAAAAACATTTTCAAAAAATAAAATTCCAAAAAAAAAAATATTCCTATACAAAATGCCAAATTTTAAAATTACAATATACAAAATTCCTAAAAATTTTCATGAGTATAAATTGGAATTTTTTTTGGAAATTTTATTATAATTTATAGTTAACAGCGGGCCCCCAATAGAATTCCTTTTACTTTTTCCTTACAGAAAAGTATGAAAAATATTTGAGAAAACACAATTTTTTTTTTCAAGTTTTTTTTCATACTTTTCTGTAAGGAAAAAGTAAAAGGAATTCTATTGCGGATGCGCGTTAAGAAATTTTTAATTAAGGCTTATTTAAAGGTATCTTGTAATTTGCTAAAACTGTTACAGTACTTATTTATTAATGACTGCACCAAATACAAGTTTGTTAGTGGGAATTATTGGTATGTTTGTATTGTATGTTTGTTATGTACCGAACAGTTCGGTATTCCAAAAAATCCAACATTGTTTTCTAGAATTACATAAAGATAATCAATCTGGTAAACAATCAGCCGTTCCACACTTTGATTCTTTGATCGTAATTCTTTCCTCGTTTCCTTCTCCTTCACATACAAACTGTTGTTAGTTTGTAGGTGAAGAGGAAGGGAACGAGGAAAGAATCATGACGAAAGAATCAATGTGTGGATGGCGGACTGTGGATCATGTTTGTGTAATAGTTTCTAAGAACAATTAAATTAAATTTAATTGATTGAATAATTATTTCAATTAATTAAATTTAATAATAATAATATAATAATAATTATTGAATTAATTGAAATAAATCAATTAGAATTTTTGCGAAATGCTGCAAATATTATTAAACTAATGAAATAATGGAATTTTGTATATGGAATTTTTATTTTAAATAAATAAATTTTACCAGTTGGAATTAAAAATTTTAATTTTTATGTTGTAGTATTTTGTAAAATCGAATTTTATATTTTAGTTTATTGGGGTTTTAAAAATTTAGGCCAGTTGGAATTTTTTCTTTTGGATAACCGAACCGTTCCCGTGGTAATGACTTAAAATATGAAAACAAGTTTATTTTTTACATAATGTTATGTAAGTAGGTAATATTTTCTAAAGGGTTAAAAAGGATTTAAATGCACCAGATGTTTTGGTATAACCGTAACAGACGACGAAATAGTAAGAGTAGCCTTACAGACAATTTTAAAAACTTTCAAAATATTTTTTACAACTAACTAAATAATAAAAATTATTAAATGTGTTGGAAAATTATGAAAAGTAATAAAAAAATCAAAACAAGAATCTGTACTATTGATGTTGCTCCCACTAATGGGTTGTGTAGCTAAAATGACATGTGACATTATGATAACTCACAAAAATCTAACTATAACTAGCAGTAAACCGTATTATCGATACAAGAGTTCCAATTGTGATAAAATAAATTTTGTTAAATCAGTAAAAAGTGTTGTTTAGTAAAAAATTTTGTGTGTAATATTTTAATTTTTAAAATTATAAAAAAATATTAAATAAGAGGCCTATTAAAAATAAAAATAAAGCAAAAACAAATAAAAAATAATAATAAGAAAAGGGGCAAAATGAACATCTCATTGGTCAAAACGAACAAAAATAACGACAAGCTAATCTTGTTGGTTCCGCTTTCCATCTCATGGGCGAGAATCAAACTTATTGTGTAAAGCATGAGAAACCACAACACTAGAAGAAGGAAAACATGAATTAAAAAAGGAACCATCAGATCATAATCACGCTCCAGTGGCTTCCGAAAAACATGTTTTTAAGGCAAATGAAACTGTGAAAAGTTTGGCAGAAGTGCCAGGGTTGCGACCTTCTCAAATAATAAGAGAAAGTATTGTTGAATACGACCACGATTGTAGATTATATTTGCCTTCAAACGGAGCACAAAAACAAAAAATTGTTCGAGTCAGGGCCTTAACGCTGAAAAAGCCGGAAAGTTTAAATGAAATTTCCATTCCGGAAACGTAATAAAATTTATTGACAAAGAGCTCTTTGTATTGTCGGAGAAAGATTTTGGAGAGAACAAAAATATTTTATTAGGGACAAAAACATATTTGGTGTTGCTAGCAGAGGCTGAATGCTGGCTCATGGACGGTACATTCGAGGTTGTACCGTCTATAATGAGACAGTTATTCTCGATCCATGGTAAAATTGGCGTCAGATTGTGCCATTATTATTTTGTATAATGAGCTCAAAATCAACAGAATTAAGAAGAACAGAAGCAGAATCAACAGAAGCTTACTCGACGATTTTTTATGAGCTTTATAAAATTGCTTGTGATTGAAACATCACGTTAAATAAATCCAAACAGAAATATGTCAGATTTTGAAAAACCAAGCGTAGCTGCAGTGAAAACATATTTCCCGTTGGCTGAATACAAAGGATGCCTTTTCGTGTGTTCATGGATACCTGAATACAGTCCAGAGTTCTGGACTATATTCCAGAACCATAGAGATAATTTTCCTAGAACAAAAAACTCGGTTGAGGCCTGGCACGCTCGACTAAAAATAGTAATCGGAAGACCGATGGAAGAAAGTAACAGCAAAATTTTAAATGTTGTTGTAAATAGGAACAATACTGATAAAGTTAATTATTTAAAAAATATTGCTCATGCTATAAAGTTACATTAATAGCGCTTAAATTTATTTATTTTAACATTAAATATTTTATTAAAAACCTAAACGCTCTATTCAGGACGACCAAAAATTCATTTTATTAAAAGAACATATTTACAAACATAAGAACAAATCCAATTTTATAAATCAAATTTTACAATTATTGGTTGAGGAATTGGCCAAGTTCAATTGAGCAGGCCCAATTCCTAAAATTCTAGAATAATTCACATTAAAATGCAAAGTATATCCAATAACCCAAATTTAACCAAGATCGACCAGAAAAAGACCAAGTTCTTAATTAAGATGAAGATATAAAAAAGGAAGTTTAAATATTTTTAAAAAAATCCCGACTTTTTCGAACACCGGGATTTTGAAAGTAGGGATATTGAAAGTCGGGATTTTAAAAGTTGTAATTTTGAAAGTAGGGATTTTTTTTTTGTCGGGATTTTGATAATTCGGTCTTTTGTAATTTGGGATTTCGTATACCGACGCCCTTTCAGCTCACGCGACTAAATGAAATTCACGATGTAGAAGAATAAACTTCCAATAAATAATAAAAGCTTTAGTATTGCTTCTTACTAAATTTCATCATTTCACAATTTTCTTAATAATTCCCACACGGGTGAACGAGTATTATACATTTTATGATGATATAATTATTTCCTCAAAAGACCATTAAATATTAAACTTTGGTTAATACAAACGTAATACCACTGAAAGCTTCAACATGTACACATTTGTAATTATTTTAAGCTATTTTTATAAATTGTTATACAACACTCCACACGATATGTACTTACATATTAAATAAAATTTTAATATTAACGCAAAATTTGAACTTTGGTACAGTGCAGAGCGCAGATCAATTATAGTCGCACACTAGATTTCCAGCTATCTCCAGCTTATTATAGATCATGGCCAAAGAAATGTACATTAACCTGTTGTTTAGAAATTAATTGCTAGTACTACGTAGCCTCGCAAGTAATTAGAGATGCGGCCACTAATTAACTACAACAATAAAGAATATAATTTCTTCAATAAACATGACATCACACCATGTTATGATAGTCATATGGTTAAATAAACACAATATACTATATGCTTGGCGTTATTATACTTACATAGTCATATTATAATCATAATGAAAACTAAAGAAAGAGGAAGGTCAGTTATGTCATTACTCTGTAACCATAACGTATTTAACACAACAAGTTGTTTGGATTATGTATATACATATGTGCAATGTCTGTGTTTTATTATAAAAAATAAAATTTGCACTGCACTTACTATGTTCATACAAAATTACTTAGTACACTTCATATTTTTAAATATCCAAACTACGCAATTTGTGGCATCATGTTATTTAAATTAAAATTATGATTTGAAAATGTGAATATTATTCATTAACTAAAAGCAAAACAGTGAATAAAACACAATGATACTCTGTGAGCAAATTATATTACTAAGATGATGATCTAATTCACGTGCCTAATTAAGTAATCGGTTATATTTCGTACAAATTTGGTCATTTACATAAAATATACAAGATATTTCTATTTATTATTATTAGTTCCATATTTTTGAGCAAATTCCTAACACTATGTATACAAACTAGAAAACTACCTTATGATAATATTTTTTTTATATTTAACAAAAACACATAAAAGCACCTGCTGAAATTATTATTCCAAAATCAATTTAAAGTTGTTTTCGTTATTAGCGCACGTAATTCTCGATAATTATTTTGAATTTAATCAAAACAGTTCATAATAAATCTAATTACTTATTATTTATAAGTCTTTAAATAACTCAACTATTTAACAATTCAATATTATTCACATATAAACTGGCTTTAACTTCCCAATAACTATAAAATGTTAAAATTGTTTGCTAATTATTTTCAATTATATTCTTTATTACTTCTACAATACTTTTTTAACCACTTCTCACTATTCAGAATGGCAATCAAAACTAAAAGTATTGAAATCAAAATTTATAAAAATAAAAAATAAGTTCTCATTTTTAGATAAATTAAGAAAAGTTGAAAATTGATGGACGTAATGGTTGTGAATTTGTGATTCTCTCTCTCAATCTCTTTTAGATCGCAAAGAATTTTATTCATCATAAATCTGTGTGCAATTCTCATATTATATACTTTAAATTATAAATTACTGGACTTAGGGAAATTTAACATACTCGTTTACTCGTACTAAAATATAATACGCGAGTATATCAATTGTAATTTTGTTAGTAAATGAAAATATTTTATTCACTTCTAACTGAAGTCAATGGTAATGTAGTGTATTGATTTGCTTCAATTTTACTATGCAATAGCCGTTTTCCAATCACAAGTTTTAAATACTTGTAAGGGTCGAGGGCAATGGGTGATGAGTGATGACAATGCGGCATGAAAATGAAATTAGTGCTTGTCATCCGCCAGTTGGTAAAACCGTCGGGAAGGCTAGATTTAAATTTGGCATGCCAGTTTTGTTGTTGTTGTGTCATGTTTCCACAGACATTGATTTATTAATTTTGCATGATAATGGTTAGGTAACAATGTTTCTTTTAGAATTTTAAAAATTGCATTGTGAGATTTGGGGTCTGAAAGTTTTTTTTTTTTTTAATATATCAATTTTGTTTTCAGGAATAGCCGTTATATCATCAATATTTCGATAGTAAAATAATGGCTAAAAATCTAAAGAATTCAGTCACATTTAATGCCAAATTTTCCTTTAACAAATTTGCAAGTATAGGGCTTATGGGAAAACCCATTGGAGAACCAAAAATTTCTTTAGAATATTTATTGCCAAAAGAAAATTCCGAATTATCTAAAGCAATGCTTAAACTTCAAGAAATTGGATTTTCGTCAATTTGGATTCTGCGTTCTTTTTGATGTTTCTCCAATTTTTGCTGATTCAAAACTTTATGGCTTTTTACATTACTATATATTGAAGTTTCGAATTTTTTGTTTAGTCTTCGGAATGACAAAGTTAGTTTTAATTACACTAAATTTTTTTTTTTTTTTTTATTTCAATTATTTTTATTTATTGAATCTTTCAAAACATGAAAATAACAATAAGTTTTCAAATCTTAAAAACTAAGTTAATTATGTAAATCTGCGGGAGCAGAATCTACTTTTGTTCAATAAGTAAACTTAATAATTTATTAATTTATGCTATTACAGCCATCGTTTTCTTCTTTAATCGCGAAGACGTAGGTATATCCTGTAGGTTTCGCGCCAGCAAATTCGGATGAGATACCAGTTTCCCTGCATAGCTGATCCGCATCTTTTTCAATTCATCTTTGACAGTTAGGATGCTAAGGTCCTTATGTATATTTTTGTTTTTTACGAACCAGGGTGCTCCTGTAATCATTCTCAGAATTTTTGACTGTGTTCGTTGGACAATGTCGATATTCGAATTTGAGGTTGATTGCCATAATTGACAACCATACGACCAAATTGGTTTAATCATTGTATTATACAGAAGAAGTTTGTATTCTAGGTCAATAGTTGAATATTTCCCCATCAACCAATGCATTTTATCAATTCTTAGTTTGATATGGTCTCGTTTCATTTCAATATGTTTTCGCCAAGTTAACCGTCGATCAAGATGGACGCCTAGATATTTTTCTCCATTTGATTGAGGGATTGGTATTCCGTTCATTATGACAGGCGGGCAAGTAAGCTTATTTAAAGTGAATGTTATGTGGGTCGATTTCTCTTCATTGACCTTTATCTTCCATTTCTTTAGCCATATTTCGATATCATAAATATGTTGTTGCAGAATTTCGGACGCCGTTTTTGGATTTTTATGGCTACATACAATTGCCATATCATCTGCGAAAGTAGACGTCAGAATTTGCGAAGACGTTGGTAGGTCTGAAGTGAAAATTAAATATAACGTTGGGCCAAGCACACTACCTTGAGGTACTCCAGCCAGAATGTTTTTCTCGTTCGATTTAGAGGTGTTGTATTTGACATAATATCTGCGATTTGACAAATACGACTTCATAAGTTGGTAAATTTCTGGCAATTTAAGCTTTATTTTATGAAGCAGACCCTCGTGCCAAACTTTATCGAATGCTTGGGCAACATCCAAGAATACGGCGGAGCAGTATTTTTTATCTTCGTATGCTGATCTTATTTCAGTAGCTACTCGGTGAACTTGCTCAATGGTTCCATGCTCGGCTCTGAAACCAAATTGATGACTAGGGATGATATTTCGTAGTTCCGGTTTAATATTTTCGATAATAGTTTTTTCGAATACTTTCGAGACGATTGGTAGTAGGCTTATTGGTCTATATGAATAGACTTTGGTAGGATCCTTGCCAGGCTTCGGGATCATTTTTATAGTTGATAATTTCCAGCACTCAGGTATATATCCTGATTCGTAAATTGAATTGAATATTTGAGCCAGTCGTCCAAAGGCACACTCAGGCAGTTGTTTAAGCATTTCACCTGTAATTTGATCATACCCAGGGGCTTTCTTTAATTGAATTTGATGTGCAATAATAAACTTTACCAGTGGTTTCTTTATCTTAAATTTCCTCACAGTTCTGATTGCTATATTTTCTGTTTGAACCACCGATAATCCAAGGTTTGGAGTGAATACACTTTCAAGATGATCAGCAAAGGCGTTAGCTTTTTCTTCATCACTTCTAGCCCATTCACCGTTTGAAAGACGAATTGGCGGATTTGGTTGCTGAGGCCGTTTAAGATATTTAGTGGCCTTCCATAATGAATAGTTTGTGTCCGAATGGGGAGATAATTCTTTTAGATGATTTTGCATATAATCCATCTTGTTTTTTTGTAGTAGACTTTGTAGTTTTCTTTTTGCCTGATTAAAGTTATGTTTAGCATCTGGTGATCGATTAATTTGCCAGATACGCCTTAAGCGTCGTTTCTCTATTAATATTTTTTCTATTTCAGCGGATGTTATGGTGTGTCTTGTATGTTTGCTCTTCGGTTCAGGCGAGGCCGAAATAGCTGCGTTGACTAGTAGATCATTAAAGTTTTCCATAGCAATGTTTATATCGTTCGTCGTCTGCAGTTTAGACGTTAGGTCGATATGTGAACTGATGTACATCTTGAATTTCAACCAGTTAATGAAGGTGTTCGTTAGATAATTATTTGAAGAACATGGCTTTTGGTCGGCCCAATAATGTAGTAAGACCGGAGAGTGGTCAGAAGATAATTCTAAAAGTGGTTTAGCTTGGATTATTTCTCGGTTTATTTTACTTGTGACTGCAAAATCTAGGACGTCAGGAATTTTTCGACGATCAGTAGGCCAATAAGTTGGATGGCCACACGACGCAACATCGTAGTGGTTTTATTGAATAACATTCATTAATTGACGTCCCCTTGGAGTAGTCAATCTTGAACCCCAGTAGGTATGTTTGGCATTAAAATCGCCGGCGACCATAAAACGTTGACCCAGGGTTGCAAAAAACCGTTTGTAGATATCTGCCGAAACGTTATTATTTGGAGGGCAATATATTGAAGCGATGACTAAGCTTTCTTTGTCGAGGTCAACACACACGGAGGTTGCTTGAATTTCCTCAGTGCTATATTCATTTAGAACATAATGGCAAATCCGCTTTTTTATAATTATAGCAGTTCCTCCTCGACTTCTGCCCAAGGGATGTTTTGTATCATAAACTTCGTAACCATTAATTCTGAAATTGTGTTTATCCGTTAAGTGGGTTTCAGAAACTAACATAAGATCAATTTCGTGTTTAGCTAGGAAATGTTCTAATTAAAGTTTGTGTTGGCTTATACCGTTTGCGTTCCAGTGGCATATCTTCAGATAGTTTATCGGAGACATTCTAGTTTCTGGATCATAGTGGTTTGATTTTGTAGCATTGCTTGTAGCATATTTTGCATTGTTGTCATTAATTGCATCATCATTTGCATGCAGTTATTCAAGGTAGGTTCAATATTTGAGGATTCACCTTGAAGAACGCTTGCGTATGTTGGTTTGCTGGTTGGTGTTCTGTGCGAACGAGAGTCATTTGTCGTATGCGGAGGTATATTATTCTGCGCATCTGCTGTAGTTTTATACTGCCTCCTGGGACGCGACAGTTGACTAATATTTATGTAGACTGGGCATCCTCGGTAGTTTGCAGTGTGGTTTCCGCCGCAATTGCTGCATTTCCTTTCAGTTGAAGAGTTCTTTGGTTTTGGGCAACTTTTGGTTTTGTGTAGTTCGCCGCATACGACGCACACTGATATCAACTTGCAATATGTCCTTGAGTGACCGTATTCTTGACAGTTTAAACACTGTATTGGTCCGGACCTTTTCTTTGGTTCTTCAACAGTTATACGTCTGTGTATGAGGTATTTTAGTTTATATATTGGATGAACTTCTCCCTTTTTCAAAATGCTTTCGGATGGATCCAGTTCAACTTTGACCATTGGTTGTGGTTGCTTCAAGCGGTTCATGATTCTATATACGTTCTGTATCTTAAATCCATCTTCAACAAGCGCAGCCTGGATTTCGGTTGTTTCAACTTGAACATCGATGCCTTTAATAACGACTGAGAGACCCTTTGAAGACTTCAATCGGTATGTATAATAATTTCTGTTGTGAGCATCGTAAAAATTAATGACCTCTCTATAGTCGTTGACCTCATGTGTTTGAATTTTTACTTCGTGTATATTGCCTCGAAGTAAATTTGTTACGTGAAATGTTTTTCCATTTGTTAACACGCTTGATTTGAGTTCTTGCACTACCTTGTGTGTATCGATTTCGCGTAAGTAGATTGGAGGTGGCTTGTAGTTTCGATTTGCCTGTTCTTGAGTATTTGCATTTACAGTTTGCCGCTCTTCCGCATCCTTTTCGATGAACGTTTCAAATCGGTTGTTTAGCGGTAGTTTGAATTTTTCGACGTTCGATTTCTTACTCATCAGTAGTTTATCTGCTTTTGGACTATCCCTTTTCCGTTTTACTGTAATATAGCGATCGATGCCAGTTTGTGTTAATTGAACATTGCGTTTAGTGTTCTCTTTAAGGCTTGTATCGCTACTGTGTATTTCTGGGAGTTTATTTATCGGGTCGTCTACCACGTTTGGTTCCATATTCAACATTGAAGTTGAAAATGATCGTTTAACAGAACTTGCGGTAGAAGGTTTTATAGGTAATCTTGTCTCCATACCTCTTTTCAAGAAAGGATTGTTCAATTCCATAAAGGTCATTTTACTTCCGTCAGCCGTACTGGATGAACCACCCGCCAGACTAACAACTTCAGTGGTATTGCTTGTAGCTGTATATGATGTAGTAACCAAGCTTGGAATCACTACATCATTGCGGTCGCTAAATCTCGACGACTGGGAGCCCGCTTGCTCACTCCCGAGACTCGCCGGTACTGGGCATCCGATTCCCTGTACCGTATCTTTGTTTTGGTTGGTTAACTCCATTGAATATATAGATTCTGGGCTCCTTCCCTTAGCATTTTATACCTACTGCCAGGTTTTTTACAGCCGCCCCTAACATGGAGAACAGACAATGGAAAAAGCCGCCCCTAACATGGAGAACAGACGCTTCAAGATTTGCCATGGGTATTTCCCCCTCAAGGCAAGTAGCTTGGGTTTTACCGCGCCGGTACCCGCGGGGTTATACTTTTAGCGTTACCCAGGGTGCAGCGCGAGGAGCTTGTATACCCAGCGCACCCCGCACTAAATTTAAGAACATTTCCTAAAAATTCCGATAAACCGTATGTGCCACCATCTATTGAGATCACGATAGGTCTGTAGGGGATAGTTAGTTTATGGGTTTTTTGCTAAACCATATAATTTAGAGACTACTGGAGTATATCTAGTTAATTTTTTCTTTGTTAATTCATCAATATTACCGGTTTTTTGGCAATATTTTACTAAAGTGTTTATCGTAGTTTGAATTGGAGTAGAGTTATTTTTCATCAACTGTCTATAAGTTGTGTCGTCATTTAATATGCTATTCATTTTCTCGACATAGCCATTTCTCTCTCTCTCTAGCATTTACATCCCATGAAGGGATTTTCCCGCCTGCACTATATGGTCCTCCATCCATCTCGGTTCATCGCACTCATCTTCCAATTTCGACATCCTAATACGAGTAGGTCTTGTTCGATGTCGTCACGCCAGTGCAGTCAGGGTCTTCCTCTACGACGTACTCCGGCTGGTTATTGATGGAACACTTTGTAAATCATTCGTTGTTGTGCAACGTGGCCGAGCCATCTCACTCGATTAGATTTGATGAAGCCGATAATATCGCTACCTCCTAGAAGTTGCTTTATTTCGTGGTTCATGCGAGTCCGATATTCATTGTTCGCAACTTTAATAGGGCCAAAAATTGAACGGATGACCTTCCTTTCGAAGATAGATAATAATCTACAGTCGTTAGAGGTCCAGCTCTCGCTTCCGAAAGTCAGCACAGGTCTTATGAGTGCTTTATAAAGTGCTTTATAAACATAACCATTACTTGTAGTTAAACAATTATACTGCCTTTGTCTGTGCGAATTACCATAATGTTCGGATTGTTTTTTAAAAACATATTTAAAGCGAGATAAAGTACGTTTGCCAATAGGTGAAAGGCTCTGCAATGACGTTCTACTTTTTAAATTTATCAAAACATTAACAAAATGATTACGAATTTGGAAAATCACTATCTTCCGGAAAACTAAAAATTGCACTACCGTTGGTAATTATGTATGCACCTTATTTCAAAGTTATATCAAGGGTTGAAAGTGCCATTTTTGTTGATAAATGTTAATAATTTAGATCTAGGATATCTATGTAATAATTTTCCTACTCTTAAAAACTCGACATTTAATCGAATCCGTTACCGAGTTTGCACTACTTTCATGGGTAGTTGATCATTCTGATTATACCTTACTTTTCAAGGTATACAAAATTTTACAATATGAGGTCAAGATAGTACATTGTTCACTTCCAAATTCATAAGCATCAGACGTATAAGAGTTATGTGTAGTGCTATAGTTAGCAGGACTGCGCAGTGGGGTCGTTTGGTCACTCTGAATAGTTCCCTTTTACTATTTGTTGATTTCGGGTAATATTACAGCTCTAATACAAGAATACCACAAAAAATATCGGTGCATCGCACGTAGTAGAAATGGTGCTCATTTAACGATCTTAACTAAGCTAATTACACCTATCTGAGTAGCACTGTTCTTGAAAATGGTAATAATAGCGATACTCATCGGTATGACATTATGCAAATATCCATAATTTGTTTGGACGAAAAAAAATTTCGTAAAATAAATCAATTAAAAGATTTCTGATATTATATAAATTAGATTTCTTGTACAGCACACTGTATCTCGCAAGATTTTTATAGCGCCTTGAAAACCATACACATGGCAAAATCTGTGCCAATAGAGAGTAATACATATACTGATATACAAATATAATTTAACTTCTAAATATTGTGAACTATGAGATATTTTACTAAACTGCAACTATATAATTGAAAGGAGCTTTTATGGCTCGTAACTGGATTTTAATTGCAAAACAAGTAAAGATGTTTGATTCAAGTTACTTTAAAATTTTCGTTTCAAATCAAACATCATTTTTTATAAAAATCGTTAGTAAAATTTTCATAATTTTTTGTATCCCTTGACAATGACGAAACCGCTAAACGTCGAGGTTTTACTAATAAAGTTATAATAAAACGATGTTAAGCTTTAACTCAGCACAATAAAATAATATATAAATAGCTTATTAAATTAAAAAATGAATAAATAAAATTTTACTTTAATTTTGTAAGCGAGGCACCTATCCCACATTTATGTCTTGATCAACAGTGAAAACTAGTTCCAAAATATAAATATCAATCAATCGTCGCTTAAAGCGCTAAAGCAACCGCAAGAAAAAGTGTAATATGCTTGAGATGGGAGAAATACGCATACTTTAAGACACAAAATTAAGCTACACTACATTTTTAAATATCCAAAACAACAAAATTAAAAGGTAGTAGAGCCATACTCTGAAGGAAATTTGTCAAATCAATCCGTATGAAATTAAAGATACCTACAATCTTAAAATTAGAATTTAACGATTACAGATTTTATATCAGATAACAAACTCGTTTTACGCAGTCAAATTATACAGACATTCGGTCATCAAAAATTTGTTTTGGTTTTGGAAGAATTTATTACTGCGAGCATTGTAATTATCCCAATTCTTGAATTCAAAAGAGAAAATTCAAAACGAAGAATTTTAACGTAATATAAAAACAAATAATACAAACTCGTATATGTATTAATAGGCACACACATTTATCTGTTTGATATGTTCTTTCAATGCCTTCTAAACTACTACTACTATAGAAGGCACTGGTTCAATTTACCTATACATGTACTTATAATTGTTTATATCTGACCAATGCTTGCATGAGTAATTAAATTGTTTAAATTGTAATTTATACAAAAGGTCAGTACGTTTTCTTATGTTTGGAAAATGTGAAGCAATGTAAATGAAAAGCAACCGCACTGAGAGAGAAGCTTAAACGGAGTAATCTACCAAGGGATGTCACTATATAGAGCCACGTTCAAAATCACAAAATGGTTTAACTATTTAACTATGGGCGTGGGCACAAATAGATATTATCCAGAAGCGCCATTGAGTAGACAAAGAAAAAATTACCTATCGACCATTTTTCTTCCTTTTTTACGACTCTGAACTGTAATTATTTTAATATTTATTAACCCCTTAAGGACCAAACCCAAGATATCTTGGGACATATTATCTGGTCCAAAAAGACCAAACCCTGATAACTCAGGCGGTCACATGTTATACGTTCTATTATGTATTTGCTCGAAATAACTAGTGAAAATAATCTTACAACAAAATTATTATATTAAATCAATTAAGAATAATACATTTTATTCTCTAGACCCTACGTCCATGCTACCAGGTTTACCAAAAATTTAATTAGACAAAATTAAATTATTGATTAGTTTAATTTTTCAACCTATTATTTTCTTATATATTATATTTTTTCCCATATGTACTATATATATATATATATATATATCTATGTATCTATATGTATTTTAATAATATGTACCATTTTTACATTTGTTTGGATTAAAAAACAACATATTTATAAAAATAAAGTTTATTTTTAAAAAAACAGATATTTTTTTGTGCGTAATATGTATGTCAAAAATATTAGTTCTAATTATTAAAAAATCTATTTTTTTCGTGCATTTATTTGAAAAAAAATCGGTCCTTAAGGGGTTAATATTTATATTAATACATATATTTAAATTTGAATAATTTATTTAATATTTAATATATATAATTTCAAATTTAAAACTCAAAAATAACGAATTTTACCTTCTATTGGGTACCTTGCATATAATTTTTCCTACCTTTTCTCGAAGCAAGGTCATTCAAAAAATGAATCGATATTTTTCCATACAAAACTAGCGTTATGACGATTCTGTCTATTCTGTGCCGTGAGAATCGGTTGTGGTGCTGATTGGGCACTTGATATACAGTAAAACTTGTATGCATGATCACATCTTAAAGAAGACCCCTCCTTTGATGGTTAATGTTACTAGAAAATGTTTACAGACACGTAAACTAAACTGCTATCTCTCTAATAATACCACCTCCCGGCCCAATCGTGACCATTATAAATTAGTACATCGGAGAAGCATTCACACTCTACTAAACGACCACGCCACAATATTTAATATTTTTTCCTTCTAATATTTTATTGTGTTATGATCCAATCGGTGTAAATTGCGCTAATCCGAGGTTCCACACTTTGACTCTTTCGTCGTGATTATTTTCTCATTTTCTTCTCCTTCACCGACAAACTGTTTTTAGTATGTCGGGGAAGGAGAAGGAAACGAGGAAAGAAATACGACGAAAGAGTCAAATTGTGGAATATGAGAATGGGAAAATGGTCATGCTCGATATTTCCCGGTAAATGGACGAATTCTACTAGAAAAGGTCATTCACGAATAGTTAAAAAAAGATAATCTTTAAACAACCAATGAATGCCCGAATAACTTAGTGCTACTGGAAAGTAATTCTATTTCATTCTAAATTATTAAAAGTTGAACGTACGTTTTTCTAGCATTTACAAGAAATGTTATCGAATATTTTTTTTGACTAAAATGTGCGCTTGGTTCCATATCATTAAAATCGGCTCTAGTTTAAAAAGATATGACGGTTTGTAGTGATCAAACTTTCTTGATTCCTGGACCATAGAATAAGTACCTACTTATACCCCATTTACACCAGTAGAATAAAAGTATGTAGCAAAAAAGTATGTTGGTGTAAACTCAAACTAAAATACTTTAATACTTTATCACGTACTATTTTGCTATTAAAATATAATAGCTATCAAAAAAATATTGGCATTATAGTCGTGGTTTAAACTCAACTTTAATATTATAATACTTTAATTTTGTTTTTTTTTTTCAAGTGGCCGGTAAAGATATTTTTTGTTTGGATATATGTATATTTCCATTTGTGATATTAAGCAAAAAAAATTATATTTATCAACAAAAAAAGTAATATAGTATTATAGTATGGGTTTACACCTCTCTCTCTCTCTGGCCTTCACATCCCATGAAGGGATTTCGCCGCCTGCACTAAGGCCCTCCATCCATCTCGATCCACCGCTGTCGTCCTCCAGTTTCGACATCCTAATGTTCGTAGATCTTGTTCGATGTCGTCGCGCCAGCGTAGTCGGGGTCTTCCTCTACGACGTACTCCGGCTGGTTGTTGGTGGAACACTTTATTTATCATCCGTTGTTGGGGAGACCTTGTAACGTGGCCGAGCCATCTCACTCGATTGGATTTGATGAATCCGATAATATCGCTGCCTCCGAGGAGTTGCTTTATTTCGTGATTCATACGAATCCGATATTCGTTGTTCGCAACTTTAATTGGACCAAAGATTGAACGAGCAACCCTCCTTTCGAAGGTAGATAATAATCTACAATCGTTAGTAGTCATGGTCCAGCTCTCGCTTCCGAAAGCCAGCACAGGTCTTATAAGTGCTTTATAAAGTGCGAGCTTGCACGACTGCGATAGATGTTTCGATCGCAATAATTTTGATTTGGCGTAGAAAACTCGTTGTCCGGCAGCGATTCGGGCTTTTATTTCTGCCTGCATATCATTCGACGATGTTATAACTAACCCGAGGTATTTAAAGTTTTCGACGCTATCAAAGTTGTGGTAGCCAATTCCGAGATTTGCCGTAGAGATGTTCCTAGGTGTTACTAAATATCTGGTTTTACTGCTGTTCACCTCCAAACCAAGTCTTCTTGCGCAGCGGTCGAGCGGTATGAAACTGTCTTTGATATCGCTAGGTCTTCGGCCAAGAAGCACGATATCATCTGCATATCCAAGAATTTGGCCTGACTTATTAAATATACAGCGCGAGGTTTCGACGTTGCTTTTCCTCACTACGTACTCAAGCGCCAGATTGAACAGCAAAGGCGCGAGTGCATCACCCTGTCGAACACCAGATGTTATTTCAAAGGGGTCTGACACCGATCCTTCAATTACGATTCTACATACAGATCCGGATGTTGTTAATTTACACAGAGAAACGAGTTTCTCTGGGATTCCCAGGCATATGAGCGCGGCCCATAGGTTGTCGCGGTTTATACTGTCATACGCCTGTCTGAAGTCTATATATAGCTGATGTATGGTTATGTTGTACTCCCAAAATTTTTCCAAGATCATCCTCATGGTGAAACACTGGTCAGTGGTCGATCGATTGGGACGAAAACCACACTGATAGTCGCCAATGATGTTTTCGGCGAAAGGGATGTGTAAATTCTAAACAAACTGTTTAGAATTATGTTAGACAGAATAGAGTATTAAAAATCTCCGTACTATTTCGATGTGTTGTTGAAATTGACTAACAATTTATTTTTTAATTTCTAGGTTTTTATACACAAAAGAAAACCTAAATTATGACTAACTTATAATAGAACACGATAACAAGAAACTGCAAAGAATGCAAGCGGATGTATCATTTTCACATATACGTGTTGCGCTGTCTATGCATATCAAATGATCATCCGCTCACACGCTTTACATTGTTTCCGGTTATCGTGTGAAATAAACTGTTCAAGATTGAACATACTCCCGGGCGACTATGGCAAGGTTGTACTATGCAGTAGCGGCCGTTGATTGTGGTCGAAGTGGATCTAATGGGCGCCGGCGCCGTATGTAAGCTATGATCCAGACTATTCCGACGATAAGAGCGCTCCAGAATAAAATATGAATCATGGTGTAGTGATGAACATGATGTTGATTTTGGTTGGTGAAGAACTCATTTCTCTGGATCAGGTGCTCATTTTCCCGAAGAGCTGCTATTTCATCTTCCAACTTTTTAGTGTCCAGACCGGAGATGAGGTCAGCCGCAGCGTCATCACGCACCTTGGTTTTGATGTGATTTCCAAGATTTTTCAACTGCTTGGAAGTGGTGATGCCCGAGGTTGATCTTTGAAACGCCTTGCTTATACTGTTGGTTGCTGTGCCCACAGCTACAATGTATGACTCCCTGTCGCGTAATATACAGCCTGCATCAATGCTAATTATTCCCGAGCCTTGAAGAGTGAGCGGACTAGATTGGGATCCACATAAGACATCGACCGTAGTTTCGTTGGGAACTGCATAAATCCATTGATTGGGTGCCTTGAGGGGAATCCATCTATTAGTGGAATTCCTAGTTTGAAAGCTGCAGAATTGCTCAAGAGCGGCTTTCCGCTGAAGGATGGCTACCTCGCATCGACCGTTGTTAGAGAATGCGTTGAAGACGGGTGATGTCTCGCATAGGAAATGTGCTGAGGAAACAATCTGACAACGAGATAGTTGTTCCGTAGAGAAGAACGCGAAATGTTCGCGATGGCTGTCCATGGCCAGATACTCAGTTGAAGTTACTATGCTTGACTGTGTGTGGTCATGCAGAATGTCCGGCACGGCAATCACGGAGAGAAGCGTATACTCTGTTGCGAACGCCAGTGGAATGATGACTTCGATGATCACGTTCTTCTTGGTCATTCTACTTCTGACTGTTAGACTCTGATATACATGTATCAGATCAGACAATTGGTGACCAGGGACGCTGACGGCTGTCGGTACATGTTGCCGAATCAGCGAAAGTTGTTCTTCTAATTGGTCCGGCGTGAGTATGGTGGGATGCAAAATCTCATGATGAGCGGAGTACACTATGTTAAGCAAACTGTGTTGGGTGTCTTCCAAGTTCTGTAAGATCAAGGTTAACTCGATTATGTTCATTACCACCGAGCGAACCCTGTCCTCATAGCTTCGATACTCTTGTAGTACCTTTAACTCCTCCCTTAATCGCCTCTGCTCTTGTAATAGGTTGTTCATGGACATCATGGTGAGATTGGAATTATGCTTTATCAATTTTACCGTGTTATCTATTATTGATGTTTGATTCTGTATTAATGTCAGTAGATGATTTTCGTTGGTGTTGATCGTGTCAAACTGGGATTCGTATTGGGCTGCATCGCGTTGCGACAAGATGCCAAATATATCGCCCAAAGCAATCCCCAACGTATCTCCTAATCCTCGCTTGGATCGCTTGCGTTCCTTATTGCTATCTTTTAGTAACTTGTTTTCAGCTATTAGGTTGTTAAGTCGCCATTGCAAATGTTGTAGGGTAGTATTACAGTTGAATCTTGGCAGATCTTTACAAGCTCCTTGTAGTTGGGCTACGGCTTGCTTACAGTTTTCTACCTCTTTCCAATAGTCGGTCAAGTTGTAAAAAATTACTAATTTCCATTTCATGGCGACGGCTTCTAGGGTTCCCATTTCCTCAAAGTATATGCCTGATGGATGGTCGAAGGGGCGGATGTTAGTGATACCGCGCGCCAAACCTAGAATGGTGCATACTGATAATAGCGCCAAGGCTAAATTGCTAGCCCTTAAACCACACTTTGCTCTTCTCGGCGGTTGCTTCCTGATAGGTGGGGCTTCGTTGTTGGCGGCTTCGAGTTCTGGAGTATTTGTCATCTCCGCTTCTATGGGGAGCTTGCATAGTTTGGTGATTGGTCGTTTGTACACATTGTCCTTGCATTTAACCGTGGCCACGCGAACTAGACCATCAGCACCAGCTTGAGTTTCAATAATTCGACCTAATTTCCAATATGTTGTCGGTAGTTGATTGTCTCGCAAGAGGACTAAGTCGTTTATCAATAAGTTGGGTTGCGGCGTTTTCCATTTGCTGCGCTGCTGTAATTGGTGTAGATATTCAACTGACCATCTCTTCCAAAAGTCTTGTATCATCCGTTGTACTAGGTGCCATCTTGTGGTCAGAGGTATGTTCTCGACCATGCCAGAAGGCTGGCTCTTGAGAGCTTCCCCGATCAAAAAATGGCCAGGAGTTAATGCCTTAAGATCGGATGGATCATTGGTTAACGGCGTCAATGGTCTCGAATTTAGGCAAGCCTCTATTTGAGCGGTGATGGTACTTAATTCTTCATAGGTAAGAGTAGTGGCACCTATGACTCGTTTTAAATGACCCTTTACGGATTTAATTCCGGCTTCCCAAATGCCTCCAAAATGAGAGGCGAATGGTGGTATGAAATGCCAAGTTGTCTTGCCTTCGGCTATTGCATTTGTTATATCGATTGGCAATGTGGTCAAGGCGACGTGAAGGTTCTTCTTCATTTCGGCATCGGCACCAACGAAGTAGGTGCCATTATCCGAATACAGATCCGTGCATAAGCCTCGTCGTGACGTAAATCGTTGGTAAGCGGCAATGAAGGCGGCCGTTGTTAAGCTACTAACTATTTCTATATGTACGGCCTTGGTCACCAT
This sequence comes from Nephrotoma appendiculata, assembly GCA_947310385.1. Classification (NCBI taxonomy): domain Eukaryota; kingdom Metazoa; phylum Arthropoda; class Insecta; order Diptera; family Tipulidae; genus Nephrotoma; species Nephrotoma appendiculata. The sequence continues at coordinate 307,011,964 of OX371225.1, read as the reverse complement.
GCAAACAAATAGGGCTATGTATCCCTTATATGATTTATGACCTCTGCCTTTTGTTGTTCTCAGCTGAATAGGTCCAGCATAATCGATCCCAGTTTTAGCGAATGGTCTGCCTGGCCATACTCTGGAACCTGGAAGATCACCCATAAGTTGTCTCGTATTTTGTTGTTGGTGCCGGAAGCATGTAACACATTTATTTATCACGAGTCGTACAGCTCGCCTTCCATCCAGGATCCAATATCTATCTCTTAGGTGTGATAGCGTCAGCTGTACTCCTCCATGCAACATTAACTTGTGGGCTCTTTCGATGAGTTTCCGAGTAATTGAATTATTTTTACCCAAAATAATGGGATTTTTGGTGGCTGTTGGGATGTTCGCGTTCTGCAGTCGCCCTCGCATTCGTAATACACCATTGTCATCTAGAAAGGGGTTCAAAGATAAAAGCTTGCTGTTATTCGGCAATCGTTGTATGTTTCTCAGACATCTCAGCTCATGGTAGAAGTCTTCCTCTTGACTCATGCGGAATATAATGGTTTCAGGCGCGATCGCCTTAAATGTTGGAATTTTCCGTGCAGCCCGATTAATGAACGTTGCGCAGATTGCTACTACTCGTTTTAATTTGTCATAACTGGAAATCCTTTGAAACAATCCCCACCAGACGTTGGTTACATTCGTTGTTGCTATTAAGGTTATCTTCTCCTCGTATTCCTCAGGGCGATAGGCTTGTGGGTCCGTCTCACTGTTTTGCTCGATATCTTCAGGGAGTCCCCATAGAGTTGAATCATGTTGTAGAAATTCTGGTCCATGCCACCATAACTTGCAGTGGACTAAATCTCTACTAGATGTTCCTCGAGAAGCGAGGTCTGCGGGATTCTCGTGGGACCTTACGTGATGCCAAGTGGCTGTTGGTAGCTTTTGTTTTATGCACGAGATGCGGTTTGCAACAAATGTTTTGAAGCGCCTTGGTTCTCCCTTGATCCAGCTTAGCGTGATGGACGAATCGGTCCAAGCGTGCGTTTCACACTCATTTAGCTGCATTGCAAGTTGCACATGCCTTAATAGTTTAGCTAGTAGTCTAGCTGCGTTTAACTCTAATCGAGGAACTGACAGCTTTGTTTTGATGGGAGCCACCCGTGTTTTGGCCATTACAAGATTAGTGGTTACTTGTCCTGCCTCGTTGGTAGTCCTGCAATATACTACAGCGGCGTATGCAAGTTCGGAGGCGTCAGCAAAGCCGTGTAGTTCCTTTCTGGTGCTTCTTGTTGTGTTGACCCACCTAGATATTTTTATGTTCTTCACAGCGGGCATTTCCTTCTTGTAGATCAACCATTTTTTTCCTATTTCTTCTGGTAGTGGTTCGTCCCATTCGATCCCGGAGGCCCACGTACCTTGCATCAGAATCTTAGCAGCAATGGTGACGGGTGCTAACCAACCGATTGGGTCAAATAATTTTGATGAATCAGCCAAGAGTGAACGTTTGGTGGCCGTCCCCTCAGACAATTCCAAATTGTCTACGTGAAATTCAAAGGTGTCTTTCGTGGGGTTGTAATGAATCCCCAAGGTTTTGATGCAATCGCTTAATTTTAACAACACGTTACCGGTAGCTTGCAATTCTGTTGGTATTTGCGCTAATAGCTCCGGACTATTGGAAGACCACTTCCTTAGTTTTAGTCCACCTTTCTCGGAGAGCCCTATTAGTTGTTGTATCATGGCCGAGGCTTGGTCTAAGCTGTCGTTTCCTGTCAGCAAATCGTCCACATAGAAGTCAGACAATATGGTTTCGGAGGCGATAGGAAAAGATCGCCGTTCGTCTTCAGCTAGTTGCCTTAAAGCACGCACAGCCACAAAGCTGGCGGCTGTGGTGCCATATGTGACCGTTTTTAACCTGTAGATGTCTATGGGGTTTGTTGGTTCCGTCATCCATAGAATTAGTTGATAATTTCTATCTTGCTCGTGAATCCATACCTGCCGATACATTTTTTCTATATCGGCCGTCAGCACGTACTGATGTTTACGCCAACGAAGGATTATGTCCGCCAAATCTTGCTGTAACTTTGGGCCGATCATCATTTTCTCATTAAGGGATGATCCATTTGTTGTTTTGGATGACGCATCGAACACTACACGTAATTTGGTAGTAGTGCTGTCCTGCTTCATTACACCATGGTGTGGAATGTAGTAACTATTATAGTTTGGCTGCTCTTCTAACTTGGGAACCAGCTCCATATGGCCTAAGTCCAGATATTCCTTCATGAAGTTTTGGTATAGTTGTTTAAACGGGGCGTCTTTTTTAAATCTTCTCTCTAGTTGTAATAAACGAGCGGCAGCCGTTTTCTTGGATTCTCCTAACTTTGGGGGATCCTCCTTGAACGGAATGCTCACCGAGTACCTGCCGTCACCGTTTCGTTGAACTGTTGATGAAAAGTGTTCCTCCGCTCTCTGCTCTTCTTCGGTACGGACCCTTTCGTCTGGAATATCGTCGTTTTCCACTAAGAGTTTTAGTTGATTCTCGATGGCTTTAGTGGTCACCATTGTAAGCTTTTCTCCAGAACGTTGACCCATGTTACCCATCAAAATCCAGCCCAGCTCAGTTTCTTGAGCCATCGGGTCGTTGGGACCCATCTTGATTATGTTGTTGATAGCTATGGACGCATAATAGTCGGCACCGATTATTAGGTCGATGGGTTGTGGATGATTGAACCTCGGATCGGCCAATTTTAGTCTACCCAGGTGGGTCCATTTGCTGTCGTCAACCTTGACTTGTGGTAGTTGATGATCCAGGTTATCGAACACTAGTGCCTCAATAGCTAAAGTGAAACTCCCAGGGAAATTGGGTGATAGCGTAGTGTTCACAGCATGTCTGCATACTCCTGCCGCTTGACCACCAATGCCAGAAATTTTAACATTAATTTTCTTCCTTTTGAAATTGAAACGATTTACGGCTCTGGATGATATTAACGTTGCCTGAGATCCAGGATCTATCAGGGCTCGCAGTGTTACGAGCTGACCGTTGGCGGTTGTTGAAAGGACCACGGCAGTTGGCAATAGCACTGCCGATGTTTGCTGCACCATGAATGTTTTCGGACCCTGCTCGGTTTTCGATGCAGAGTTGTTGCAATGCAAGAGGGTGTTGTGTTTACCATTGCAGACTACGCAGAATTCCGTGGCGGAGCACTTGAACTTATCATGACCTTCCAAGCATCGCACACAGAATTGTAGATGGTTGACCAATTTAGCCCTCTCCAAGGTTGGCATATTCTTGAAACGTGGGCAGATCTCTAACTTGTGATTTCCGCTACAATTGGGTACCACGCAGCGTACTGAAGCTGTCGCGACATTTACACGTTTGATCGGCTGTGTGACGATTTGACGCGGTGTTGCTACATGCTTGTTTTTACCCATGGCTTCTAAAGACTGGAATCGTCGTTCTAAAAAGTCAAACAACACGTTCAAATTCGGAACTTCCTTGGGCTGTTGCAAATTTGTCTCAAACAATCCTATTGACTCTGGATCGAGCCTTCTAGTGACTAAAAATACCACAAATGCTTCGAATGTGGACTTCAGTTCGAGTTGCTGGATGTTATGCAACACTTCCTTAAGCGTGTCATGCATCGAGCGGATTGCTGGCCCTGTTGCTTGTTGTAGCGTAGACATCGACAATATTGAATTGAAGTAATTGCTGGACAACAACCTCTTGTTGTCATATCTAGCTTTTATGGCTTCCCACGCCATATCATAATTATCACCTGTTGCGGCTAGATGAGCGATGAGCTGAGCCGCTCCCTTTTGCAGCTTAGATTTTAAATAGGTCATTTTCATTGTGTTGGACAATGAATCATTGTTATGAATTATTTCAATGAACAAATCCTTGAACGAGGTCCATTTATCGTAGTCACCATAGAAGGTTGGTATTTCTACTTGAGGCAACTTGACCTTTTGTTCTACATGTGGTTTACTCGTAATACGTTCCGCCAGTTCCTGGCATTGTTGTAATCTTATTATCGTATTTTCCACTCTATTTTTGATGGTGCCATAGAAATCTTGGACGAAATAGTTTGTTGTTTTGTCCTTTTCATCCGTTTCTATCATGATGGTTGCATGCAGTTGATATATATCACGCATTTGTCTCTGCAGCTGATTTACTTTTAGATGAAGGTATTCCTTCGGACAACTTTCTTTATCCAATCTGCATTCTATTGCGTATATGTCTTGATGTAATTGACGCATATAGAAATCTTGTCGCTTGCACTCGAGGGTTAAAGATGCAGTTGTCGTCTTATGATGCTCATTACTGCTAGAGTGAGACGAGGAATCGGTTTCCTTGAAAGGCGGAGGTTTACTGGATTCTTGATTGTCCCTGCTACAAGTTGGTTCCGGCTCTTCTTGATGGCTCTCCGAATGAACGTCGTTATCGATGGAATCAGGCTGGGAAATTGTGGTCCAGCCTAATTTTTCGACCGCTGTACCCGTTGGAGTGCTTGGAGGTGCTGCCTTCAAGCGTTGGCGCATGTCTCCTAGAAGCCAGGTGCATTCATCCGGTGTAGTTTGTCTAGTTGAACGATATGGGTGCGAATTCTCCATTGGAGGGGATATCGCTAGAATCTTTTCATCATTGGTGATGAACTCCTGATGTGCCGCCTTCACATATGCTATTTTCTTCTCCAAATAGCTTTTTGTTTTCCGGGAGTTGCCGTCCTTTTTATAATTGGAAAGCAACTGCCTTATGTTGGTAGCAATTTCGTGTTGTGCGAGCAATATTTGTTCCATCTCGAATGGCCTGTTGTTGACTGGCTGAGTGTGATTCGAGATGTTGCCGTTTGTTGATGGTTGGCGCAAAAAACTCGTGTCAACGATTTAAGGTGAGTTAGATTTGATGGCGTGGTATTACCGGATTGCCGTTGTTGTATGCTGGTCACACCCGCTCAATGTTGTGGGCAGGCAGATTTACTCGAAATACCAAGCTTACAATTTGTTTATAATAGACTGCGGTTTATACGGCGGTTGTCGTATATCGTTGTTGTTAAGCCAGCCTATGTGGACTATAATTGACTTCGAATCTCGTTGTGCTGAGATCCGGCTCGAAGGACCAATGTAAATTCTAAACAAACTGTTTAGAATTATGTTAGACAGAATAGAGTATTAAAAATCTCCGTACTATTTCGATGTGTTGTTGAAATTGACTAACAATTTATTTTTTAATTTCTAGGTTTTTATACACAAAAGAAAACCTAAATTATGACTAACTTATAATAGAACACGATAACAAGAAACTGCAAAGAATGCAAGCGGATGTATCATTTTCACATATACGTGTTGCGCTGTCTATGCATATCAAATGATCATCCGCTCACACGCTTTACATTGTTTCCGGTTATCGTGTGAAATAAACTGTTCAAGATTGAACAGGATGAGTCTGGCAAGTACAACATTAGCCAACACTTTGTAAGCAGTGTTCAATAGAGCTATGCCACGAAAGTTTTCACATTTAAGACGGTCGCCTTTTTTATGCAACGGACATATGAGTGCGGTCTTCCAGTTCTCCGGCAACTCTTCTTGGTCCTAAATACAAACGACGAGATCGTATAAACTTGTTGCAAGAGTAGCGCCTCCGAGTTTAATTAGTTCTGCGGGGATTCCATCGAGACCAGGTGCCTTGCCGTTTTTCAATCGACTAATAGCTGCGTCTACTTCCTCTACTGTGGGATATTCGACAAAGAACTCTTCACCTGGCGGAGCTATTGCTCTAATGGGGGTAACTTCGTCATTCCGATTTAGCAGATTTTGAAAGTAGGTTTGCCATACTGAGAGAACATCAGCCACGTTTGTTCTCAGCTCTCCATTCCCGTCTTTGATGGCTGTACTTCTTGGATGGAACTCTTTAGTGAGATTCCTGGCGTTGGCAAAACAGTCCCTTGAGTTTCCTACTTCGGCTTGGAAGCTGATGTTTTCGATGCATAATCTCATATGTTCGCGCTTCTTTTGTCGAAGGAATTTAATCGTGGCTTTCCTAGCGCGGAGATATTCTGCTAGAGTGCTTCTGGTATTGCGAGCCAACCATTTTTCACGAAGCGTTCGTTTATTTTTGACGACCCTTCGGCATTGATCATCGAACCAATCGTTGCGGGGCCTCGGAGGTCTTCTTCCGATGGTGTTTTGCGCCGCGGTTGTTATGGCTGACTGTATAGCGTGCCACTGCTCCTGGATGTTAGGAGGAGCTTCTTCATTGTTATGGGGCCGGTCTAAATAATTAGTTACAGCTGATTGGTAACTCTGCAGTGACGCTTGGTCTTTTAGAGCATCGATATTCCATCGAACGGTCTTTTGTGCTTGTCTGTTAAACGTAGATGACAGTTTGCACTTATACTTAAATATGACAAGCATGTGATCGCTGTCCATGTCTGCACCTCTGTAGGATCTAACGTCAGATATGCTGGTGGAGTGTCTCTTGGACACCATGACGTGATCGATTTGGTTTTCAGTTCTTCCATCATTCGATCTCCACGTTACTTTGTGGATTCTCTTATGTGGGAAAAACGTACTTGATACAACTAAGTTGTACGTTATTGCCAGGTCGGTGACGCGTTGGCCGTTGTTGTTACTAGTTAGATGCAGGCTGTTGGGATCGATGTGCGATGTATTTTCTGCACTCCTACCGATTTTTGCATTAAAGTCGCCCACGATGATTTTAATGGGTTTACACCGCTTGTGATGTAAACTGGCCGGGTATTATACTTTATTAACAAAAAAGTATTATACTATTAAAGTAGCTCTGGGGTCGATTTTTTCCAAAATTCGACAAATTGACGAAATAACCGCATGTTTATATTAGTGGTATGTGTGTTTGTGTTTGTGCTAATGTGCGCGCGCCATTTAATGTTTTTGGATATGACATTTATCTTTTCCATTTATAATTTAAAATTTGTAAATGCCAATGCAAATATAGTTTTATAGTTTTAGTTTTAAAATAATTTCTAATTCTATGTTTCTGTGAAAACAAATTCATTCACATTCGACAACGCTTTGAAAAAAAAAGAAATTTGTGTAGTTAAAAAATTTTCTTTAACACATTGAGGCGCAGTTTCTAAATGTGTGTGCTACTCAGGAACACATTTGATAACTTTTCTAATTGCAATGTTCATCGCGGAAAGGAATGCATTGTTAGAATTGACAAATATGTCGAGTTATTCATTAATAAATGAATGTTGTTTGCGCAAACGTGTTAAAAAACGAAAAAGTTGTATGACCGCTATAGCAGTCAGTTCCGCGAACATGTTAACTCACCACTCAAATATACTGTTTATATTGGAGGTTGAACCCAGGTCGAGTCAACTTGTAGTTATCTATAGGTTAACCTTGAAGTTAACTTCTAGTGTTTATATTGGAGAGTTATCTTGAGGTTGAGTCGAAACCAGGTTATAAATGTCAAAATCATTCAAATTTTTTTGTTTCAAAAAATCATTCTAACATTTTCTTTCGACCTTTTGAAAAATAAAAGGTCGCAAAAATCACTAAAATATGCTGCCGAATTTAGACACAGACGCACTCGTACAAGAAAAATATGAAAAATCGCCATTTTTACTTTTTTACGTTACTGATTATTTTTCGTTGTTGTTTTTCGCCTCGACTCTGGGCGTTTATATTAACCAGAGTTAACTCGACCTAAGAAATTTTTTGGATTGAGTCGAGTTAACTCCAAGTTAACTTTTGGTGTTTATGTTGAAGGTTCAACCCAGGTTGAACCTAGGTTCAACCTCCAATTATACTGTTTATATTGGAGGTTGAACCCAGGTCGAGTCAACTTGTAGTTATCTATAGGTTAACCTTGAAGTTAACTTCTAGTGTTTATATTGGAGAGTTATCTTGAGGTTGAGTCGAAACCAGGTTATAAATGTCAAAATCATTCAAATTTTTTTGTTTCAAAAAATCATTCTAACATTTTCTTTCGACCTTTTGAAAAATAAAAGGTCGCAAAAATCACTAAAATATGCTGCCGAATTTAGACACAGACGCACTCGTACAAGAAAAATATGAAAAATCGCCATTTTTACTTTTTTACGTTACTGATTATTTTTCGTTGTTGTTTTTCGCCTCGACTCTGGGCGTTTATATTAACCAGAGTTAACTCGACCTAAGAAATTTTTTGGATTGAGTCGAGTTAACTCCAAGTTAACTTTTGGTGTTTATGTTGAAGGTTCAACCCAGGTTGAACCTAGGTTCAACCTCCAATTATACTGTTTATATTGGAGGTTGAACCCAGGTCGAGTCAACTTGTAGTTATCTATAGGTTAACCTTGAAGTTAACTTCTAGTGTTTATATTGGAGAGTTATCTTGAGGTTGAGTCGAAACCAGGTTATAAATGTCAAAATCATTCAAATTTTTTTGTTTCAAAAAATCATTCTAACATTTTCTTTCGACCTTTTGAAAAATAAAAGGTCGCAAAAATCACTAAAATATGCTGCCGAATTTAGACACAGACGCACTCGTACAAGAAAAATATGAAAAATCGCCATTTTTACTTTTTTACGTTACTGATTATTTTTCGTTGTTGTTTTTCGACTCGACTCTGGGCGTTTATATTAACCAGAGTTAACTCGACCTAAGAAATTTTTTGGATTGAGTCGAGTTAACTCCAAGTTAACTTTTGGTGTTTATGTTGAAGGTTCAACCCAGGTTGAACCTAGGTTCAACCTCCAATTATACTGTTTATATTGGAGGTTGAACCCAGGTCGAGTCAACTTGTAGTTATCTATAGGTTAACCTTGAAGTTAACTTCTAGTGTTTATATTGGAGAGTTATCTTGAGGTTGAGTCGAAACCAGGTTATAAATGTCAAAATCATTCAAATTTTTTTGTTTCAAAAAATCATTCTAACATTTTCTTTCGACCTTTTGAAAAATAAAAGGTCGCAAAAATCACTAAAATATGCTGCCGAATTTAGACACAGACGCACTCGTACAAGAAAAATATGAAAAATCGCCATTTTTACTTTTTTACGTTACTGATTATTTTTCGTTGTTGTTTTTCGACTCGACTCTGGGCGTTTATATTAACCAGAGTTAACTCGACCTAAGAAATTTTTTGGATTGAGTCGAGTTAACTCCAAGTTAACTTTTGGTGTTTATGTTGAAGGTTCAACCCAGGTTGAACCTAGGTTCAACCTCCAATATAAACAGTATAAATATAAACAGTATAAAATACTTGGTGAGATGTCAAAACGACGAAAGGACATTAGCACCAAAAAAACTGAACCGATTTGAACCATTCATAATTTTTGATGCTTACATTCGCAGAAAACAAACAAACATACCCTCCCAACAAAAAAATGTATACGTTAAATTCTTTACGAAAACGTAAACTTTACGTACACTCATTAACAATGGAATACCAATACACATACAACTATTTCGTTTGTTTTTATATATATATTTTTATTTCGTATGGTATTCGCATATGGTATACAAATGTAATATTTTTATACGTGCTTCATTCGGATAAGTTGTTTAGTGAAATATATTACGTTTGTGATCTCTATTTTGTTTTTTTGTGTTTAATTAAAAATAACTAATAATTTTAGTAAATATAGAGCAGTGTCATATTTTAAATATACCAGCCACATCACCAAAACAAGTTAAAGCTCTGGAATGTGAAGTTAAATCTAATTTAGAAAAGGAAAATATTTTGGTAAGCAACATTAAATTTTAACATCCTGAATAACAAAGTTTATATAATTTATTTTCGAACCTTTTATAGACCAGTCACTTTAAAGCAATTAGTGATTTACCACTTCAAAAATATTTGAGAGGTTGTTTGAAGGATATCATCACAGACGAAGCAGCATCAACATTTTCATGGCATGGCCAACATATAATATGTATATATTATATATTTATCGTAATAAGTATATATGTATATATTTATCGTAATAAGTATAAATTTAATCAAGATAAAAAAAAAATAACATTGGAAAAGAATTCTCGGTTTTTTATTTTTCGAAAAAATATTTATTAAAAAAATAATCTAAAATGGTAATAAATCCCGCGTAAAAACGAGCAAAACCCGAAATGAAATATGTTCGCATTCACATGTTTAAACCGTTCGTTAACTTTACGCTAACTCGCGGAATTTGCGAAGACAATTATTGTTCCCAACATATATACAAGTCTTCGTAAAATAGTTTCATTTCTCTTGTGACGAAGTGTTCGTTTACACAACTTTTTCTTTACGTATAAACAAGTCTTCGTAAACTGTACGTAAAAGTTACGCAATGTTTGGAGGGTAACCACAAAAAAATTACACACACTGTTATAAAATTGTATACTATAATACGAAAACGTCATTTGTCGTCCGTCGAATTTTGGAAAATTCGACGAACGACGAATGACGTTTTCGTATACGTATAAGGAATATAGTATACAATTTTATATTAGTGTGTGTAATTTTTCTGTGTTTATTTTGTTTGTTTTCTGTGAATGTAAGTGTTATGTATTGGATTACCGACCTTCGACTGTAATAAATATCGGGCAATACTTCTCTGTCCTTTGTACAGATATATAAAATAAACATGGCAGCATTCTAAAATGGACTATATAATAAAGCACACCATGTAGAATATTAATAACAATAAATGTATATAATAATTACTGTGTGGTTTCATTAAGTATATAATAATTGGCGACGAGAAGGCGAAATTACGCGTGTGTCTAAATATATATACGCACATATAAAAGTGAATAAAATAATAAAAATTAATTACCGCATCTTACAATATGGCGGATGAAAACCAAATCGATGTGGCGGCGTTGTTAAAGTTGCTACAAGAATTACAAAATGGCAATCGGGATACAAATATACAATTCGGTACATTTAATGAAAATGAGGAAACATTTTCAATTTACAAGCAGCGTTTGGAAAATTATTTACAAATGCCATCTGTTACAACAGAGGAACACAATGTTTCTTTGACGACATTATTGTCGCCGGTCGTACATTGCCGGAGACGATGGAACGAGTACAGGCCCTATTACAAAAATTACGCCGATATAATATGCATCTAAATTACAAAAAGTGTAAATTATTCAGAGAAGAAATTACATACTTGGGCTATACAATAAGTGAGGCCGGCATACAGAAGAATTCGGATAAAACTAAAGAAATCGCTGAAATTGCACAACCGAAGGACGTGTCGGAATTGCGTCAATTCATTGGGATGGTAACATATTATAATAATTTTATCCCCGATATGGCAACAAGGCTAAATCCGCTTTATAAATTATTACGAAATGATGTGGAATTCAGGTGGGATGAAGGGTGCCAACGAGCAATTGCTGACATTAAGACGGAATTACAAAGCGAATCAGTATTGATGCCGTATGAAGAAAAACTCCCGTTGATTTTGGCAACTGATGCTTCCCCTGTGGGAATTTCTGCAATATTATCACATAAAACACCAACTGGGGAACGACCAATTGCGTATGCGTCTCGAACGTTATCAAGAAGTGAGTCAAATTATATCCAGCTTCATAAGGAAGCAACAGCTATTTACTGGGCGCTTCTAAAATTTTTCAATTATTGTTATGGACGCGAATTCACTTTGATTACGGATAATAAACCTTTAGCAATGATATTGAGCCCAGATAAAAGCCTACCGACATTAACATCACAACGACTACTAAGTTACGCGCAGTTCCTATCCGGTTTTAAATACAAAATTGTACACAGGGAGGCAAAAAACCATATGAATGTAGATTTTCTATCTCGGCATCCGGTGGTGGAAACCTATCAACCAAGCGACAAAGAAGAACTTACACCGTATCAATTGTCGGAAGATATTCTACCAATAACGAGTGGAACAATTTCGAAGGCAATGAAAAGTGATAACATTCTATGTGATCTATACAACCGTCTACAGATTGGAAGTAATTTAGAAGGTACACCATTTAAGGGGCAAGAAGCTGAACTAACACTACAAAATGGATGCATTTATAAAGGTATCCGGATCTTAATTCCAATCACACTACATAAACAAATCCTTAATGAGTTACATATGGCACATATTGGTATCGTCAAAATGAAAGCACTAGCACGGAGCTATTGTTATTGGACAGGCATAGACTTCGATATTGAGGCAATGGTGAAGAGTTGTAGAGAATGCGCGAGAGTTACAAAAGAACCATCGAAGGCGCCTATACATACGTGGGAACTTCCAACTATGCCTTGGCGACGAATACATATTGATTTTGCGGGGCCATTTATGGAACATTATTTTATGGTGGTAGTGGATGCAAGAACAAGATGGTTAGAGGTGGTGCCCATGAAAAATATCACAAGCTTCCACACCATTAGATCATTACGCGAAATTTTTGCACGTTTTGGCTTGCCACCAATAGTGGTAACGGACAATGGTACTAATTTTACGTCTAAGGAATTCCAAGATTTCTTACGAAGCAACGGTATCACACATAAGCGAACGGCTCCAGCACACCCATCCACCAATGGACAGGCAGAAAGAAGTGTCCAAACATTAAAATTTGCATTACGGGCCGCAATGAATGATCCAGGAGATCTTCATTTGAAACTACATCGATTCTTACTGCAATACAGGAAAATAATTAATTCAACAACAGGGAAAAGCCCAGCTGAACAAATGCTACGATTTAATTTACGATCGATCATCGATTTAATTAAGCCGACAGAGAGGGTAATTGATTATACGAATATCAACCCATCAAAGTGTACAAGACGGGAGCTGAGCATAGGCGATACAGTTCAAATCCGTTGATACCAAAATAAAACGATCAAATGGAAATTTGGTAAGGTAATACAGAAAGAGGGTTTCTTACACTATCTGATTGAAGTCGAAGGAAAATTTCATCGCCGACATATTGACCAAATACGTGCAACGGGGGTTGAAGGAAATACAGAAGGTTACTCGAATATATTAAAAAAGTATCCTAATACAGATGAACCGATGGTTACTACAACAGATGGCGTTTATTCTACGAAGAACAACGATGATGAAACTACTACAACCGGAATGGAAAGTAAAGAACTTACAAATGAATTAACTAATCGGCAATCAAGGGAGTTGCAACCGGTGGAAGTTGCTTCATCAACGTCAACCTCAGGGCAAGCAACGGGTAGTATACAAAAAGAGGTTGAAATTAAATCTGGGCATATACGAATGGATGAACCAGATAGTCTTATAGTCCGACGGTCAAGCCGAGTGTGCCGACCCCCTAATAGGATGGATTTATAATGGGTGAAATTCCTTTCGCCGGGAAGACTGTTATGTATTGGATTACCGACCTTCGGCTGTAATAAATATCGGGCAATACTTCTCTGTCCTTTGTACAGATATATAAAATAAACATGGCAGCATTCTAAAATGGACTATATAATAAAGCACACCATGTAGAATATTAATAACAATAAATGTATATAATAATTACTGTGTGGTTTCATTAAGTATATAATAGTAAGCATCAAAAATTATGAATCGGTACAAATCGGTTGTTTTTTGGTGCTTATGTCCTTTCGTCGTCTCAGTTTTTTGACATCTCACCAAGTATTTGAGCGGTGAGTTAACACGTTCGTGTTAATTACTGCTATAGCAGTCATACAACTTTTTCGTTTTTTAATACGTTTTTAACACATTTTAAGGAATAACTCGACATATTTTGCAGTTTTCACAATACATTCCTTTCCGCGACGAAATATCATTGCAATTACAAAAGTTATCAAATGTGTTCATGATTAGCACACACATTTAGAAAGTGTGACTCAATGTGTTAAGGAAAAAATATTTTAGCTACACATTTCAATTTTTTTTTTTCAATGTGATGTCGAATAAATGTTTTGTTTTCACAGAAACACTGAATTTGAAATTATTTTAAAACTAAAATTAAATAAATTTAGTTATATTTAAAGCATATTTATTTGCATTTACAAATTTTAAATGATAATAGGAAATGTCATATCCAGAAAATTAAATGGCACTCATTCGTACTAATCCAAATACACGTACCACTACTAATATACATGCGGTTATTTCGTCAACTTGTCGAATTTTGGAAAAAATCGACCCCCCAGTTATTCTATGATTCGGATAACATAATTTAGTACAATTGTGTGTACTAAAAACCATAGCGAAATTTTACCGGTAAATTTTATAGACCAACTGTACGTACACCCCATCAAATGTCATGTACATAGTACATCTCTTATTATTTTAAAATGGCTGACAAATAAAATGCAGTCATTTAAAAAAAATCATAAATTTGTTAAATAAAAGCAAAAAATAGTGAAAAGTATAAAATAAATAACACATATTTATAGAGATTCGTATATTCTTGTTAATATATACATAAGTTTATGTAAAACAAAGTTAAAATGACCCAATTTTTGCCACCAAACTTATTTGCATTATTTGCTCCACGCGACCCAATCCCGTATCTGCCACCGCCAGATAAATTACCACATGAAAAAAAGAGTCGTGGATATTTAGGTGTTGGTCACTTTTTAACATGTTTTGAGGTACGTTATTTATTCGGTCGTTTAACTTTAAATATGTGGTTTTAATATTTTACATATACAGGATCCAAAAGATACTCCGCCACCAACTCGAGTAGAAACAAAAGAGGAACGCTTGGAAAGAAGGCGTCGTGAGAAAGCTGAACAAGTAGCATATAAATTAGAACGAGAAATAGCATTATGGGATCCACACAAAATCAAGAATACAACGGCAGACCCATTTAAGACTTTGTTCGTATCTAGGATTAATTATGACACATCCGAGTCGAAATTAAGACGAGAGTTTGAAGTGTATGGACCAATTAAAAAGGTACGTCTTTACTCTTTTAAGATTGTGTATTTATTTCGACATTGTTACTGCCAGGGTCGCCAAACTTTTAATATGTTATATAAAACGATGATTGTTGTTGTTTTGGTGCATAGTGATGCTTTGCTTACGTACTTCATAATAATTAAAATCTATGTCGTTGATTTTTTAAAACGTATCAGATAATCATCGCATCGTTTCTCTCTATGTTTTTGATCTCCGCTTTGGTTTTTAAATTGTTGTTTTGGCACCGCAGAAAATTTTAAAATTTAAAATTTACGTGCGAATAATTCAAGCTACTAGATTGCGAATGAAAAAAACTTTTCATTTTCATTATTTCACGGAACGCGAATTGACTCCCTGGGCTGAAATAATCAATTCCTGGGTTCGTTAAGTTTTTCCTTTGAAGTATACTTTGAGTAATTTTGCACAGAAGTGAAAAGAGTTACAGAGTGGATAGTTAATTAAAATTGCTACATATTTTTGTTTTACTTTCAGATCATCTTAATTCAAAATGCGGAATCGGGTAAACCTCGCGGCTACGCGTTCATTGAATATGAACACGAAAGGGATATGCATGGTGAGTATTTTAAATCAAATTCCGAAAACTACATAAAATTTTTAGGTTTCATAATTTAAAAAAATTAAAAAACGAAAACGTAACGAATGGGCGTAAGTGTGCCCTATAAAAACTAAAGAAAATCCAAGTGAAAGAAACAGGATAAAGTACAATGTTAAATAGGATTTGGTAGGGTAAACTTAGCTATTTTGTTTATTTTATTTAAAAATATAATTAATTCTATATATTTTTGTGGTTTGCTTGGAGTTAAATATTGTTTAGACCTCAAGCAACTTAAAAAATATATAAAACTTAAATATCAAATATTAAAACACTAATACCGGTTTTGTTCTTGCCACACAGACAATGATCATCTGTTGTCCGATAATAATATCAAAAATCTACTTACTATAAACTTTTCAAGCAGTTCTAACTCAAAAAAAAAAAAAAAATCGATCAAAAACTATACAATAGTCATATCCGAAAAACAAATAGGTTTGTATGTGTTTGGTAAGACCACCACCATACATACGAATATTTTAATTAATCTTTTTTTTTAATTATTTGTTGTGTAGCGAAAAAAAACTATTAATTATTAAATTTACAAAATACTTGAAATATTAGCGCATTTATACGTAAGTATTTGAGCGCTCCAGGTAAAATTTATCGTCACAAAACGAACGAACTATTCTTCTATTCGGAGATTTTAAAAAATTCTTTTAAATTGCAAAAAGACTCTGTACAAAAAACTGTTGTTATTAACCGTGTGCCTTTCCCTGTAAGTAATATCGGGGTAGGTATTTATTATTTATTATTTTTGTTTTTTAATTAAATTTAATTCTTTGTTTAATATTTAGTTTTTCAAATTTTCCAAAAAAATATGAAATTATAAATGAAAAATATGGGTTTGCTAAATTTTGAGTACTAGGAATTTTCTTCAATTTGTATTAATTTTTATAATGTTTTATACTGGGTAAGCTGAATACGATTGTATAAGTGTTTGGAAATGGTAAGCGCTAACCAGTGATTCGTGAAAATGGTTTAATTTTGACAGACGTCTTCTTAAATGTAATGCTAGTTGTAAAATTATTCGACTCCTACACGTTTCAACGGATTTGGTAAACATTGTAATGAAATATGTGTTATGATTTTGTTTCAAAATGTACATTTACATTTTTTAGTCCTTCCATACGCCAGAAAATTCAAATTCCTTAATTTTCTTTGAAATATTCATCACAAATATTGTTACTATAAGGCATAAACTACAAATTGTTTTAATTAGTTATTAAATTTTAAACAAAATTCAAAGAGTAGTGAAAAATGGAACCAAACCATTATAACATAAATATGTATTCATCAATTCGATATGAATATAAAATTCCAATGAAAATATCTTTACTACTAAATGCTCTAATCTTATATATCGCTCTGTGATATTCTGGCCTTCAGCTAAATAAGTTTACACTCTTCGCTTTCTAAATTAGTAAATGTCTGACAAAAGGTATTTCAAGATTTTTAACTGATAGCTATAGTTTATTAAAACCACAAATGCCAAGAAACAAATAAGCAGCGATTTGATACTGATTTGGTATGCATTTTTATTTCAAATTCTAAAATGAGGTTACCTTCGAATAAGAGCGTGAGTTCTGTAGCCAAGTAATAATATAGTACGTAACATAACCCTTACAAAATTGAAACGAATCATTTATTATTTCATTGCGTTTATATATAATGCAGATAAGCCTTTGCAGAAACAAGCATTGTTGAACAAGAAAAGACGTGCACGAATATTTTTATGACTAGCATTATATTAAAATTCTCATATACCTAGAAATTATTGCTATCCATATCGGATTTTGGAGTTCCTGTATATCAGCGTATTGGCTGAAGTTATTATTAATTAATGTTGCCCTGGGTAGGTATATTTTAAAACAAAAAATGTGTAAGTTAGAAATTCTCCATCAGCAATATTTACAAAAAAAAAAACGTTAGGTAGTAAGTAGTGTATAAGAAAATGGATCATCCAAATATTATGGCATTGGCGACCATTCCGAAAGGTATATTTTAATATAAAATAATACTGTGTAAAATTATGTTTAGGTTTTTGAACGTTGTGAAAATTTTAAAAGAAAAATGGGATATCAGGGACTTTATGTGGATCAGTTCTAAGTAGGAAAGAAATTTTTTTATATTTTTTGTACATATATACATAAAAGTGTGACAACAATTTACAAAAAAAAACTCTAGATCGTATTTTTAAAAAATATCAAATAAAAATTATGTTACAGCCGCATATAAACAAGCTGATGGTAAGAAAATTGATGGTAAAAGAGTATTGGTAGATGTTGAAAGAGCACGGACGGTCAAAGGTTGGTTACCACGACGTTTAGGGGGTGGTTTAGGTGGTACTCGAAGAGGTGGACCGGATGTGAATATTAAGCATTCAGGGCGGGAGGATAATGAACGTGAACGGGAACGTTATAGGTTAGAGAGGGAACGTGAAGATCGTGATCGTCGGGAACGAGATACAGGAAGTAAGTATTTTACGCTGCTTATTAAAATTATCCTAAATAATTATTAATCTATTTCCGTCTTTCTATTTTTAATCAGGATACGATCGTCGACGATCTCGTTCTCGAGAAGTTGAAAGACCAGTGAGACGCGACCGAATAGAACGCGAACGATCACGGCATCGTAGCAGATCACGAGATCGCGTTCGTAAGCGTCGCAGCCGAGAACGTGATGTTGAAGAAATCGCTGATCGTCGTGGTGGTGGCGGCAATGAACGTGATCGTCGTGAACGGGAACGTGAAAAGGAGAAGAAACGAAAACGATCACGTTCGCGGGAGCGTGATCGTTCTGATCGCAAGCGAGAGAAACGTGATCGTGATCGTCCTGATCGAGATCGTAAAGAACGTAAGCCTGAATTCCGGGAGGGCGATATTAAAATTAAGGAGGAACCCATTGATGGTAATTATGTGATTTTTCGTAATACGTTTAATTTAATGGCATTTTATAATATCGTTACAAAATCATGTAGAATTTAAAGATTTTGTCCGAAAAATATGCTAGATTAACGATGTGAATTAAAAAGATGACAGGGCCTTTAGCAATTAAAGTTTTTGCTATTTGGTAGTATGATTCTTTTACATTTTCCCTCTGAAGTTTTTGGCCTGGTAATCCTTATACCTCTTATAAAAAAACATATTTGACTGGATTTAAGCTACGATTTAAAAATTTTATAACATTTGATTAAGAAAGACAAAGATTTAGAACTTTATTTTTATTCAACATGTTTAAACAAAATTCAAACTAAATTATATTACTAATATAAGTTTTACTTCGTTTTTTTTTCATTCCTCTATTATATTGACAAAAAATGTAAATCAATTCTTTCATTTAATTTCTGTGAGTGATTTAATGAACACAACATCGTGTGAGTTTTAATTTGAAAGTTAATCGCGGTCTTGCAGATCAAAATTACTGTTAGGTGGTACTTGTTACCTGACAGTAGTTTCGAACCTCAAGATCTATTTTTAAAATCACACCAAGATGTTCAATGTTTCCCACTTTTTACACAAGTATATTACGAAACCTTTAAAACTCTCGCACCCAAGTCATAAATATTTTATTTTAATTCCGTCAATTATAAAATTAGGTATATAGCTAGATGATTAAATAAAGAGTCGAACATTTTTAGGCTGTAAATAAAAAGAAGTAATGTAGTTAAAATTTAAAATAGCTGAGTCGAATTTCATCATTTGTCCGCGGTTTGTCATCGAAATTTAACGAAATATACTTTAAAACTGTTGAATGGAGAATCTCCAATATCATCTTGGTTTCTCCGGAGCCAACTCGATATTCATCTCCAAGTCCAGTATGTTAATACAATTTTTAATTTCTTTGCGTATTCTGCTATTCTGCATCAAGTTTTACTAAACATTGAATTATCGCGGCTATCATATATTGGTAACGAGTGCCACGATTGGTAAGACGGGGTATCTTCAATGGCTTCCAAAAAATTATTTATGCTGTTGCTAAAAATCGGTGTTAACTATCGATCAAATAGTATTTTTATTTTTCATAGGACCTAGTGTATAAAGTTCAGCAAATGCTTTTACTAGCACTTCAAATCAGTTTTAGAACAAATTATGAATAAAATTGTAAGCATTATTTCCTAATTTTACTAAAAATGTGTCTAGCATTTGCTAGGTATTAAAATTTCCTTCAGCATTTTATTAAATTTGTGTGACTTAAATAAACGATGTTATTTACTTTATGAATGTTCTTTAAAAATTGGAATATTATCAGTTCAATCGGATATATTTGATAAAGTTGAAAGAACGTTTTTGCTTGAATTCTATTGGCTGAACTAATATTTTTTTTTATATTTGTGTTCTAGATTATCCAGATTATTCAACGCAGTATATTGATTACCAAGCTGTAAAGTATGAAGATGGCGAGGAGGTAAAATATCGACCACAAGAAATAGCAACTGAAAATGGCCGAAAATATTCGCAGGAGGAAGGGGAGTATGATGAAAGCCAAGATTATTGATTTTAGGGTTAAAACAAAACGATTTTTTAAATATTAATTTGTGAAACTATTTCTTAATTTTTAAATTAAATTATCTATTATATTGGAAAATACATCAATAAAAAATTAACTTGTCTCGAATTTTTTTTATGACAGCGACATCTATTTTCAAACACTACATGTTGTACTATAATTTTTGTTTAGTACAAATTACTAAACTGACATCTGGTTAAACAACCCAAAAACAATGAAATGAGTTTAGTGTTTTCGTTTTGGCAAATAGGTAATTTTTTTAGTTTTTTTGATAAAATAATTTTTTTTGTTAGTTTTTAATTTTTTTTTTTTTGTATAAAGTAAATCAAAATAAATTAGAAATACACAATAGGAAATAAAATATTCTTATCGATATCCAATTTTTCTAAAATGGAAGGTATGTATATTTAATATAATATGAATAATATAAAATGTATGTGTAACACAAAAAAATATACGAGGAATAAAAAGGAATGGAATTAAGTTGGGTTATGTGTCCTCATGTGTCAAAACTGAAAAAATAGTGAATATCCACAATTTTCTAGCAATTTTTGTGTGTAATACTAGTGGTTTTTGCTTCTGAAACATATCTAATTATCTTATGGTTATAAAATAATAATAAAAATCGCATAGACAGATGAATAATTGATGATCAATAATTTGTGAATCGCAAAAAGAGATTTATCATTATTTTGAGTAGTGAGTCGTATTGTATACCCCTGGCTGTATACGACAAAGTTTTGAGAATTTCGCGGTCTACCTTTCGCATTTAGCTACACAGTGCAAATTATTTCCGTAAAGTTTACAAATAGACTTGCATTATAATCGTAATAATAATATTGAGCTCTCAGTGATACAGGAATTAAATATTTTTCGTTCGACGATATTGTATTGGCGTCGTCTTTTGGCGTTGAATGTAGAAAAGATGGGATACTGTTTTGGTAAGTTTGTAGTTTCACGGTTTAATATGTTTTGTTTCTTTGTAGGGCTATAAAGTGAAAATTCTGTGGATATAAATTGTATTGGTGATCTTGCAACTCGCAATTAGAAAAAAACAAAGAAGCAAGAGGAAAATATTTGCATAGACATAACCTTCAATTTCATTAACAAGCAGATAACGGGAAACTTGTCCTTTGTGAAGATTTGTCATTCTTGATGGGAAAACAGTTCTAATTACGATTTTGGCGCTAATAACCGTTTATCTGGTTAATGTATGAAACAAATAATACGCATTTTTGGAATATCCATTTAGTGTCGTCTTATCTATGTAATTATCTGTTGATAAATTTATAAATTAAATAGTTACTGATTTATAAATCAAGTAGGTAATGTAAAGTTGGATGACCTTGGTGGTAGCTTCCAACGAAAGCGCATGGCTTAGGGAGAGAACGGTGGCCCATCGATACTTATAAGAATATGTGAGCTGTTACTTCGTAAGGCGTCTACCCAAGATGATTGCGATTTGGAGTATCCGCAATCAAGCCCAACTCAGGGTGATGCGTCTGATTTATTACTTGTTCAACGGCACTCTGAAAGATTTGCATTAGTTTTTATCGCATTTACTCTGAGTGTTTCTTGCTACCTGATTGAACTTAGCGACGTGGTTGTGCTTCAGCACTCCTGAAGTCTGTGTAGTACCGGATACCTAAATAATGATATGATTTCTGAGTCTAGCAGGGTGGTGGAATACTATCCTTATGTTCTCGCAGGATTTGAGTTGTGAAAGCGGTAAAAAGCTATCAATTTCGAATCTTTAACATCTCCAACGTTCTTTAGTCTGATGACTTCGTTGTCAGTAGTCATTTTGATCCCAATAGTACTGATCAAATCGGTTGCATCCCAGCCGAAATTAATTAATTTGTCGTAAGTCGCTTCATTGATCCTGGGGTCACTTGCAATTTTATCTCATTACTGGTTTAAATTTTAACTCCGGTTTAACTGGTGTATGATAAAATTTCTGCCTGTGCATTTTTGTTCCTTTGTTGTCATTGTTAATGGCCTTTTCCTCGAGTTCCCGAAATTATTTCAGTTAGTAAAGAGTTGTTTTTTCAGTGCTTAAGAATAATTACCTTCAGATGACTAATTATCGGCGACGCCTTCCCTTTGCGTTCCATACGGAACGGCACATTTCACAGCAGGGTGTGCTAAAACAGGATATTACAAAATGATAGATAGCACACTAAATTACATGGTACGGAACAGGACAATACATCACAAAACCGTAAATAGTGCACTAAAGGACGAGATTTATATTGAAATATTAATCTCGGATGAATTTTATATAGAAAACCTGATCCAAATTTTGATTTGAAATCAACCTTTGTGTTGTTTCATGAAAATCGAGCTGAACCAGATCGGATCAAGCATTAAGAAATACAGCTATTTACCGTGCGTTTCATGACACCCATTGATCTGGATCTATTCAAATTTTATATGAAAAATTTGAATCAAACTTTGTTTCAGACCACAAATTTTAATTTGAAATCTAGTAAGCTTTTTTGTTCTGTTTAACGAAATGTGACCTGAACCGGATCAGATTAAGCGTCAAGAAACAGCTATTTTCTGCAAGTGAAGCAAAATTTTAAGTTTAACCTAAAATCAATTCAAACAAAATTATAATTTTATAATTAAGTTAAGGCAAATCTCTACTTGATATTATATTACTATTACTAATTACTCATTTTTGTACAATGTACTGTTTTGCGAGGGCCGTTCTTAGTCAGTCTTGTCCGTACCAAATAAGAATTGATTTTATTTATTGTTATTTCTTGTTACAACGAAATATTTTTAGAAGTTAGAGAAAATTGTTTTTTGCATTACAGCAGATCAATTTTTGCTCATATCTCTGAAACCATACACTATGAGGTGCCTCAATAGTAGGTTCTAATTAAAAAAAAAAGAAAAACGTCAATATCTCAAACTAATGAGTTTTAAGGGCATTCAAGATCACCACTAAACGTCGACGCTGAACAATTTTCAATATAAGTATGTATATTCATTCCCAAATTCCCTATTCCCGGAATAGTGCCACTGGTAGTGGATCTCTATGACCAGGTTTTCTGATAACGATCATTTCATTCGATTTCCACACAGTCAGAAAGTTCATATATTAGGCAGCAGTTCAATAGTTTCATTTCCTTGGTCTCACGCAACTTGATTATTTCAGCGTTCAAATTATCAGGTCTTGGTACTTGTTTCGGGTGAAGCGTTTTAGAACACTAGTAGCTTCATCTCCTGTGAATGAGGGATCCTCGGTAACCGTGGATGCGTAACTAGTTGCGACCTCACGCATAGTAACTTCAAAGGTGACATGCTACGTGTTTGTGTATTCAATTACTTTTTCTAATGGTGTCACAGACTTGTGAGGTCCTGATTTATCAGCGGACAATTTGTATACAAGTCTCCTAGGGTTCTTATAGCCATGTTCCGTGATGTACCGTTGGAAATAATTTTGTTTAGCATTAAACACTTCATCTATAGTCACTACATGTCTAACTTACGTCACACACACCCAACTATCGAGCCCAACAAGCCTCTATTGACTTGTTAGATCAATCAATATTGGAGTTCGCATTAGACAAGAATATCTTTGGGTTTCCCTTTTTGTTAACCCTCGTGTGAGTGAAGGAAAAATATCTTAATTTGAGTGATTAACTTATTTTTTCCACGTTCATCCAACTTGTAAATTTCTCATTTTAAAGTATGATCGTAATCTATACCAATTGAACTAGAAGTTCTGATAAAATTTAAAGTTCTTATTGGGAGTAAAACATACAAAACTAGACGTATAAAAGTGCAAAAGGTACCCGGGTACCCACTTCACTCATATTAGGGTTAATTATGAAAAGATTATTCTTAGAAGAGAAGACTTCCAGTTTTCCGTTTTCATCAGTTAAGGTCGTGCAACATTTTACTTCTCGCATTGAAGTCCTCCGTCGGCACTACTTTTTTGTGTTGATCCGATAGACAGCCTAAGATCGTTTCGATTTTATGATTCTTGCTTGGAAAATATTAATGTCGTGGTTGGTGATGCGCTCACATATTTCTGATCCGACTGGCGCGCTGCATGTTGAGTTGTGCGACACGTAGGTTGCTGTGATTTTGTCATTCGTTTTAACTAAACATCATACTTATTGTGTTATTTTTAAGACGTACATCACATTTGTATGCGTTACAGGTAGTGAAACCTACTTGGTGCTCATGTGGTTGCATTTCATTGCAACTTGCACAATTGGTAGGTTCGGGGTTATTTTGTGAAGTCATAACCGTGATCATGATATGCGCAGTGTAAAGAGGGCTCTGTGTGCACCCTGCAATTCTTTGTAGCATGACCATAACGCTCGCCCTTAAAACATCTAAGAGGAGTGAAAAATTCCTCTGTTGGCATCTTATCCAGCCCAAATACAGTTTGTCTCGCTTAGCATCAAATTTTTGGTTGCCGGTTCCACTTCTACCACCCAGGCGGTCTCTTTATTTTTCGCACTAGTTATATATAAAACCGTAAAATCTTTTCAATCCAGGCGGTTGTGTTGTGACTAAGTTGTGACGATATATTTTTGGTAATTGCTTCGATTCCATCGCTCTCTTGCTTGGAAAAATATTTTTCTTGCTTGGAAAATATTAATGTCGTGGTTGGTGATGCGCTCACATATTTCTGATCCGACTGGCGCGCTGCATGTTGAGTTGTGCGACACGTAGGTTGCTGTGATTTTGTCATTCGTTTTAACTAAACATCATACTTATTGTGTTATTTTTAAGACGTACATCACATTTGTATGCGTTACAGGTAGTGAAACCTACTTGGTGCTCATGTGGTTGCATTTCATTGCAACTTGCACAATTGGTAGGTTCGGGGTTATTTTGTGAAGTCATAACCGTGATCATGATATGCGCAGTGTAAAGAGGGCTCTGTGTGCACCCTGCAATTCTTTGTAGCATGACCATAACGCTCGCCCTTAAAACATCTAAGAGGAGTGAAAAATTCCTCTGTTGGCATCTTATCCAGCCCAAATACAGTTTGTCTCGCTTAGCATCAAATTTTTGGTTGCCGGTTCCACTTCTACCACCCAGGCGGTCTCTTTATTTTTCGCACTAGTTATATATAAAACCGTAAAATCTTTTCAATCCAGGCGGTTTTGTTGTGACTAAGTAAGTTGTGACGATATATTTTTGGTAATTGCTTCGATTCCATCGCTCTCTTCCTGAGATAATTATTTGTTTTGTCATTATCTTACATCGCCAACGCATTTCGATGTCACTTTCTTGTGGTTTTTATGAACCGTTTTATGTTTACCGTTGGTTGCCACTCTCTCTGCGTTGTCTGGATTGGTACTAGGAACGGAATTCCGTGCAATCATCTTGGGTGTATGTTGTTTCCACATTATCCAAAATTATTGGTTTCTAGTTGTAAGTGCTCCTATGGTTGTTTGTCTCCTTCATTTTTCCAACAACAAAGATTGATCTCCGCAACCAGTTCAAGAATCTATATCATTAAATTTTTAATTTAATTCGATACTTTATTTCACGTTTGTATCACTTGGATATCCTTGTTCGGCGAGGTAATAAGCCGTGTCCACATCATCACGGACAAGCAGTATCGAATGGTTATAAAGGTAGCTAGCAAAAGCTGCAATGCCACGCCAGTTATTGCTAAATTATAAGGAAATGGAAAATTTGCATTTCACTAAGTCCGACAAAGGCAGTCGAGATATAATAAATTAAGATTGAATTAAATTGAAATGCTGTTTCAATCTTGGACCGTCTACCTAACACCATTTCATTAATTTCAAAATTGTTTAATTTACCTCACAATAATACTACAATACTATTGCTTGGTGTTTATATAGAAGGTTCTTTAAGTCTTATCAAATTTACTAGACCTTCATTTGGCCATGTATAGAGTATTAGTATGTCTGGGGAGGAGCGTTCATCATTACAGCGCCAATTATTGCAAAGGGTTCAACGCCCAAGTTATAAGAGTTATACGCATGTCCAGTTTTAAAACCAAGCTAAATGTTTTACAACACCACCGAGCTATTTCAGATCATTTTTTGATTTATCGGTTTAAATACGGATAATGTTCAGCCGAACGTACTCCACTGTACGACGGGCAACAGGAGAAACAATTGTTGAACATTGGTTAACATATTACAGATATGATCAGGATTTTTTCCTCGAAGGATTTTCTATAAACTTTCCAAGTATCCGATGAAATATAAACCCACCCGCTCACAAATTGTTTGATACATAATGTTTTCAAATTGCTTTAAGTCTAGCTCTTTTTATGAAATTTCTCTTCGTGTGTTACAAATACATTTTGTTGTAATGAACAAAACATCTAACATTAAGAATAGATTCAATACTATTTTCAGATATATCTGTTGATACGCCGTCTGATGGATGGCACGAAGAACAAGAAGAAATAGAGAAATGTGATGGCCGCTTCAAAATTTCACCTTACCCTCCAACATTAAAAATCGGAAAAAATCAATTAATCCAGGAATATCTTAAATGCTTTAAAGAAGAGTGAGTACCACAAAACATTTTAATCTTTAATAATTATTATATTTAAAAATATAAAAATAAATAAAAGTTGTTGTGTGACATGATTAATATTCGCACACGCATAAATTTTACGGCGTGATTTTGAACAGCACAGTGTCTAGTCTACTTACTGTAAGACTTGTGGATATTATTATTATTATGACTTGTTTGTCGCTTATTTAAATGTAGGATTTTTCTATTTTTAATATTAAACATTTTGTTTTATTTTATTTAAATCACAAATTTCATTTTTAAAATAGAAATTAAATAAAAAAAATGTATTTCGTATTCGTACTTTTACGTTTACTGGGACGTGCAGACATTACAGACTAAACACGTATATAAAATGATGATATTCGCCAAAAAAAAAAGAAAAATTAATAAACTTAGACCATATCATGTAATTTATTATACTCTGTTGTGTGTATATAAAATTGGAAATATGTATATATAGTTCTGCGAAAAGTGATTTTCACCGACAACAGAAAAAAATTATGTATGTTATTTTGTCGTTTTCGGCATCGTGGCGTCACAATGTCTCACAGTCGTATGAGAGTCAAATATTGATAAATTGGTTCTGACATGAAGGCACAGAAGCAAAAGGAATTTAATTTGATTGTACTTTGTAGTCTGTAAATTATAAAAGAGTAAATGATAAATTCACTTTGGGTGGCTAAACAACCTACTGTAAATTTCATATGTAACACGACGATCACATTTCAAATAATTATCAAATAAATGGAAATCCAAGAACTACTATTTAATGTAC
This sequence comes from Nephrotoma appendiculata, assembly GCA_947310385.1. NCBI lineage: Eukaryota > Metazoa > Arthropoda > Insecta > Diptera > Tipulidae > Nephrotoma > Nephrotoma appendiculata. The sequence goes on along the minus strand of OX371225.1, from coordinate 306,984,691 downwards.
ACTTGCTATGTTATCGATCTACTTTTTTTTGAAAATTGATACAACTGCGATAAGACAATTTATCGAAAATATGTTTTATATACTGTTTAAATTTTCTTGATTAAATTGTCTAGCCTGTTTTATGCGAGTAGATTTTGATTTTGTGTCGGGGGGAATTTGTTGATTCATCTAATTCATAATTTACCAACTATGTATTCACATTTTTTCAGAATTGTTGCATGGATGTCTAATTAGAAGTTATTTGTAATTGAAATATAAATTTTTATTTTATATTTCCGCATTCCTGAAGAAAGATTATCACTGTTGATCAAATGTTACCCCACATTTTGGAGCGAAATTTTAGATACATTGCAATTTTTTTTAACAAACAGAGTTTGCAAGTACCTGTATGATGATTTTTGTAATAACAGCAAAGTGGAAACTGCTTTATGGATTTAATGAGTAAGATTAATTCGTTATATTTAATATTATGAATCACATTTACCTAAAAAACTGTCAGCCAAAAATTAGTTAATTCAGATAAAGAAATACTATATAAATTAATATTTGGTGGGGATATGTAGATGTACAAACAAATGTGATATCATCGCTAGGTAGAGTTCTCAAAGAAACCTTTCTACTATTATAGTATGGATTCCAAACAGCTGTAGGAAATCCCAAGTACGAACGATCTTTTATGTATACGAATCATGAAGGTCTTAAGAAAAAAGTTAACGTCAACTAAAATTTCATCAACAAATAAATTAATATAAACTTTTCAATTCCTAGAAATTGCATAACTACATTTAGGCCTAGCGTTGTTTTAGTAAAAAAAACCTTAGTTTTCATTGAATGCGAGTTTATAAATTTCTTTCAGAGAGATTTACTGGAAATTGCAACAAAACATTTTTAGGCGTGTGCACATGGATAATAGACGCAATATAAAATGATTATTGATTGTTTTTGAAGTAATAATTGTTTTTGTGTCGTTTTCTTAGTACGAGTATATCGCTTTACATGCGCTATGTCTAAATTCTTGAGAATGAATTTTGCCCTCATCACCATTTTTTAAAAGCATAGACTAGGCCATCACAAATAACCACATACATATGTGTTGCTGTTTATCTTCTGTGTGTGCTTCCACCTCTCCTTACTAAAAAGTAGTGTCGATTTCACAGAGCTAATGTATTCCTGACACAAAATGTGTTACAATTTTCAACTCCGTTGTGTCCTTTGTTTATTCGTTTATTATGCCTCACATCCGGTTTTTGCATTTATTTTTTTTAAAGCTAGTCACGGTTTATTCTCGAAATCCTGTTTTAACAATTCCGAAAATCAAAATCCCGGAAACCAATATCTCGCAAATCAAATCCTGAATCCTCATAAAATCTCTGGTTATCAAATTCTTGGAGAAGACTCTAGAAAGTTAGCATCCAGTTTTATAAAAGCTCTTCTTAGTCTAGTTTTGTAATTAAAACTCATAATAAATGATGGTCTAATTTGTATGGTTTTTGTAGGATTTGGATTATTTCTTGACCGACTGTGGTCAAATTAAATTTAATAATCTTAATTTAATTTAAGAATGTGATTGGGATAATTAAATTTAATTTTGGATAAAGTTATTGAATTTGGTGATTAATATTATAAAATGAATGTTGGATGAAGTTCTGGAATTTAGAATTCCTAACTCGGCTACTTCTTAAGACTCATATTTTTAGATTAAACACGAATTTTGGGTGATTTGTGAGAATTTGACAATGCTGAATGATAATTAACCGGGGATTATAAAGTTTAAACTTTTTGACTGGAAGTCCTTTTAGATTTTTGATTGAAATTTATTTGAAAATGATAGTATAGTCAAGAAATTATAGTGGAATTGAAACAGCTATTGTAATTTTCAAGTAATACTGCTAATGAGCAGATAGCCACTGCAGAATATAACTGTGATTACGTTCACAGTACTGTGATTTCGTTCACAATACATAGTTACTGTGATTGTTATACAATCGGGGCCAGGCTTGCGTCAATGACTTTAAATATTTTCCGTGTTTTTGTTTCGAAACTTAGACTCTCGAGCCTTCTATTTTAGCCCAAAACAACGTAGTTAAACACGATGTCTCGAAATAAATTGGATCAAAAGATACTTGCCCTTCCTGTATGATCGATGCACGGTACTTTAGTCCTACTCAAAAAAAATAAAAAATTCTTATGTTTTGTAATATTTGTTTTTTTTTTATTTATTGTTATAATTATTCAATTTCATATTTATATATCAATTTTTATTATATTTATTCTATTACGATTTTTATTCAAAATAAATAAAATCATAGTTAAGGAGTAACCACCTTACTAAAAAATATAAAACACACTTTAAATGCTTTCTGTGTACTGTACTTGGATTCAGTGAAGTGAAAACGCTCGTTTGAAGTTTGAACTTCAATTTCTTTTTAATTGCTCATAAAGAGAATCCTCTTTGTACAACTATGTACGCTGAACTTCAAGCGTGAATCAAAAGCATCGTGTTTAACACTCATAAAAACCATCCAAAATATACACATGCTAGGATGCTTCATGACTTTTAAATATTGTTCTTGGAGTGGCTTGTACTTTTATTTTGATCATTACGTACTTAGTACGGGCTATTTACTAGTTATGGATTTCATATCCTGGACCACAAAACGTTTTCTCCTTGCCAGGCAACAGCTATCTTGAACAAACTACTTTAACCTTTTTTATTTCAACCAAGCCCCCCCTTCCCCCGACTTTACTTTCATACAATTTTTTCTTCATTTGTAGGGACGTTTGTAATGCAAAGGACATTTTTTGTAACCTATTTATACACAAATGTCAATAAACAGATAGAAAATAAAACCACTCATTATCGAAACCATAGATAGGCCCATAAATCTAAACGTCGTTCAACTTTGTTTCTTAATCCGCTTTTACGAGCAATTTTTTATTTTATATTTACAAAAATCAAAAAATCGTTTAAATTCGACCTGCGAAATTATTGTAAACGGTTAGCCCGAATGTTCTTTAGAAATGTTCTGGCTTTATATTCTAACGAGGGGTGTTCAATAAGTTCGGTAAATTTATATCGATAATTTTGAATTTCGATTTTTTTTATTCCTATTCTAGCGACAAAAAGACATTTCTTGCAAATCAAATGTTCCTCTGAGTGAGTTAATGAACACTTGTTTTTGGCAATTATTGACAAAATATTGAAAATATTGGAAATCGTGCTTTTTGAAAGATAAACGCGCTCTTGCAGTTCGAAATTACTGACAGGTTTTACGAGTTTCGACCTGACAGTAATTATCAACCACAAAATCGCCTTTATCTTACAAATTAAAATCATAGCACAATGTTTAATAATTTCTACTCTTTAGATTTTCAAAACATGTGTTCTTTAAACCACTCAACGTAATTTTGGTTAACGAAGAATAATTACACCAGGAGAACTAAATTTGTGAAGGACCCAAGTAAAACTCTTACTTATACATTTTGAAAATTACATCTAGATTTTCTTATAATCTTTAGTGAAAACCTCTATAGGAAAAGAATACTTGTATGAGTTCGTGTAAGTAATACTTGAAAATCAGTACGATCTTTAATGTCCCAATTATCATCTTCGATGGGAAATTAACGTATTGGGTACCTCCAAGTTTAAATTTTAGTCATACTCTCCTTTAAGTGTCTGTCACCTCAAAAACCTCTTTTCGGTGCAAATTGAGGGTTATACCGTGTCTAACGAGTTTATCCAAACAACAGTTGTCCGAGTGACCAGGAACACCTGGGTGTTGAAATATTTATTAATCTCGTCAAGAAAACACATTCTTAGCTCATTTTCAATAATATGCAATTTTGATAACGCCCTCTACAATTTTGATAACGGCATACTCACTCCATATGTATAGGTAGGTCTTAGTATGTCAAAACTCAGTGCATCACCAACTCCGGTTCTAATGCGAGTACAAAACACTATAAAAACTAGTTAGTTTCCTATCAATAGTGACGAGTATGGCAATTTCCGGTACAAGAAAAAGATAGAATCCGGAAAACTCAAATTATTAGTAAAAGTGAGTCAAGTGCAATTGAAACTTAAATTTGTAGGTTTTAAACAAGTAGCAGACTCGCAGAAAGTGGTTGGATTTGAAGAAAGAAGGCGAGAAATCTAGGAACACCTTCTTGTCATCACACAAGAGTATCCAAGACTTCCTTTATGCCTTCATCTGTTACCTATATATGCCCCAGTTTGTAGTTCTACGAATCATATAGGCGTTACGAGTAGCAGGATGAATGTTGAGTATCGATGATCAGAAAAGCAATCCTCACTCATATGAAAAATAGGGCCGGAGATGAAAGCCACGCCTGCTTGTGAAATAGTGTTTATTAAGAATTCAAAAAAGACTCCCTGTGCTGCTCCATATTGTGTAATGCGTCTTCGCAATCGCATCACACATATGTATCGTACCGATTTTCTTTTTTTTCTGTGTCGATAACTAGCAGGATATCAGGTGAATTCTTCTTATGTTGGTATAGACGTTGAGTATTAAATTTTATGTCTTTTGATTCTAAGACCACAGATTATACTGTTCTTTACTCACGGTTCTTAGATAAGACCTGAATCCTCTTCCAGAAGAAGAATTAACGAGGTAGCCTTTTTGTCTAATACTACGGGTTCACTTGTTTTATTCGAATTATCTGGCTGTCAAAATCTGACAAGTTCGTTGAGCCAATTAACATCATGCAAAATCAATTCCAACTCGACTGGTTTTAGTAGCCGTATTCAAATTGGCTATTTTCCTAATCCATATCGGAGAGTTTTAATGAAATCCCATTTTACGTTAACTAAGAATTTCATTAATTGTTTAAAAATCATATTTTTACCAGAACTATTTCGCCTCATCTTTAAATTGGTTTTGTAACTGCTTTATTGTAGATAAATTCTCAAAACAATTAATATATTTGAATACCGAACACAAATTGTTAAGATTTATTAATCATTACTAAAAGATTGTTTAGACGAATTTTCAAATTGTGTAGATTCAATTATATAGACTTCAGAAATTAAAAAAAACGGTTCAATTCTTAGGTGATTCCTTAAGAAGATAGATATAAGTATGGTTCTCTTTATTGGGTGAAAATTTTTCTTTTATTTCTCTTTTTCGATAATAATTTAAAATTCATTCGCGGCTTCCGTCATTTAATTTTTCTCGATGATTAATTTAATATGCGGATTTGCAATATAGTGAACCTGGCCTGGTTATATTAATGGGAAGATTAGAAGTGTTGAGAATAAAATAAACGTTCATAATCTATTTGGTTCATTCAGAAGGCTAAAAGTAGAACCAGTCAGGAATAACAACTTAACTTATTAAAAAAGTAAGAATTCTATAAATGGCATGTCAGTTATTACTCAGCAACACTTAATTTTTACTTAAGAAACCCAACGAAACTCAAGAAAAACTTAAAAAACTGTATTGAAAATCTGATTTTTCTATTAAATATAAAGGAAAAATTGTATAATTAATTACTAAATTATTTAATTACTAATTATTGTTATTTGAATAATTTTACATGCATCTTTCACTTATATATGATAAAGTTTTTGAATTTATGAAACCTAGCCTAAAAATTAGATTGAACTGTGTACGTTGTTTAAAAAAGTTAAAATTAAACATTAGTCATGGCTTCTAATCATGTTTTATTCATAAAAGTTGTAAATTAGCATCGCGTTGATTTTGTTACTACGTAAGAATTATAAGTTGTGCATGGCTGGAATGTCAAAAAAAAGTCAATTGATTGGTATCGTTAAAATTTTTCTTTAAGTTTTTATTCTTGATTGGTTGGCCTTTAAAGCCGGATTCATACTTCTTCATTCATTCATTCAAACAATTTCGACCAATCATATTGCTCCAAAATAACGTTCTGCACTTTTTCATAAGAGATGGTTGGTCGAAATATTTGTTTGAATGAATGAACGAAGAACGTATGAATTCGGCCTAAATAATCCAAAGTAAGCCATTTTTGGTGTATTTGGTCGAAATTTGTTAATTCTCAGACCAGAGACAACCTAAAAAAGACATTTCAACCCTTGTAAATGTAAAAGCATAATCTGCATATAAGTTGTTCACAATCAAAAATATTTTGTTTTGTTGCGATACGTACGCACTTCAACGAAAAACACAAATTCAACGATGACATTAGTATAGAAGTTATCAGAAACAATTTTGTTTTATTTATTTAGTTCAAATGTAAAATCTCCTTTGATTGTCTGTGCTTAAACTAAAACATTTAAAACCTATTTTTAATTCGATAATTTAAAATAATTAATCCTAAATAAAGCCTCTTAATTCTCCAATTTTGCAATTGTGCAATATACTGCAATATATTTTATAAAAATAAACTCAAGATCAATGTTTCGAAGACTAATAAGAATTTCTAAACAATTCTAACCGAATAATTTTATCTTTTGAGGGACTGATTTGGTAGATCTTTAAAAAACAAATATTAAATTTAACACAATATTAAAACAAAATAACACACGAAACCAATCATTTAATGATGGAAACTCCATTACTCTCCATTCCCTCTTATAAAATCTACAGCTACATATTTAAGTCATTTTAAGAAAACTGTATAATCTTTATTACATCCGTTCCTCACTAATATTCGATGTCTATGAAAATCAAAATAATCAAAACAATGCTCTATCATCCGTACGATACTCGTTGCTTTGTACAAAAACAAAAATAGAATCAATGTAATGCTGTGTCGATATATACGTTGATATCACCCTCCTTATAACCAATTAGAACAAAAGTGTCTTTCTGCCATCATCTTGCGCGAACAGAATACACTATTCATTACCAGGTCAATCACACCAAGCAAACGAAGAAAATGTGTCTCTAACTATTAAAATCTGAAAAGCAGCTGAAAATTAGTAAGGGAAATGAAAAAGTTTATTTATAGTTTTCAGTACTTCCACCCTTCCTCATTTTATAAACATTTAATATGTAAAATGTGGTTAAGATTTAGTTCCGATTTGAGGAAATAACCTTAATAATAATGCTAGATGAATGTATGCTAACAACTATGGTATATTGATGAAATGAGTTAAATTCGCGAGTTGCATGTGCGCATTTCTCACGCAAAAATCTAATTTTAACAGAAAAAAATATATTTTTTTAAATGAAGTAATTTAGTTTTTCATCGATTTTCATTTTGCGAACAAGAATAAAAAAAATCTTATTTTTGATCATCTCACATCGAACGAGAGACCAAGCAGAATAAAAATAAAAAGAATCTCAAGAAAAAGAAGAACAGAATCACCACCAATTCGAAAATAGAATTGGAAAACGAAAGTATAAAAATATTATGTCTAGACTTGCAATATAATTTTTGTCTCAATTTTTTTTTTTTTTTTTGTCATTATGAATTGTAGAGAATGAGGTATGACATCATTAAAAATGTGTTACAAACTTTAAAAAAATTGTATTACTTTTAAATTTCTTAAATACACAAATGTATTATAAAACATAAAACACTATACGCGCGTTCCCTTACGTACATACTACATAATGAAAAAAAAAAGATTTCCCATTCGGAATCCTCTTCGTCACCCATCGCTCTCAAAATCTCAAAGGATGATCGTGTCATTCAACTAATTTCTTGTGTTGATTGCTACCACATGCTACAGAATATTTTTTATTCTTATTTTCTAAATACATTGACCTTATTCTTTTTCGTGTTAATTGAATAATTTTGTGTTATGTTGAATTTATTATTTTAAATTACAAATGGAAATCATATTTCTATTCATACGTGTAGTATCTATAAAAAGGAGGCGTTCAGTTTTAAACACTATTTTTAGGGATCCCTTAATAATTTTACCTAAAGGCTTCTCCTTTTCGTACATACTTCATATTTTTAAACAAAATTCCCTTTAGCTCCTTAAACCTAAAGAATTGGTGCATTTTCCAAGGATTTCAAGCAGGGCGATATTGAAACTAAAACAACGTTTTGTTTTTATGCATAAGTATTTTAAAATAATTTGTAAACGAATAATTTTAACCGTTTCCTACGATCACGAATTTGATTTTTTAATTTTTCACACAAAAAATACCAATTGCCTTGCATTATCATAAAATAGAAGTTGACCAACCCGTTTGAATCAACACTCTTGAAACAATATATTATGCTGATAGCTGAACGTTATAACAGTATTTCTAAAAATGTAAAGTTTCAATGACTCAATAGACGCAGAAGTTTCTTTAAATCGCATCAGGTTCTCCAGATATACACTACCGCTCAAAAGTGTTTAGGCACTATCAAAAACAGCATAAACCATATAAAAACTCAGTAAAAATGTGATAATATTTATTTTTTTTGGTACATACACACAAATATTAATGGTAATATACTAAGTAAATGTCAAAATTAAAATGCTTAATTAAAATTTTACTTTCATTTATGTGACCGCTTCTTGATTGAACAATCGCAGCGCACAGTCGAATCATCCTCGCAATAAGTTTTGCCAGAGTTTCTGGCGTTATTGAGTTCTAAATTGATTGAAGTTTGTTCCACATAACAGAAGCTGCTGTTTGAGCTGATTGCTGTACTTCCCGGTTCAGTTCTTCCCACAGTAGCTCAATAGGGTTCAAGTCAGGGCTCTGGTGATGCCATTCCATAATTTTAATCGTCCCTTCATCCTCTAAATGGCGAAGATAGTCTTTACATAATTTACATTAATGTTTTGGAACATTGTCTTGTTGAAAGATAAAATGTTGACCCAAAAGTCGATTTCCTGAAGGTATTGAGTGGTTCTCCAAAATTTATCGATACCCTTCTTTTCTTAGTATTTTGTCAATTTTCACAACATCGCCTACACTAAGTCTAGCAAAATAGGCCCAAATCATCACTGAACCACCTCCATGCTTTACGATAGCGGCAATACACTTTACTGGCACGTTCACCCACAGATCTTCTCACGAATATTGCGACCAAGCGCAGGTAGAGGGTAGTAAAATTAACCCTAAATCATTGGTGTTTATTTAATGAAACTGCGTTTCAGATAAGTATTTCATTTTATTCAAATGTTGTTTCATAAACATAATACTGTATCAATAATACATGAAAAACGGGGTGCCTAAACACTTATGAGCGGTAGTGTATATAAGACCTTCATTAGACCACGTATAGAATATTGCTGCCAAGTTTGGGGTAGAACTTATGGTATTGTCCTCCAGTTTCTGGATAGGATTCCGCGGCGTGACTACAAAAATCTAGAAAATACAACACGGCAGATATATCGCAGAACTCTGCGTGTAATCTGCAGATTAATGCATGGTAAATGTTCTGCATAAAATAGAACTAAAGGAGAAAACACCACCATTTGTTACGCGATAAAATCAGCCAATGGACCAGGGATTGGAAAATAAAGCTTAACGAGCTGAGCTCAGTACGTATAACATACACTTTGCGGCACGAAAATAGCAACATCCATACATTTCTCAATCGGGTTCAAATTCCCCAGCTGAATTTGCTAAATATCTCGGATTGCATCTCGATTCAAGATTGAACTGGAAACATCACGTTAGACAAAAAGCAGAGCAAATGAAAATAAAACAACGTGAGATGTACTGGGTAATAGGAAGACATTCTAAGCTTAGCCTGTACTGTAAACGCCTGATCTACGAATCGATAATTAAACCAATTTGGACGTATGGTATCCAACTCTGGGGCTGTACTAAACAATCAAATCGTTTAATTATTCAACGTTGTCAAAACAAATTTCTACGTGCAATAACGAATGATTGCTGCTCCGTAAACAACCAGGAATCACACAAAGACCTAAATGGTAAATGGATCGATGAAGTGATCTAGGGATTTGCCATCAAACATGAAAGAAGGTTACATACCAACAGTGAAGTCATACAACTTAACACGACATAACACAAGAATTCGTCTTAAAAGAATTAAACCGCATGAGCTAGTCATCTAATAAATAAAGGTTCATTATTGGGAGCAGAATATTGATTGCTTGTAAACCCACACTCGCTCCACTTATTTGTTTCTAGTTATTAAACTATCATGTGATAATATTGTACTATTTAATTTAAAAAAATAAAAAAAAGTTGTTACGCTAGAAAGGGTAACAAGAGAAACGGTCATTGCACATAGGGTTACGGTGAAGCTGTCGCAATCTCGGACTGAGGCGCGAATTTATTTATGGAACTTCCGAGAAGCGGAATTCGCTCAACGGTTTCGAATTTTCGTTTGACTATAAAAGGCACAAATTTAAGGCAAGTATCAACTTTTACTCGAAGGATCGCGCTTTAGGTGCAGAAACTCTGACGGTTACAAGGAGCTGGAACAGTCTAAAAGTCTGCCCTGCACCTAATTAAAACTAAACTGCTGTAGCTGTGCCACATCCGTCGCCCAAACCATGATTGAACTTCTTCGCTCTCCATGCTTTGCCTTCTATCGTAGAACGGCTTTTTTAAGTCGTCGGTTTAAACTAAGCCCACCTCTCAAAATAACATCTAGATTATTACAAGTTTGAATCGCCGTTTCACGCAGGTTTTTCAAAGCGTAAAGCCAAATGAAAGATATCTATAGAGCATTGAAACAGTTTTGATTTTGATCTCGCGTTCTTTCAAAAGAAGCATTTCGATAAATAAATTTATTCTTTCTCTTGTTCCTCTAGAAATAATCATAATTTTCGGAACTGTATTGTGTATTCCTATTTACTAATTTATACCTTATATTTAACGGTTTTAGTTGAAACATTTCTGTTTTTAAAAAGTGTTGCATCAACAATATTATGAAATGTTCTTTAGTAAATTAAATTTATTTTTGAACCTAAAATAAAATAAAAATTCAATCCATTGTGTCCTTATAAATGGACACAATGGATTGAATTTTTATTTTATTTTAGGTTCAAAAATTTACCATTCTCATCTCACACATCTGCAGTCTTCGCCTAAATGTCTAAAACTTTTGAAAAACTCTAAAATGGAGAATTATGTGTAAATTAAACAGATAAAATGTTTAATTGGTAAGCAGACACCTTCACATTATTTTTGACACTATGCCTTAATAATATTGATTGCAAAATCATCGAGTTTGGTGGTAAAATTCCTGTACGTGCTTATTTTTATTATGCAAAACTACATTTTTTATGTAAAATTTAATATAAAAATTAAATAGTTGGCCTCTTTTATTTTGATTTTGTTATTTTAATTTTTACGAATTTTTTAAACTGATTCACTAACCACATTCGTAAGTAATGATTGTATTTACAAAAAGTAAAATGTGAAATAATGATAGAATAATAACTACAAAGCCAACTATGAAATCATACTTCTTAGTAAAGATAGCCCACATAATTGCTTTTAAGATGAGCGGATAGTAGCTTATACATTATAAAGCACTTATAAGACCTGTGCTGACTTTCGGAAGCGAGAGCTGGACCATGACCTCTAACGACTGTAGATTATTATCTACCTTCGACAGGAAGGTCATCCGTTCAATTGTTGGTCCTATTAAAGTTGCGAACAATGAATATCGGATTCGCATGAACCACGAAATAAAGCAACTTCTCGGAGGTACCGATGTTATCGGCTTCATCAAATCTAATCGAGTGAGATGGCTCGGCCACGTTGCAAGGTCCCCACAACAACGAATGATCCACAATGTTGATGCGATGGACCGAGACGAATGGAGGACCATAGTGCGGGCGGCAAAATCCCTTCATGGGATGTAAATGCTAGAGAGAGAGAGAGAGGATAGTAGCTTAAACATAATACATAAGATAGGTTAAGGCCGGGTTTTAAGTGTCCATCACCATTCCGAAACTTTAGGAAATAACACTCTCGCAAAAATTTAATATATCAACATTAAAAGCTTTTTGATCATCCCACGCCATTGTGGGACCCACATCAATTGTTCTGCCATCTCGTTAATAGACGAGAGACAATTCTGGGCTACTTTCGATACAATGAAAATGATTTTAGAAATTTAATCGAAGTCTGACGTCCACAAATATGCAAACCCTCCTCTCTCTCTGAGATAACATTATACCTCAAATAAGCTACGGCGGCCGGCCTCTTGCTGCAAATATTTCGGTTTAGAAATTATTTAATTAATTCAACATCCGGTAGTGGTCGAGGAGCCGGAAATAGGAGTTTACAACTAAATCCTGTCGGTTTTACTACCGCCTCTTTTTGGAAAAATATAATCTCGACAACAACCAACGGCGTTATATTTGAAACTTTCAACCATAAAACTGGTATCTATTATCGAAAAATATGATCTACAGTTTCCCGCGAGTGGCTGCACAAATAGTAAAGGTTATAGAGACTTTACTTCTTTGTATCATTTCTTACGTGAATACCGACATTCATTGAAAAACGGATAATTTTTACTCTTTTTTCATTAAAATAATATACAGTCAATTTTCGAAGATTTCGAAGTTTTTAAGATTTTTTTATTTCTGTACCACTTAGTTCTTAACAAAATTACTCAACGGTAGTAAATGTTTTTTATGGAACAATTCAAACCTTAGCTTTTTTCAAAAATTTTATCAATCTTGCAACATTAGGTACCCTAAAAAAATAAAATATTTTGAGTTTTTAATTATTTTATTTATTTCAATTTTTCACTGATACTGGAAAATTAAAAAGGCTAATTCCAATTGTATCATAAGTGTTGGCATTTGCGGCACCCCAGGTGTAGATCGAGAATTTTAAAAAACTGTCTTGTTGATAGGTTTGTGGAAATTTTTGAAGCGTCTTTTTGGTATAAATTGTTTCTCGGATGAAGTCATACCGGCGGTATGATACCGCTCCTCAATTTAGCCCTCCAAGAACGCGATTAACTCATTCCGTGTTCTTTGAAACCGTGTTGTTCGAGACTACAAAAAAGAAAAGAAAAAAAACGTTACGTTTTAATTTTTTTTGTTATGCTATACAAAAAACAAAATAAAAGTGAATCAACGAAAATCGTGTTGTTTAAAACCGTGTAATTCGAGGAAAGGGTATCCGTGTTCTTGGAGGGTTACCCGTATTTTGTTTTTTGTATAACATAACAAAAAAAGAATTAAACGTAACGTTTTTTTTATTTTTTTTTATAGTCTCGAACAACGCGGTTTCAAAGAACACGGAACGAATTATTCGTGTTCTTGGAGGTTTTCATGTAAATCGTTTTTTTTATTCTCTTTAATCTATTCATTCTATTCTGTATTTTTTGATTAATCCCGAATATTCAGAATGCATGGTTTCAAATCATAACAAAAGAATAAGAATTTATTAAAATTCGCGTATCGATAATGCCATTAAAATATAATTTGTAGCAAAACTAATTGTTGGATACTAACAAATTATTTTTGTTGGAACTACAAGCTGTCAAAAATATATTCTGTCTATTCTAAGTACGATTCATCCCAGCACTGGGATCATCCCAGCACTGGGATCATCCCAGCACTGGGATCATCCCGGCACATCATCCAAAATTAATCAAATACATAGTCGATTATTATTAAGAATATAATTGCACTAAATCTAAATTAGGAAAATGTAGAATTGTGTTTAGATACAGATCTGTAATCTGTGCCCAAAGGAAATGGAGCTACAAAACATATTATACGTTTGTATGTGCTTTCAAAAAATAAGTCACGAGCAACTCCAAATATATATGTAGGTTCATATTTCCAATTTATCATTTCACACCATCATTTTAATTACGAAAATGATTACAGTGCGAAATCAGTTTTCTTTACTTATGATCTCCATATAAATCAAAATTAAATAAAGTAAATAAAACTCCATCGACTGTTGTGCATTTTACACAACATAATACACGGCGCATAGAAGAGTAAAACCTTTTCCTTTTCCAGCGTTGTTGTTGTTTTTGTTGTTGTTTGTCGTGTAGTAATTGTAACAACGCATCTGCTTCTATTTAGTGGCAGCAGCAGCAGAGATGAGCAGATGTTATTAAAAAACACCAAACTTAAACACTAAACTCAACTTGGGAATAAAAAAAACATTTTAATGTTTATTGGATTAAAAGTAAATTGTCTTTTTCACTAGACTGATGCAATTTTTATTTTTAAGTAAAAACACTTCCGTATTTACGTAAAAAGGATCTGCACTCAACACATAGCATAACAACCAGAAGGTGTTTGCAGTGTGTGTATACTGTCTTATTATCGATTGCGGAAGATAACTATTTTTATTTGATTCAAGATTCTCTCGTCGATTTAAATACGTCCAAAGACTGTTGGATGAATTTATTTTAGTTTTCTTATTATTTTTTCAGGATTTATATATGTACGCTACATGACACGATGTGCGCCGCGCTATATATATCCAAAACATTTTCGATATAAGAAAACATCTGCCTCAAGACGAAATGAATGTGTATAAAAACAGGCAAGGCAGGCATCAGCAGCATACAATAAACAATAAACCAATGCCTTAATTTTTTTCTTTTTATAATATTATTGTTAATATTTTAGCAGATGGATTTAGACAATCACTTTTTTTTTGCACAAAAAGACGAAATAAATGTTAAACTTTTATTTGTTTGTGATAATAAAATTAAAAGAAATTATTAAGTCTGCACATGCCGAGTGTCAAGGACTCGTGGCTACAATTTAAAATACATGCGCAGACATAACATTTGCTAATCAAGAACAAAATATAATACAAGATCTGTAATGATTGGTTTAATAGTTTTCTTTCAAATATGGTTCAAGATCAACTCATCATACACCGTAATTTCGAGTTACCATTATTCTCGCAAGAAGCAATTACTCATTTTAAAATTTAATGACTCCTTGATTTAACCTTATATGTAAAAAGATAAATTTCAACTGATAACCAACAATCAAAGATTTACCACAGAAGATAAACAAATGTGTCTGATATATATGAGTATTGTATTCATTTTAACGGATTTGTTTTTGTTTGTAGACAGAATAAGAATCAGCAACAGGTGATTATTCGAGCCACTTATTAACTGTCTTATTATGCTCGCTTGTCTAAAGATTTTGTGTAATAGACCACGCGACCAAATTAATTATCGTATATTAAACCCTCAAACAAAAATCACTAATAACAATGTTATGTATATGTGTGTGTATAGTTTTACCATAGTACATATTGTGGGTTTTTTAATATCTTGTGTTAAATTCGTTGGATGGAAGATGGAACTGCTGTTATGTGTAAAATATGTATACAGCATAAAAGAAGTAAAAAATTCATATCTAAATAAGCACACGACCAAACAACTGTTTCTGACAGGTGTCATTCCAGGTTTATTGAAAGATTTCAGAAATGATCTCTAGACATAAATGCAATGTGTTTATATATATATATATATATATATATATATATATATATATATATAAATATATATATAAATATATATATAAATATATATATAAATATATATATAAATATATATATAAATATATATATATAAATATATATATATAAATATATATATATATATATATATATATATATATATATATATATATATATATATATATATATATATATATATATATATATATATATATATTTAGATATATATATATATATATATATATATATATATATATATATATATATATATATATTTTATAAAATGTTTTTTTTATTAGTAGTTAGTTGTAAAGGATATGTTTATATCTTGCAATTTTTTATAAAAAGAACACGTTGAATTTTAGTGCATTGAGACGGCATATGGCCTTAATAAAAATATATTAAGAGATTCGTGTTACACATTCTATTCATTGTAAAATTAGAAGTAATAATATTGAAAAGTAATCATGATAAACCGATCTACATGTTTACTTGAAATAAGGTATGGAAAATCCAATAAATGTTTACGAAAAAGAATTTCACGGTCCCGTATACGCAGCTTGATTTTGACCAATGCAATATAATTAATTACAACCAGTCTTGTCATCTTAACTATTATTAATTAATAACTATTGTCCGTAATAACCGTTCATTTGACTGATCGTTCAAAGTTGTGTTTGTCAATGATCAATGTTTTTGTATATGAAAATTGTGAGTTCTTTGGTGTGGCAGAATGTTGACTTCGACAATTTTAATAGTACTCAATATTTAAAGTCTGGCTTCGTCTTATGAACATAACTATAAAATTCTTTATAATATGTATATACATTTTTACATTTACACAAGATCTCCAACGTGTTCGAATTTAAAATTACCCTTAGTTAAAACTAAAAATCGAAATGACCGGTTCCTTATTAACAACATATGGGAACATCATACATTTTCTACATCGTAGACATTGCTGAATTCTTATATAGTCGCTCAACCCTTTTAAACCAAAACGAAATTTATAATAAAAATCACCCTTAACTAAGTTTGCATTTTGACTGGATAACGAGAAATATTTAATACAAGTGTTTTGCATTTCATTAGTATGTGTTCGGTCTAAGTTATTCAGTTTATTTGATAAATTCCGTGGCATTACAAATGTACTAGTACAAATTTCGTCTTCCATATAAAAAATAAGTTTGGATTTGAGAATTAATTAAATCATATCGTTCACTTTGGAATAATATTCAATAAATTAATTTTACGAAATCAGTTTACTCCAAACAGAATAGTTAAGTTGTGTGCCTGAGGCCCATTTTCTAAATTTTCGACTAACTAAATTGATGGTTAGTTCATTCCTGTCGTTCTTATCGGCGATTGATAAATCTGAACTAAATTTACAGTTTAGAATAAAATATCAGGCTATTTTTGGTTTGTCTGACTGTATTTATTCAGTTTTTCCATTTTTGTAATATACATAGTAATGTATAGAATCATTTAAAAAAACTTTTGACTATAGTAGGTTATCGTTGGGTTCCTAATATCAGATTGAATTAAATTGCTTCAATGAAAAACACTAGTAAAATTTCCTTATAGTGACAATATTTATTTATTTTTGGAATATCGATTTCGAAATTAAATTTCTTCTTCAGGGGCTCTATTCTTGAACAGTTACGAAAATTTTCGGTACCTAAAATTTTCGTAACAGTATTTTCGTAGTCGTAATGGAGAAATCATAAATTGGTATTCTAGAAACGATTACGAAAATAAGAAAGAGGGGAATAAAAATACTGACATTTCGTAATGAGGTGATTAAAAAAGTCGTTCCAATTGAAAACCTTAAGCGAAACGGACATTTTTTTAATTATTTTTGTGTGTTTTTGTGCTTAAAATTATTAAATTTTAAATATTTTATTACTGAATTTTAAATTTTTAATATTTTATTTTATTATCCACTAGTAAAAAAAATCTAAAATGTAAACATTTATTGCTCACAAGTCACAACACGGTATATTTTTAATGTTTCATTTGCTGCGTTTTTTTGAAAACAATCGAGTAGAGTTAGCGATATCTGTTTTTCAAATTTATCCAATTTAAAATTAAAAATTTAATTTTTTATAAATTAAATAATTTAGATTTAATAGGAATCTATGTATAACCAAAAAATCCATCATAAAAGTTGTATGGTTTTCTTGTAATATCGTTATTCTGTATAGTTCTGTATAATAACGGAGTAGTTCAGAACTATACAGAACAACGATATTACAAGAAAACCATACAACTTGTATAATGAATTTTTGTGGTTATACATAGATTCCTATTAAATCTAAATTATTTAATTTAAAAAAAATTAAATTTTTAATTTTAAATTGGACAAATTTGAAAAATAGCTATCGCGAACTCTACCAGAGCCTCCTTAATATAAGAGCCGTAAGATTCCGCCATTTTTTCCATGTGCTTTCCATAGAGGGGAAGCTTTTTGTACTTTTTCATACCAACCAGTGTATTTTAGTATTTTTTTAGAAGCTTTTTTGTACAATATATAAAAACATAAATTCTTTGTTTGAATTTTCAATGTGAATGGTTATTTCAAAATTCAGGAAAAGCATATTTTAATATTGAGTCATATTATGTTGAGTTAACGCAAAAACATTTAAATTAGTTTAACACAATTTTTTTTTTGTAGAAACAAGAATTTGTTTATGTGTATGTACAGAAAATTAGAAATTAGTATAGAGTGTTCCATAAAAAAGTCAGCATTATTTTTCCAAAATAAACGTTCGTTAAAAAATGCTTTTGGAGTAGCCAAAAGCAGGCTTCGAAAACTGTTTTTTCGTTACTTGTTAAAAATTTGATTTTTCATCGCAACAAATTCGCAGCCTATATTGTTTCATCCTGTAGTATAAACAAAACAGAGCTTCACCAAAAAAAAATATTATAATTTGATAAAGCTTTTCGCAATTACTAAACCTGTTAAAAGATGTCGCTTTCAAATTAATAAATTAATTCAAATTACCCGTATAGAAATTGTTACACAAATTGAAAGGGGGTCTCCAGGTTAGGACGGTTGTAACGGGCGTGTCTTATAGCAGGCAGCTCGTTGTATAAACGAGTTCAAAGTACGACTTGTGCTGTAAGATTTTGTATCCGTATATGAGCCAACCATTCAAAAAATGGGTAGAGCCACGGGCCATTTATATACTCACAAAAACCATTAAGTTATTAACAGTATACAAAGGCCTTGGGTTATTTTATTGAATTCCACACAACAACGATCCCAGAAAACGTGCACGAACGAAGCTATAATAATGAAACATGAAACATGCATAGCCTTTCAAGACCAGTAGATCTGCATAATCTATTGAACCAGCCAGGAATTACTACAATGTATACGAACTGTCTGTCATACACCTTAGCCGAGGGCCTTTAGCATCAAAAATCCTCAATAAATCCTTGTATTAACAAATTCGTGTACATTGTAAGAATTCCCGCCTGGATTGGATCGAAATAAAAAAAAACAAAAATTTGGAAAAATTGTGACATTTTTCTATTATTGTTTTACAGCGCACAGCAACTATGATGGTGAATATTTTACGACGAAAAGTTTTATTTACGCCAACCGAATAATAAGTAAAATTTATAATTGTTTTGAGTTTTATTAATTATGTTAAATTATTGTATTAAAGATTTCGCACTTAACTTACAATAATAATGGTTTATTTTCGTATATAGTTATTTAATTATTTTACACTTTTCTGTAATTTCAAGTAAATTTATTACAGAGACATCTGTAAACGGATTTTCAAATTACAGAAAGCTCGGTTTTGCAATCGAATAAAATTGAAGTGTTTTACGTTTTGTTCTGTTTTGTAATAATATTTAATTAAGAAAACCATGACAACGTTGATTTATTGTATACAAAAATAATAATAGATTTTGATGTAAAAATTTTATTATATGAATAATATTATTGTTTCTACATGGTGATTCATAAAATTTCGTTTCAGCTCATGTTTTCTCTTTAATTTTGTTATAAATGGAGAATGTTTAGATTGCTATTAAGTGCATCGTTCATCTCAAAAATTCTGAGGTGCATGTGACCAGAATTTACCAAATAAGTTACATTTTTATAAAACTAAATTTTAAATTGGGTGTAAGAGGTATCCGCGGCACCACCCTTTATTATCTTACTTTATAAACCTACACAACTAAACGGAAAGCTCATTTTTATAGAAAATTAATAAATTTATGCTCCGCTTTAGTTTAAATTTACCAAATAAATACTACATTATGATGGCTGATTTTCAAATATGTGTTCTTTGAATAGTTTATTAAAAATATAAAATTAAAATTTAGATGATTTGTTTAATTTTTTATTCAGAAATTCATGTTCAAAAATTTTCCAATTACCATGGTTTCTTATAGTAATTCAATAAAAGCTTCCCCTCTACTGAAAGCTCTCTTTTTAATATTATAGCTCTTCAAAATCATAGATGGCTCTGACTCTACTCGATTGTTTTAAAAAAAACGCAGCTATTAATATACTACTACTAAAAGTTCTTCTATGAAGTTTAATGATTATGTTCATAAAACTATTCAAAATCACAGACACATATGAGTTTTAAAAAATTTAATTTTAATAAGGGGAAAGTAAGTTTCATCGGCCTAGAAGGTGATGAACTGATGACTTTTCTTGGAATCAGAGTTCTGTTCATCTATAACTTAGAGAAAGAAGAAACAATCACCGGGCCGAACTATGCATACCAGGGAGTCAATTCGCGTTCCGTGAAATAATGAAAATGAAAAGTTTTTTTCATTAGCAATCGAGTAAAATTTAAAATTTACATGCGAATAATTCAAGCTACTAGATTGCCAATGAAAAAAACTTTTCATTTTCATTATTTCACGGAACGCGAATTGACTCCCAGCATTATTAGGGCAGTAACTGCTATTGATATAGTATAAATTAACAAAGCACTTTTTCATCAATTGCAGTTTGATTTATTTAAAAACCCAGCGTCTATTTCTTGTTTCCCAAGGATTCAGTTTGACTCGGAGGACAACGATTTCCTCAAACGAGGTTATCCCATTCGTATACAATAGGAACGGTTTAAAGATTTTGACGCATAACTCGAGAACCTATCAACTTCAAAACATTACAGACCCTCTGTCTAGCTAAGGTGTGTACGATATGGGCATCCAGTATCTCTAGATGGTTTCAGCGGGAGTAAAGGAGAGATAGGATCCTGAGGTATCACAATGGGTCACTATTGGCCTAAGTGTGCGCTAGCAGCCACTCTAACCTAACCTAGCTTCTTCATGGTGTTTTCAATAAACACTAGTATATCGATTTTGTCTCGTGAGTTACTCATTTAAAATGAGTGAAGCAAAAAAATCGAATGCGTACACAGTGTATAATACACAATTATGTGTTTGTAAATGCATTTTTCTTTTGTTCGTATTTGTGTCATTTGTTTGATGAACAGTACCAAAATAACGCGATCCGGGCGAAACGGTTTAATTGTTATGATGCTTATTTCCTTTTCTCAGCACATTACGTCTGTTCTTGAGCTGTGGAGTGTCATTATTTAACATGCTAATATATTTAATATTTTTTATCATAAATTTTATAAGTAAATTTACTTTAAATTTCATAAATTTAAAACAAAAAGTTAATTATAAGAAAAATCGAAAATACATAAACAACACAAAAATCTGGTGTTTACAATGGTTAACCCTTTGAGTGCCAAGAAGTGCGATCGTGCTCCTCAATACATTAGCCGAAATCATGTTGGTACTCAAAGGGTTAATATGAATAAACAAAAAAAGAATGACACTTGACTTGCATGTGCAGTAAAATAATCATACGCACGAAACTAACACAAACACAAATGCTACTACGATATCTTTCCGGTTACACTCATTTCGTTTCACACATTTTGAGACAAAATTGATATACAGATTTCCAACATGCGATGCTGCCATACATCCTCAGACCATTATCAAGCCCCACCTTGCTTTATTGTGGTTATTACATTTTGTCTAAAAAAAAGGTAGATTTTTGCCTCCATAAATTTTTGGGAGTTGAGGAGTCGCTTTAATTTGTTTTTGAAATGAATGGATTTTTACGTGGAACTCTATCATACAGTTCATTAGCATGGAGCGTTCGCCGAATTGAATTGTACTTACGGTAACTTCTGATGCCTTTTCAATATCTTCCGATATGTTCACTGCGCTTGTAGCCGGGTTTTACTTCGCTTCCCTCACAATAAATCTAACTTCTGATCCAGAAAGTCGCTTTGGTTTACCGCTACGTGGACAAACTTCTAGTTGCTTGAACTTTTTGTATTTATCTATAATTTTTTTTACCGTATTATGGCACATGCCAATTATTTGAACAAATTCTCGTAACGATTTTCCCTCTTCTTTAAATTTTAGCACAGTCTTTCGAGTTTCAAGAGACGTTTGCTTTCCCATTTGTTGAAAATTTTAATTATACACTTCTAGTATGAAATTAACGTAGTTATCTTCACGAATAAACACTACTAAATCATAAAGTGGACATAGCAAAACAAAAAAGAAAATCTAACGGCAAATTTCCTGATTTACAGTGAATGATATCCGCGTGTTTTACAATCTGTACACTTTTTATTGACTCCAAAAAAATTAAGTATTTTTTGTTATTTTTTATTGAATTTTTATTGTTGTTTTTTATGTTGATTTCTGTTTGTCATTTAACCGTTTGAGTCCCAAGCAGTGCGATCGCGCTGTTGAGATTGTATGTCGAGAAAACCCAGCACATTTCGGAAATTTTCGACAAGTGACGGTGCGTTACCGTTTGTCGAAGTCGCGCGTTTAGATTTACTGAAGGAAGTACATCACAGAGCTCCTTTTAATGTAAATAGTACATTTTACAATAAGTTTGTCTCAATAGATTGTCTTTTACTCATTTAGAGAAAGCGCGACCGCGCTGTTTGGGATTATTCGACAGTGTTTGTTTCCTGGGACTCACGGTTAATAAAGAATGAAACACCTAATAAATAATAACTATAAGTTTTAACATTGGAAGTATGTATAATAAATCTGTAATTCAATTCCAAATATGAAACATTGAGGTGTTTATTTTTTTGCACGCTCACAGTATCTAGTTTGGCTTTGGTAAAACGCACAAGTATTTACACAGAAACATTAGTTGAAAAAAAATAATCGAAAATTCAATTAATATTCAAGATTTTTGTAACTATTAACATTTTTTAAATTTATTAAAGACGTTCATATCTGTATTGTTATGCAGAGTTTACCCTAATTTACTCTTAAACGAAGAGACAGGCACGTAAAGACGCGAAAATTATACACGCAAAACAGTTGCAATTTTTTTGTTGTTCATATTTTGCGATTGGTAAATGAAATTGTAAAATCTTTTATGTACAAAGTCGTCTCGTACGAAGCAGCATAATATCAAAACAAAAAATAAGACAACACTCTTATATCTCTAAAAGCAAATTGTAAGGTATTTTCCTTATTGTTTGTTTATTTCTTTTATTATGTATTTGGGTTTTTGTGAGATGTGTAAGTAATAAATAAATTGAAATGGCGAAAGAATCCCTTTAACTCATTTTTTTTTATAGTCATCTCGTTTTATTTGTATCAGATACTATACTCGTTGACCAAATATAGTTTAAATATGTATGTAAGAAAATGTGGTGTATATAAGACATAACAAAAATTCTTTTAGCAATGAAAGAATCTCATTTTGGCGAATGAACTTCAAAATATTTATTGTATAGTATTATTTTCAGTATTTTCAAACCTAAAGAGTTTTGGGCATGGGAGGTTGCGCGTGGTGTTTTTAAATGCTTTCTTTCATAATTGACAAACAATAAAAAACTAAATTAATTTTTAGAAGAATTATAGTCTAAACAAGTTTGAAATTAAAAAAAAAATAAATAGAACCTATTAAACTGGTTGCTTTAATTTCGAACGAATCTAGGTGAACCTTACCAGCTATACAATTTCAATTTTAACATTCAGGAATTTAAGCAATTGATCCGAACTTACTTTCGTATCGACGAGATCACGGTTCTGCATCGCTGGAAAATCATCTATAAGCCGTTTCTCAAGGATCTTCATAAAGAGTTCTTTAACCTTTTGCTATTTTTGTTGTTGTTTCTTCGAACCGTCAAAACATTGCAGACAATGATGTTTCTACCACTAACTTGGTTGTGACCATTTCAATGTTTTTTTTTTACTTTTGTTATTTTCTTGTTTGTTTTGCTTTAATATTTTTTTGTAATTTTTTTTGTTGTGTTTCTTTCTGTGCTTAGAGTTTTGAGCGCGAAGTTATTGCTCGAAGAAATATTACAATAAAAAAAAACAAAGTTACGTTATCAATTATTTGAATCTCTTACATATACTTACCTTTAAAGTGGTCGGCGATCATTAGCTTTATTTTTGGTTCGCGCAGGGTGTGTTGGTGATTTTACTAATTTCTTGAGAATTCGAACTCAACACAAATATTATCTAGGCGCGGGAAATTTTTTGGAGTACCACATGTTTCAAGCCGCTACTTACACACAAACAACATATTTTTATTGTTTTTCCGTATACGATCCGTGGAAGTTTGAAATACAAAAAGAGTTGAGGTTTTCAGTTCTTTTTTTTCTGTATAAGTATAAATTCCAAACGACCAGTTTCTTTTAGTTTTTATTTGGTTTAATGTAGTTCATTGAACCAAAATATAAATATTTTCTTAAAAGAATTTAATTTTTTCTTTCCATTTTTTGAAAAATTCTTGTTTCTCAATTGATAACTATTTTGGTCTCTTATGCATTATTTTTACGTATGTATGTATAATATCTTTAGTTTAAAAATTTGCCTGTATGGTATGTTGCTGGTTTTTGTTTTACTTACATTTCTACAATATATATATATATATATATATATATATATATATATATATATATATATATATATGACAATTAGTACCTAAAGCCTATTTGGGACAATACAATGATATGATAAAAAGACGATGATGAAAAACGATTGAAACAATAAATTCGTTGTCTACATATTTATCTGCCATTCACCTGTTGTTATAATATGTTGATTGCTTGTTTGTCGTATACACATCATTTAAATTCTCGCAACTTAGAACAATTTTTAGGTGACAAATAGATTTGAAATATGTATGATTAATTAAGATTTGTACGATTAATTGAATTATATGATTGTTTAACAATAATGTGTGACAGTAACCTTTTAAGTTCTGGCCTAGTGTATGACATCCACCGAGCCCATTAAAATCGATTTTCAAAAACTGGTCTGCCCAGTATCGATGATATTTGTAAATGTCTAAACCCAAGTAGCTCTACTTCCAACTTATTTCGATTTTTATGGAACAATTGTTGGAACTAAGTTCCACGGTCAAGTTCCATTTTGTTACAAGTTTTACTATGAATTGTGGAACAAAAACCGATAACCGATAACATAAGGATATGGATATTTTTGAGTTCCATGTCTTCCGTGAAATATCTCAAAAACGTAACGAAAGTTGGAACTATCAAAATGAGTTCCATTTTGTTATACTTGGGAAACAAGCTTTTCAAATGCGCTCTGACTCAAATTGTTATCCTAAATAAGTCCTAATTTGAATTAAGTAGTTGTACTTAATTCCGTGCAAACATGTTGGTATGATTTTATTGAGGGCTACTAAGATTAAGTATAAAAAAAACATTTTTAACTCTCCACGGTTAAAAACTCTCCTCGACCACCTCAGTCCCTTGGCGAGAACATCGAACATAGACGCCATTTCTTACACCAACACTATTAAAGAGACGCAGATCAATGGCATGGGAAATAACATTTGAGAATAATCCAACTATGTATTATTCTGTGTGTGTATATGCACTCTATTGAGTTCGATCGGCTGGACAAAAACGTTCGTGCATAGGTAGCGGAAATTTCCCATATTCAATATGTGAAACAAAAAACTAAATGGATGTGTGTTGCAAGATAAGGCTTATTTCATATTAAACTGTAGAGGTAATAGTGGTTCGTCTGGGGGCCTATTTGGGAAATCGATTCGAATTGCTTTTCGATTCGATTGATCAATTCGATTCGAACATGATTTGGTATTTGGGAATTCGATCGAAAATAAAAACTTACACTGTCAAATAAAGACTAGGGAAATTATTTTTAATCATTATACCTGTAATAAAAATTTGAATCTTGCCGATATTTTGACGTTTAATTGCAAATATATTTTTTTTTTGGTGTTTGTCAGTAATATGAATTCTGTTGCCGAATGAAAAACTTCGGCGGCAACGCCTTAAAAACATTCGTGTGGCTAAGGAACAATTACATCAAGCTCAATGGGTACTTCATAATCGCCAACAAGAAATCGAGTTCGTTAAGCAAGTCGAACAAGAAGAGAAGAAATGTGTCCGCATCGCCAGAGACATCGAAAAAGAAATGAATCGAAAAGAATGTTGACTATTTACCTTTGCATCCTCATATTCCACTCACGAAGAGAAATTGATTGTCTTTGTAAATTGTATTTATTTTAATATATTTTATTTATATGTTAAATTTTTCATTTGAATACATCACATATGAGTTTGTTCCGATGATTTCCCTCCATTTTCGGCATTTTTTTGATTGTTGGCCGTGGCGGGAACCTGCAGATCAATTTCGATCATTCCATCTTCAGGTTAATGGATTTTAACAGACTATCGAACTATCGAAAGACGCTGTTAAATATTTAATGGATGAAATTGACGTTCATTTACCTACTCGTTCAAGATCGGCATTCCCTAATATTCTCATACTTTAAGATTTATGGCACAAGGTAGCTACCAACATAGCGTTGGTCGGGATTTTTTAATTGGGCTATCTCAACCATCCATATCGACTGCATTAAGTGAGGTACTTTCTGTGATGGAAGATAAAGTTTGCTCTAAATGGATTTCTTGCAGAGAGAAACAAGAAACAGTTAATTATTTTTACAATAAAACTGGATTTCCCGGAGTAATTGGCTGCGTGGACGGAACTCACATTAATATCATGCGCCCAATATTGAATGAACATCTCCATTTTAATAGGATGCTTCCTTTGCATTTGCCTTCGTGAACAAAACTAACTACGAATAAAAATTCGTTCATGATCGTAGAATTATTGCTCGTAATCGAATTGCCCGATAAGGGAAATTTTCAATCGTTCCTTAGTTATACGTTTTCGTTTAAATAAAATTCGATTTCGAATTCCCAAATACCGATGATTCGAAAATGTCGTTCGATTGATCGAATTCGATTTCCCAAATAGGCCTCCTGGTTTCGAATTTCATCCACGTTTTAAGAAATTGTCCACAGTCGGTTTCTGTGAAGCAGAGATTCAAATGCTGAGCAACGGAGTAAGTGCACTACAAATAAGTGCACTACAAATAAGTGCACTACAAATAAGTGCACTACAAATAAAGAAAGGTATTGATAACACTTCTTCTTCGTCAAACTCTTCGTTTGCTGCTTCTAAAACTAACCTCAAAGTGATTGGTGTAATAAAGAAAAAATTACGTGACCATGACTTGATATCGTGTAAAGAGGATAAAGGCAATACAATTACTGTACTCACAAAAATCGATTACTGTAATAAAATGTCTGATTTTATTACAGAAAGCAAAGCAATAGAGCTTGGCAGGGATCCAACTAAGTCTTTTAAGACTTCGGTTGGTAAGTGTATCAACCAGAAGTAGTTTAATGGAACTGGTTGGAAGTACTCTGTCATGAATGCGTCTACTACGATTCTTTATGGTTTACTAACAATCCATAAGGAGGGCATTCCGATTAGATCAATAGTCGCGTATTGCAATGCTCCTGCCTACAACCTATGTACGAATTTCATTAATTTTTTCAATTGTTATACTAATTTCTTTCCGGCTTACTCGGTAGCATTGATTAACAAAATTCAAGACGTCGACATTCCATTACATTCAAAATTAGTTTCGTTTGTTGCCAGTCTTTTCACTTCTATTCCAATTAATACTTTGTCCTAAATAGTTTGTAATTACTTAGATAGGGATGTTATAGATGAGAGCTTACGTCGTGAACTGAAGTTGGTGTTTGAGACTTGTATCAAACAAAATTATTTCTGTTTTGATAATACATATTTCAAATTCGCTGATGGTCTGCCCATGGGGTTCCCTCTGTCACCTTTGTTAGCTAAAATTTTCATGCATTTTTCGAATAAATGATTATATTAAACTACAATCCTTATTTTCGTCATATAATCTTTTGGTATAGATATGTTGGTGGCATACTATGTCTATGGAATGGGATTGATAGACTGTTAGACTCATTCCTTACTTGGTTAAATTCTCAATATCCCATCATTGATTTTACGTTGGAAAAAGAAGAAAATAAATGTATTAATTTTCTAGATATAACAATAACTAGGATTAATTTTTCTTTAGACTACAAAATTTATCGGAAACCCACATATACAGGTGCTGTTATCCCTAGTTCTTCAAACCATCCCCATAATATTAAAATGTCAGCTTTCCATTCACTCATTGATAAACTAATAAACATCCTTTCGACAAATTCAAATTATAAAATAGAGGTTAATATAATTCTACAAATTGCAGCGAATAACGGGTATGCAACTAGGACTATATTAAAGTTATTAAATAAAACGTTACAGCGTAAAACTCTAACGGGTATTTGTCCACCGGATAGTTCAACGCGGGAAAATTGGCGTCGCTTATATCAATATTAGTTTTGCTTTTTATAATAATAACACAATAAAGAAAATGATTTTTAACAATAAACCTAGAGTTGATCGTATTTCCAAGTCTGGTGTTTATAGGATTAATTGCAATGAATGTAGTTTCTCCTATATTTGACAGACTGGGCCCAATTTTGGAGTTAAAGCTAAAGAATATTTATCTGGTTGCAATCAACTTTCCATAACCATTTAAGCCGAAAAGAGATCTTATTTTTTTTTTCAGAAAACGTTCAAATTTGGAACGTTCCCGAACATTCTATTAAAATAATTTAAATCATTTTACCCCAATATTTAGCATTCAATATATTTTTGTTTAAGCGGTTTTGTTTATCTTTAAGCATCGAATTATTACGATTATTCATATTTCTAGTTTTCTTAAAATTTGCAATGAATTCAAATTTCAAATTGAATCCAATTGCACCTTCTAATCATTTACGGGGTCTTTTGAGTGAAGACGTTTGCTTCGTACCATTGATCGTATTGAACTGTTTCACAGAAACCGTTTAATAAAGACCTTTTAGATTGTATTTTGATGTTGTTTTTAAGTTCATTACGTCGCACACTAACAAGTACGTGGCGAACTCGTTTTGTCTTTAATTTTATAGGTAACTCATTTCCTAATTTTTTATATTTTCAATTTAGGTTGTAGATTTTTAGGACTGCTTTCAATGCAAATCCAGAAGAATAATTGAATATCTTAACTTAATTATTAAATTAACTTAGATATGTAGATATTGTGATAAAATAAATTGACGTCATTGATAAAAAATAAAAGAATTTAGAGGCCATTACAGAATGCAGTGGCTTTCAATTATCTTTTCTTGTATATCACAATATTATTTCGGATTTTGCATGTTTATTACTGTTCTTGTGTTTCACGCGAAAATTGTTTCACTGTTAATATCTTCATTTTTGCAGTTACAATTTTGGTTTGTCTAAATCGGCCTTTATAAATTTAAAAAACTATCTAAACTTATAATAAGAATATAGTTAATTTCAAAATTATTTTTCCGTTAAATTAATTCAATTCGCGGAGGACTCTGTGAAGATACATTCAATGATGGTAAAACATGTCGACTAAGGAAAATTAAGAACATTGTCAGCGGTATGATATCAAAGGGCCGAATGTCGAAGGCCCGAATTTCAAAGGGCCGAATGGATCGAAAGGCCGAATTTTTTGTGAGTTTTTTTTTTTAATTTTAGAAATATATATTTTTTATTTTATTTAATTATTATTTTTATTTTTTGTATCATATACCTATTATCAAAAGGCTGACATATAGGACCGAATGTCTCTGGTGGCGCATGACAAAAATTTCCTTCACCAAAATGTAGCGCTGACTGGATACGTGGAATTTAATTTATATCCAAATAGTAAAATACATAAATTCATAAAAAATTCATTTATGTTTAATAAAAACAAATTTACAAAATATTCCATAAAACAACAAATTTAAAAAATTATATTCCTAAAAACAAAAAATTCGGCCCTTCGACCCATTCGGCCCTTTGACATTCGGCCCTTTGATACATTCGGCCCTTTGATACATTCGGCCCTTTGATACATTCGGCCCTTCGACATTCGGCCCTTCGACACATTCGGCCCTTCGACACATTCGGCCCTTCGACACATTCGGCCCTTCGACATTCGGCCCTTTGTACCTATTCCATTTAAACATATATGAAAGAATTTAAAAGGACTATACAAATACATTGCATTGAACATTGCTTAAACTAGTAAAATGTTCTATTAACGAATTGAAACAATAAAGGTATGCAGTTGAAAACTAATAAAGCTCGAATAACAGTTTTGCATTTTGCACCCAGACGTTTGTTTTGTCGAATCTGAAACCGAATAGTGAAATGTTTTCCTTACTCGAGTTCAAACATGTTCAAAGCTTGACGGTAGGTTGTCAAAAAGTGCATTCTATGTAACTAAAATGGACGTGACCAGTAAGAATAGTGACCAATACGTTTTGCTTTTTTTTTCAGCTACATTAAATCAAAATTTGCATGTACAACAGTAAATATTTTCACTTTGATTGGAAAATAACCAAATTATGGAAAACAATATGAACAGCATTGCAGCTATTACAAAGCGGCTACATGACCAAAGTAATCTGTACAACATGATACTTGATCAACTGGAAAAAATGCAACTCCCACAACGCAATCCAACAAAAAATGTTAAGTAAGAACACAACTTTCAAAATAGCAATCTGGAATGCGAATGGGATTGCAACATATTCCAGAAATAGAAATATTTTTAAATCCAGAAGAAAACGTCATTTTAAGAATATCTGCAAGCCATTTAGTTAAATCTTCGTTTGTTAAAATACGAGGTTATAATTTATATCACTCCATTCATCCAGCGGAAAGGGCAAGATATGGTTCGGCATTGCTAATAAAACGAAAATATAAGACACCATTTAGAATCATATATCAAAGAAGAAACAATGTAAGTGACTACTGTAAGGATCCAAATTAATCACAGACAGCTTACTGTCTCCGTAATATATTGTCCTCCCCGGCATAACTTGAAAAGGGAGGACTACCTTAAACTATTTAAATTGCTTGACCGTGATTTTATTATTGGAGGTGACTTTAATGCGAAAAACACCTATTGAGGATCTAGACTTACGACGTCAAAAGGTAAAAAATTACTTCAAGCAGGGCAGATATCAAAATGCGTTTTACTCTGGTGGTTCCCCAACATACTGGCCCAGTGACGGAACGAAAATACCTGACCTAATAGATTTCTATGTAGCAAGAGGTATATCCCAGAACTACATTCACATTGAAGGCAGTAATTCTCTAGTATCGGACAGTCAGTGAAATGGTAATTCAAAGGAAGGGTGCACCCAGATTAACAAATTCTATATCAATCTTATATTAATTATAATATATCAAAACTCTGAAAAATATCCACATCAATTTAGATTCATTGAAAAGCATTCTACAATTGAACAGGTGCATAGAATCTCAAACATTATTGAAAGAAAGTTAGAACGTAAAAAAGTATTCTCGAGCATATTTCTGGAAGTCGTCCAAGTATTCGATTAAGTCCGGTATAGTGGACTGGAATTCAAGCTACAAAGAGATCTGCCTAGGCAATTCTACGCCATCTTATTTATCCAGTAGACATTTTCGTGTGAAATATGAGGATGACTACTTCGAACTAAAGAAAATCTCGCGTGTGTCCCGCAGGGGAGTGTCTTAAGACCAATCCTGTATTTAATATATACAAGGGATATTCCTACAACAAATGAAGGAACCATAGGCACCTTTGCAGATGACACAGCAATCATGGCGATTGGAAGTAATGTCGCTGATGCAACGAGCAAACTCCAGAAGATTACCAATGCGGTTTGTAACCGGACTAAGCGCTGGAGAATCAAACTTAATGAGACAAAATCCACCCATGTTAACTTAACATAGCAAAAAGGCCGATAGAAATTACCTCACGACCGGTGCCATATGCAAACAAAGCTAAATATCTTGTCAAAAGGAGAAAAAAAGCATGCCAAAACGAAAAAAGAAGACAATAACATACCTCTGAGGTTATCACTTACATTTTTGCTATTAAATTATTGTACGTATCTAAAAAGTATTGGTATAATGTTATGCGGTGTGAACTGTTAATATAATACTTTTTATATAAGAAATGTCATTTTAGTCAATCTTCAGATTTTTTTTGTTTATTATAATAAATTATAACTGTTTTTGTGAAATACATATTAGTGAAATATATAAGTAATAAACTATTATAATATGTGTTCACACCACAGTGGTGTAAACTGAAGGAGAAAAACACATTATTAGTAAAATACTAATATACTATTAAAGTAGCTATGGTGCAAACGTGGTATAAGGCAATTTTATGCCCCCAGTTATTTCATTAAATTGTTACTTTACTTTTATACTTTAAATTTTTAAATCCAGGGCGGATTTATTTTGTTTTGTATTTTTACATTATGTAATATTTTTCAAATCAAATTTGTAGACTTATTTCAATATAAATAAATAAATAATTCCCGTTCTAGGGCTAATGCTAAATTGATACAGGCTTGGCCAGAGATAAGAATGTCATTAGTCACTTTTCAATTGACGATTAGTACGATAAGAGTCGTAGAGCAACTAATATCACCCCCCTCATAACTGAAGTTGACTAAGAACCTTTAATGAGGATTGCAAGTTCAGAATTTCTTAAATAATTAAATAGGCAAAACCCAATTCATATGATTTAGCTACTCCAGCTTAAGGTTAAGGGCGTACTTGATTAAATTCACTACCGCCAACTTAAAATATGAAACAGAAAGAAGTATGTAGAGTCCTTTGTATAGCACTTTTGTTGTTTTAGTAATGCGGGGCAAGATTTTTACGTTGTATAAAACACTTCACTAAACCTTGGATCCTCCTCCCGATATTAAACCTCTCCCCAATATTAAACAAAAGAAGCAAAAATTTACCAAACACGATAAAAGAATCTTGCTACAAAAATTCCAAAAAAAAAAACATTCGATATCGATATGCCGCTACCCTCACGCATAGTAGGGCTTATTAATTTATACACGATGGTAAAGTTTAAATTATAGTCTGGCGCAGACGTATCAAAATTGCTTTGTTTTACTCTGTGTTTGTTTTCATTGAAAATCTGAAATATGATGTGCTTTTTGAGCGGTTAAAAAAAAATGTTTTAATCTTGTTCTCGTTTCGTTTTGTCATACATAATTTTATTTTTTTATGTATTTGTGGTTTAGCGTGGCGGTAAACACCTTATTTAAGGAAATGATAAAATGATGGCGCCACCGATGCAGTGCACATTCTTAAAGAAAATTGTTCAAAATAAAACGGGATGAAATATTTTTTTAATATTTTGATTTTGTTTTTATTGTGTATTTTTATGTTATGTGCATAATCTGCTTGTATCCCTTTGGCCAACCTTAGTATGTATATCGTTGTTTTGTTGTACTGCGCCAGCGGCCTCAGTGATAACTAATTTACTATTTTTTATACAAATTCCATTTTTAAATAGAGAAATTTATATTGACGTCATTCAATTTAAAAAAATATTTTATGAATTGAATTTGAAGAATTTAAATTAATAATTTTATTTCATTTTTCGTTTTCTTTTAAACTATTTTAGAAAAATATTCATTAGTGTTACTATTATTGTATCTATTACGTAATGTCAAAATGATAAATTAATTTAACACGCGCAACACTTTGCGCGTAAATTTTAAGATTCCATGCGTTCTGAGCTTTATATTTTAGTAAAAGTTCGATTTAAACCATAAATGAGTTTAATCAACTATATCAAGATCCTTTTCGACTTGAAAAATTATTATTTCTCAGGTTCTTAATATTTTTTACATACATACTTACATTATTTTTTTAAATTATAAAACAACATTCTTTTAAACGCGTCCTCATTTTTGTTTCATTTTAATAACACAGAATATTTATTATTACAACCTTTGAGAGTTCTTATTTTGCTTTATTATGTTTCGATTTTCTACTTCTGTCTCAAGAAATGAAGTAAAAGAAATGAAAAAATCTTAATTTCTTGGAAATAACAAAAATGAAATAACATGAAAATGAATAAGAAACCAAACTACAGTATACGACGAGTTTAGCCTTAATAGAATGGAATGCATGTGAAACAAAATAAACATAAGCAATATTTTTTTGTTATTTTCTTGGAAATTTCAAGAACAAAATGTGTTTTTTCTTCTAAACTGAACTAACGTTTTAAATACGTTTTTTAACGTAAGTCTTTTTATTCTCTGTCCTGATATCCTTTTGGTACAAGTACATCAAAATAAATTATTTGCTGTGTAACCAATTCGGACAGGATTGAAATTGCCGGTTAACATGTCTGCCTTTTGATTTATCGGGTAACACTTTTTTTTTAAATTCAACATAGCCAATTAAATATGGCGGCGAAATGTATAATAAATAAAGCTTTCGGAATAAATACTACGTACTAAGTGTAATTTTATAAGTTACCTCTCGATCTTAAGAGAATTAAGAGACTATTCAGTTTTAAGTACAACCCGTTGTTGTTAAACAAAATGGCGAAGCATTGCAAAATAAGAATAGAATTTGTGAATGCAAAATTCCATACTATCCAAATAGGTAGGTATCAGAAATGCATTTTTCGATAAATGTATAAAATAATACATTTACATAATAAACATATATAGTATAACATTCTCTAACCACAATCGCTAATGGATTTATGATTGTTGAGACTAATAAAGAAAATGGAATCAATTCGACACATGCATGACCCAGATTTGTCTTTTAAAATTAAATTGCAGTAGTGTGTTGTAAAATAATTTAAACTTTATATCAAATTTTATTATTTTGATGTGGTCCACTCGGTCGTGCAAATACTTACTAAACCTAAGTTAAAAAATAGACGTTTTGTTCATGATTTTGTGGAGCTCATAATATATTTTCTCCAAAAGATTAAGCGCCAGCTTCGATTCGAAGTCAATAATTGAGGATAGCTTGGAATGGTAGTTTAAAAACATTTAGGCACCTTTCACAAACACCGAATTATTACAGACTTTTTGACTTATTTGACGCCATCTTACTTATTTGTGACGTAATAACAAAAAACAAAACGCAATTTCTATTATATAGAAGACAATTTTTTCTTGAAATGCTGGTCGTTTCCACTAGATTTGAAAAAATAAACTACATGTATTACATATAGTCGAGACACATTTTTGAAGAGATTTCTGTGTAGACATACTTATTCAAAAAAGACTCCTCGCGAGGCGACTTATTTGAATAAGTCGGTGTCCACAAATAAATCGGTGTTTATGAAACAGCCTTAGTAATGGCTCCTTTCTAAAGCTCGACGTTAGAACAAATTTTTTGATTAGATGTCATAGACTTTTTTTAATCTTTTCAAATTACGACAATGACAGCCGTTAGAAACGAATACTATTTAGTTAAGTGAAATAGCCAAGCCCTAGTCGAGGATCGCGGATGACACAGTTCCTATTTGAGAATCACTCAATGAGAACATCGGGCCTTGCGTTTAGCTCAATTGCCGAGGAGGATTCTTTATACTGGAAATAGAAGCGAGAAAATAGCGCACTTACAAACAAAAATAGTATGACACTGGCTTGAAAAATGTACAGTAAAAAAAGTAAGCGGTGACTAGGGCAGAAACAACTAAAACGAATGAGACAACACAATTTTTCAAATGTCATGTTCATTTTGTTGATAAACAAACATTTTGTGTACCAATAAAAATGTTAAAAATTATCTGAAACGGTTATCAAATCACTTCAAATAGTTTTAGAATACAATATTTTTGTTTAATTTGCGTAAAAATATCCGTTTTGGCTGTATTTGATAAAAAAAAGTCGGATATGTCAAAAAAAAGAATCAAAATTGAATTCTATTTGCTCGATTAACTGCTAGAAAATATTGAGCAACAACTTTTTTCTGACATTTAATTTTTTTTTGTCATGGCTACTGTGTATACACTCACATTCATTAAAATTATGTATACCTGTTATTTATCTCCCTTCAATTGGATTTTTCAGCTGCTGGAAAAAAGCCAGTATCATAATACCATAATAAAATGGAATACTGTTTCATCTCTCCAATTATCATTTTTATATTGTGGTCTCAGCATGCTTGAATAAAACATCGTTCTATCTAGTTTCATTTTACGATTTCTAATGTCCAACTCTTTTCAAACAAAATTTTGTACTCAGGGGGTCGATTTTGTTCAAAATTCGACAAGTTGACGAAATAACCGCAAGGATATAGTAGTGGTATGTGTATTTGTGTTAGTGCAAATGTGTGCCATTTAATTTGTTTGGATATGACATTTCTAGATAACATTTCCATTTATAATTTAAAATTTGTAAATGCAAATATGCTTTAAATAAAATTAAATTGTTTAATTTTAGTTTTAAAATAATTTCCAATTCTGTGTTTCTGCGAAAACAAAACATTTATTCGACATTGGGCGATTTCAGGACACCCAACAGTTGGGAACATGTTGAGTAAAATCGCGGCCAACGCTATGAAAATGTTTAGCATATGAAATTTTC
Organism: Nephrotoma appendiculata; assembly: GCA_947310385.1. NCBI lineage: Eukaryota > Metazoa > Arthropoda > Insecta > Diptera > Tipulidae > Nephrotoma > Nephrotoma appendiculata. The sequence goes on along the minus strand of OX371225.1, from coordinate 306,948,489 downwards.
AAATCAAATTGGCAATGATTTTACTAATCATGATAGGTAACCTGAAAGCGCCCATTGTATATAATGTGCCAACGGTTTAACTATCTTAGTAGGTTAACTGCGCTACAGATTACTGTCTGTCTGGGCAGAACCTAATGTTGACTAAATTTAGTTCTCTAATTCCGGAAATTGACTTGATTAGTTGCAATCCGTCAACTAAATTAAACTTAAGTGATTCTTTTTTTCAGCGGCTTATGGCTTATCCATCGAGAGATCAATGGGATTCTAATCGGTTTCTCAAGAAGAAGTTTAAACCAATAATGGCGCGTCCTCTAGTGTCAGTGCCAGGTTCGGTATTTTCCATCTTGCCTTCAATCTACGCTAATCGTACAGCCTTGGTCGCTTCTGAATAAGCGTTTAGCAATAAAGTGAAGTTGATGTAGGTCCCTGCTCATAGTAACATTGAGGGCAATCAGGTTGCTATTCTAGCTGAAGCTGGTTTGTAACAGATGTTCGTAGGTGCCCAGCCGGAATTTGGTTATCTGTTGACAAAATTTGAGATCCTCTAATTGAGATGCTTTATCTTTAGGAGGGACTAAGCTTTCGACAGAATTAGATCCGTAGTGTTTAAGGCCTTGTAATGTAAAAAAACTTTCTATTTTACCTTGGGTCAAACTTATGCAGTTTTCTAAGACTGCAATGTATTTGAGCGAATAGCACAATAAAATACTCGGTTTATACACCATGAGACCGTAGTTTCTTTTTGAATGTGAGAACTATATTGGTTCCATCCAGTCAATGCAATAAAAATGGACTGATCAGCACACAAAATAGTTCTTGTTCATCTTTGACAGAAGTAGTGCCCACATGTATCAGGAGGCAAAGCTGGCCAAAATTTATTTCTAATTGAAATCATATTCATACTAAAATAATTTTTTTATATGAAGTAAACACTTTTCGCTGAGTACGAAAATATTCAGTAGATGATAGACACTGCTTTACAAGATGGGTAGCTTCTAATTATAATTTTCCTGTTTTATATGAATATGCTTTTATACGAGTACAACAGCTTATTAATAAAAAATATCACTCTTCAAATTGCATTTGGTTGTCACATGAAAATTGAATTTTGCTTTTAGATTTCTCTAATGCTTGTTTTTTATTTGTAGAATTCAAAACGCTAGCCCTGTTTCACAGTCAGCACGGTTCATCTGAAAAGTGTCATTCGATTTTTAAACTTACTTCGGTTGAGCCCAAGCCTATTTAATTATCGATCCCTTTCCAATATTTATTTTAGTATTTATTGGTGACAATAGTTTTAGTCGAACTACGCCCAAACCTTAGCAGAATGGGGACTAGATTTTGATCTAGTTGAAATTCTAGTAAAATTGTAATTTGTCATTCTCACTCGATTGGAATCTACTTTCAGAATATTTGGGGTAGATACTAATAGAATGACAATTTTTCTTGACTTTTGTTATTAGAACAAAGTATTGTCACAGAAGTTTTTCGATTCTGATAAAATGTGTTGCGACATTTTACACTTTACAGTAACCACACTTTACAATCGTATTCCAATTTTGCATAATATAATTTTTTAAATATGTAACTGAAAACGGATACAGAACAGAAAAATGCAATTAGCAATGTCACCGAAATTAAAATTTTGTTCTAATAAAAAAGTCCCGAAAAATTGTTATTTTATTAGTATCTACCTCCAGAGGGTTACGTTAAATGTGGTCCTACGTTAAATGAATTCAAGATACTCTACACAAGGTTTTTTAGTTTCTCTCAAATAGTCATGAAGTAGGCGTTTACAATAATGCTCGGATTGACCTATAATTGACTTTTGAATAGTCAAAAATGAGTTTTCTATTTTTGATGAATTCAGTTGTGAAATTTGCCAACATGCAGTGGATAATTTTGGCGAAAGACATTTAGAATCGTCTTATTTTTTTTTTCTAAATGTGTATGGAAAAGAAACAAAAAATATTTTTTTGTCGAGTTTTGGTATAATAAATGACAAGTCATACTAGTTTCTCAAATTACTTGTTAAATGGCTATCCATGTTCGACGGCAAGTGTGAGACATGTCATCAACATTTCCTTTTTCACAACAATGTCAAGCGAAACTGGTATGACAAGTCTTCAATGTCGAATTTCGGTCGTTCAATACGGATTCGTTCTGTATTTTTTCAAATAAAATACTCAGCGTTTTAAAGTCAACAAATTTAATTTACGCCTACAACCATACAATAACTTCTTCAACAATTCACTTTCAATATGTATCACTTTTTCACTTTCATTACTCGAAATAATCAAACCATCAGTTCACAATGACGTAAAAATTCATCTGTATACGTGTAAAAAAGCAGCAATCATATAATTTTGCCCAGCACTGTATTTTATACATGCCAATAATTTAAAATTTTAACTATTAGTGTTGAATAATCTTTCTACCGAATACTAATTTCGTATTTGGACATATGTTTCGTCACATTTAAGTACGAGATTTGTTTTTGTTATCAGTAACTTATCATTATTTACATTTTAATGAATGGTTTTTATATCCGCGCGCTTTTTGTTAAATACGCGCGCGCATGACCATTGTGAATTTTCATTACTATGATTTGTGTACATGTGAAATATGTACAGTGTACCGCTAAACTTGACATTTTTGTAACTCGACAACGGTATGAAAATGCTTCAAATGTTTTTTTACAGATACATATTTATACAAAAATAATGTTGATGATGATATCACACGTCTATATTTAATTATTTATTTAATGGAACATTTGAAAAGCTTTCACATTAAAATATTTAAATCAAATAGTAAGTTTGTAAACAAAAAAATCAATCAGTTATTTTCAATGAAATTCGATCTTCGTACTATGCATTACTAATCTAAAATGTCGACGTTAAACCGATAATTTTAAAAAACATTGTAAATTCGCTTAGACTTTATATAAACAATAAAATTTCTTTATGAATGAAACTAAATTCTATACTCGTATATGCTCAATGTAAATTACTTGTTGTGTTATATGTTAAAAAGAATTTTTCTTTACTTACATCATTTCCTGGTGATGTTGTTGTTGCAATATACAGTGCCCGCCACATATACATAATTAGAAAATATACTTTTTAATAATCTGATGCAAAATACTTTTTGTGATAGCGGGAAATTTGTGAAATCCACTTAATTTGTATTCGTGATCATCCTAAATATCCATTCAATGGTTATGTTTTGTGTGAAACAATTAGCAACTGTGATTTGGAAGGTAAAAATAATAAACAGCTCCGAGAAATTGGACGAAACTCGAGAAAAAAATAGGAGTTCGCTGTCAGTAGTAGCTCAAGCTAATTTTTTCAGCACCTATATCCACCATGTGCTTTCTTTCAGCACTCAACCTGTGTTGATTTTTATATGCAAATATCTCTCTCCTTCAAAATTTCGTATTTACAAATTCCAGTTTGTGATTCCGTTATAACTTATTAATTTAGATTCGTTTCTTGTTTATGTATTCGATGTAAAGAAAATATTTGTTTATTGTACTGAAAAATATGGCCAACATATCATATTTTCGGATTGATGTTTGCGCTCCGGATTAATGCTAACTTGTAAAACCAGTAAAATCTTCCTTTTTAAAATCTGAAAATTTGTGCAAAAAATATAACGAGGAAAATTGTGTTACGAAACCGTTTCAGCGAATTCATGGACAACGATTGATTGTTTGTTTGAATTAATGAAATTAATTAACACTGTGCAGCAAAACATTAGGAACTCGCAATAATAATGTGTTATACGCAAAATACGTGTACATAAATAATTTCATAATGTCATTTAAAAAACAGAAAATAAAAAAAAAAAAATTAATTAACACATACAAAACAATAAAAAACAAAAAAACAAATGATAACACAAAAAAATAATAAATAATAACACCCAAACGATTTATAAAGGCAAAACAATAGGAACAGATAGAAATAATTATTGAAAAAGACTTTAGTTCATGTTTATACATAAGAAAATAAATAACCAATGGCATAACCATTATTTTTGATAACCTCCCAACATCTTCTTGCCATTGCCTCGATGAGCTTCTTAATTTTTTGTTCAGAAATTTCAGTCCAAGCGGTTTGAAGCTCTCTATAAAACTGATCATTGTTTTTAAATGTTCCATGTAGTTACTTGATCGTTGACCTGCTTCCACAAATTTTTGATAGGGCTTAGGTACGGACTTTGCGCAATCCAGGGCATAACATCAATTTGTTTAGTAGATATCCATGATTTAACATACTTGGAGGTATGTTTCGGGTCGTTATCCTGCTGAAACGACCGTTTTAATGGCATATTTTTTCGGTATAAAGCAACATTTGGTGCTCTAAAATGTCTCGAGATACAACCCAGAAAATCCCGAAAAACAACCCCAAACCATCAAACCCTTGCATCCACCATATTTTAAAGTTCCTACTGTATATCGAGGATTTAAACGGTTTCCGATTGGTCTACGTACCGTCTGATCCTGTTTAAATTGAATTTACTTTCGTCAGATACAAAACTCGGACCATCCAACGGTCCAGTCCCTTATGCTTCTTAGCAAATTTGATTCTGGCTTTTCTATTTTTCACCGAGATAAAGGGTTTCTTGGCAGCTCTGAAACATTTCAATCCCGCATCAGAGAGACGACGACGAACCGTATCTGGTGGTGGTAGAAATGTCTAGATCTAGCTCACGAATAATTTCTTTCGCACTATCAAACGTGTTATTTTTTTTAATAGTACACGATTCTACGGTCCAAGTTACTCTTTGTCTTGCAAGGGCGGCCACCTTTGTGTTGGGTTTCGACGATTCCTGTTGTTTTATATTTATTTGTCAGCCTCGAAATGAGCGATTCTTTATTTTTCGCACAACTCTTTTTGTGATAATCCTTTTTTATAATCCAAATATAATTTTATTTTTGAAAATTAAATTATATGTCGTCGATAAACTTCTACTCTTTAAAGTTTAAACATGTACAAACATGAACTAAAGATTTTTCATAAGTTGTTTCCATTTATGTTCCTATTGTTTTGCGTCCTTTATAAATTGTTTGTGTGTACATTTTTTTGTTTTTTATTATTTTGTATGTGTTAATTAGTTTCCTTGTTTTCTTTTCTGTTTTTTAAATGGTATTGTGAAATTATTTATGTACATTTATTTTACGTATAACACATTATTATTGCGAGTTCCTAATGTTTTGCTGCTGTCAGTTGTAATTTTGAACGGTTATTTTTCAACCATTTCTCAACCCATCGCCATGAGTTGTAGATTTTAATAGAGCTTGGTTTGTAAGATGAAAACTGGATTCCAATATAAATTTACATATGGTTCTGTAAAATTGCCAATTTGATTAGGATAAGCCATTTCTCAATCAATTTGGGATGTGTTTCAAAAAATGGTAAATTTGAAAAGAAATGTCATTTGTAGCATAAGGAATTTGCTGAGAGTTGAGCTCTACTGGTATCGAGTAGACCTTTGCGTTGGTAAAGTTTACATGAATAAATTTTGTTTTATTCGGCACTTCTTCGTCCAGATACTGACAATATTTGTGGCTATTTGCAATTTGCTTGTAGATTCTTCTATGGTATTATACACAAATGTTGCTATGAATTTCTCCTCTATGGTTGGCAGGTCTGACTGGTTTTACAATTTTATTTTCAAGATACTACTTCATCTTATTTTTTTTTATATTATTATTTTATTAATATTATTTTTATGTTTTAATTAACTAATGAATGTATAACTTTATTTAAATAATATAATACAATTTACCTAATTTAAGTAATTTATCATTTGGTTCAAGAACATTATTTTGTGGTACTCCTGCTGATATTTTCTTTATTTCCGAGTATTCGTCGTTTAATTCAACACGAAAGTGTCGGTTAACTATGTAATATTTTAGTATTTTATAAAAGTACTTCGATGTACTTATCCGATTGTTGAATAGTTTTTCGCTGGTGTGTTTCTCGGCTATTTTTGAAATTGTTGGAAGTTAGGAAATCGTTCTATATGAATTTTTGCCATTTAGTGGTTTGTTTGGTTTAGGTATCATGATTACATTTACGGCTTTCCATTGGCTTGGAACGTGTTTAAGTCTAAAAACAATTAATTATTGGGAGGAGTTTACGTAGTCTTTTTTTAGGAGGGACTTTTATTATTTGTCCTATAATTAAGTCATATGCTGGAGATTTATTTGCAATTCGTGGAGTACGTTTTTGTTTGTTGCTTGTTTGTTTGAAGCTTTTTGCTGCACTTATAACCAACCCATGTTCCATCGTTATTTTTAACTATTGCAATTTAGTGAATTCGTTCTTGATTTCTTTAATTAGAATTTTTAGTTTATTGCACAAAAAATTTAGAGTTCTTTTATATTGTGGTGCTTCTTTCAGAGGATTAATAATGTTTAAAATTGAACTACTTCACGCCGCTTTGTATGCGGTTGTTATGATTCTTCTCCTAGCTGATTTTTAATTGACACCTGACAGTTAATATTATCTTCAACAAGTTCCGGATCTCAGTAGGTTTTTCTATTTGTTAGCCAAGGTAAACCAGTTTTCTTTGTACTTAATAAACACATTTTTACTAACCACTTGTTTATTATTTCGCAAAATTAGTTTGAATATTTTCAAAAAGTTTAAAAAATCACAATCAGGAGTATCTACTCGCTGTAGATACTCCTGATGATGACCTAACAAGTCGAAATCGATCGAGTGATTTTTTAAACTTTTTGAAAATATTTAAAATAATTTTGCGAAATAATAAACAAGTGGTTAATAAAAATGTGTTTATTAAGTATAAGTGTATTTCGCCAAGTGCCTACGGCAAATAGCGTAAAAAGTTTTCTTTGTGATAATTTCAGATGTGTGAACCGACACAATCCCCTCGCTGTTCTCTAGGTAAATGTAGTTTTCGTATATACATTTGGTGATAAAGAAGACTGTGAGACATTTTTTCGGTATTTAGAAAAATTTTTAGTTCTAGAATATTTGTTGCATTAACCCATTTGCATTCCAGTTACTATTCGTAATATTTTATTTGTGGTTGTTTGCAAATAACTGGTTTTAGCGTTCTATGTTGAAAGTTTGGTTAATTTCTTCCGGTATTCTTGGACTTTATTTTCGGGATTTGTTTTTTAATCTTTGTAGCTTCTTAACTATTGGATATCGTAGTTGGTGGGTAGTGTAGTTGCGGGATGTGGCTTCTTGCAATTAATACATTTTGCGTGATCTCTTCTAGTCTCTCTCCGCAAATATTTCTACGTATTTCATGTGTTTATGAAAAACCTGACAATTTTTGCACTGCGGTATTAAACCGCTGCTTTTTCAATGGTCCTATTTTAACTCTCATGTTATATTGCCTTATACATATACACAATTTCCACTTTTTCTTTGCTATTAAAAGTGAGTGGAAATAGTGAAGCCCACTTTTGTTGGTTTGAACTCCTTGTTCAGTTTCGATTTTTTCTTAATGATGTTTACAGCATATTTGATAATCCTTTTGTTTGAGATCCTCAATAATTTTCCATTTTACACAGGTTGGATGAAAACCTCTAGCTATAACTTTATTTGGACGGTTGGATAAAGACCTCTAGCCATAACTTGTTGTCCTATTTAAACCATTAATGCCGCTCGGAATTAAGCTTTGCAGCTTTATAGGTCTGCAACGTTCATTTTCCATACGCCATTATTTAGCGATATGGATTTATATATACTCGGCTACCATAACCGATTTCATAATCGATCATATAGTGGAATAATTATATATTTTAACGACACTAATTGGTAAAGGTTCTTTCTCTTATAGTTTTGCAGGTTGTTGTTTCGGAAGTAGTGGTTTTTTTATAATTAACTGGCTTCTATAAACCTCTTTTCAAGTTGATGGTAAAGTTTCTATCATTTCTGGTGATCTTTTTCTTGCTTGGTCTTTTATTCCGTTTTAAGTCGTTCCAAACACGTGTGAACTGTTATTATAAGGTCATATTCGTTCTTTAAAATTGTAAATTAACTGTAAATTTCTATATTTCTCGTAATTGTTGATGGAGTTCAGCGTTTTCCTTCTCGTGCTGAAAGATTTTTTCAATTGAAAAATCGGATAATCTTGATAACTTAGAGCTTAGTCTAAATGGGTTTAGCAATGTTTGGCTCACTCCACAATCCCCTTTGGGCCAACCCCCGAAGAATATAAATTTGGTAGCATCTCTTACCTGTACGCCTGAGGTATCCCAGTCTGTATTTGATGTGCTCATTGCTTGTTATTCCGTGTTATGTTATTCCACCGGCGTTTTCTGGTGGTACTATGCTACTGCCGAAGCAGTACTTAAACCCACGACAGCAGGTTATAGGATCATAGATTTAAAGCTTGTATAAAAAATCAAAATATGGTACTGATTCTAAAACACTAAAAAAAATTGTGTAAATTCTAGTAAACTACATCACGTTTCACTGGGAGATTGTATCGATGAGCATGTGATATTTATTCAAAAGTTTACGAATCGATGGCTTAGTTACGTTTACGGCGAGGATACTAAATGAATCAGAAGTCTTGCGTTCTTTATATCGTCCATGAAACTTAACATATAGACCGTATTTGGATAGAAACTCAACCCTTAGATTTTCTACTGCTGCGATAATGAATAAACGCCTAAGATAGAAAGTATGCGAAACGACACGGTTCTCTATCATGACCTGGGTTGGTATTTGGAAATCCCTCTGTTTTTTGGCGATTGAGCATTTGACTACCTATGTGAATAGTGATTCCTCAAGATCAGGTAAATGTGATTGCGTGTTGTCAAGTCGTCGCTACATTGAAGCGAGGGCTGATTCACCGTCAGTAGTTGCCTTGCTAGTGGACGGCTAGTTGATTGCAGCAATTGGTTTGGGTGCTCTGCTTAATCCAAGTCTGGTCGGTGACCATCAACCCTTTGAGTGCATCAACCCTTTGAGTGTCAACATGATTTTTAGATAATTAGCTAAAAGGGCCACGCTGCTTTGCTATAGAGGAACATAGAAATTTAAAAATATATTTCATTTTTCGAAGCATTTTGTTTATGAAAAGTATTTCAAAAACTATTATAGTAAAAATATGAAACAATTTTTTTGTGTGATATATCGACAAGTATGCTTAACAGCGAGTTCATACGAAGGATAAAAATCTCGGATTTTTCTATCCCATCGTTTAAACCAATTACATCACGTAAATTTTACAACAGACACGCCTCTTTTCATACAAAAAAGTTGAAAAAATTAAAAATCCGAGATTTTTATCCGTCGTATGAACCGGCGTATGTAAGAGGTATATCCTCTATCCGGTCGCAGATTAATTATTTGCGATCAGAAACATGGTTACTAGATTTAATTTGCCATGCCAATTGACACATTTTTTTAAATTTAAATTTATTTTGCGATTGTAGAGTAGAAATCTACGAAAAGACTGCTACGCCTTTTCAGAGGTCGCAGTATTTTTATGTATTTCTACTTAACAATCGCGAAAAGAATTTAAATTTAAAAAAGATGTGTGAATGCATGGCAAAATAAATCTAACAAATTTTCTTATAAACAGGCTATCGATAATTACAAAAAACATTGTACACGAGAGCAACATGATGATGATACTGATAAAATTCATTGATCACAATAAGCACCATAACTGTTTAAATCATTTCTCTTACAACGCACGTACGTTTTGTAATAAATAACACAGCAAACAATAAATAAACAATACTTAAAAAATAATTTCTAATCATTATTTACTCAGTAAATAGAATTAATAAAATACATAAAAATAGAACCATACATTAAATAAATGTAAAATGAATTAAAAACAAAAATAAAAAGTTGTAGAATCATTGAATGTTTTTTTTTACTCTAAAACGGAAGTTTAATCATATAAATACCAAAGTTATCTCAATACGGATTTCATTCATAAATCTTCAAAAAAAAAAAAAGTAATACATAATACTAATAAATAAATAATACATACTTATGCATGTCTATATAAGACATATATACGAGTACGTTACGTATGTATAAGAATTATTTTTTTATTTTGGGTTGGTTTAACACCAATAAAGAATTTTTTTAGTATAAAATTTAATTTACAATCAAATCACAATCTAGCTATTTTGAATTTAATAAAAATTTTATAGAAATAATTTTAATTTTTATATTATACGCGATCGATTACGCAGATGTGTTTGTGTTCATTGTGTAGTGACTTGGTTTTTTCTTTTTCTTTTTTTTTGTTACGGCGTAGTATCTTTATTTTTTATTTTAAATTCCAATACATTCTGTCTCTTTTTCAAGTTTGTTTAATCATAACGTTAATATGGGCCGTTCAACAGTACGAAGTTCATTGATTTTCTATATGTTTTGTGTGTTAAAGAGATTTTTTTCGTTTTAATCAGACATTCTTTTCTCTATATGCACCTCGGGTACGAATGAAAGAATAGCGCTTTCATGTTTGAGTTTGAGTGATTTTGTCTCACATAATGACAAGTATAAATATTGTTGGCAAAATTATTTGTTGTAGGTGCTATATCAACAATATCAACTTATACTGAAAGTTCTTTTGCGATATTGTAAGACTTTGTAATTGTTAGTAGCTATGGAGGATGTCATTACCAAAGTGAAAATGCAACATGTTATGAAATTTTTAGCATATTTTATTTTTTCTTCTATATTTTTTTCAGGTTAAACTGTTAAATGTAAGTTGTGGTGCTGGCAGACTTATAAAAAAAAATACACAAACTTACCTCGTAACGGAACTTGGAATCAAAAATCGGAAATTTTTAGTTAATTTTCGATCGACCCAACATTGCTCAACAGAATTTTCACAAATTTTTGTTATTGTTTAACCTTCACTCTGTGTATGGGGGTAAAAAATTACCCCCAGACCAACAAAAATGCAAATAAAAAACTAATTACTAAAAATTATTGAATCGGAATCTTATACATATTGAATTTTTGTATTTTTAATAAATTAAAAGTAAAGTTGAAATAATAATTTTCAAGTAAAAACTATATTGGGATTTTTTTACCCCATACACGGATAATGTTCCATTGTAATTAAAAATGTACAAATATGATAATATATATGAACTGTTTTATTTGAAAGTGGTATAAGTCCACTTTTCAAAAAAATTGAGTTAACGGTAATTTTAGGAAGATATATACACCTTCTCTCCATATTTATAATCATTCTTTCATTGGAGTACAGTTTTCTTATAAAATAAACAAAAGAATTTTGGCTATAAAATGTTATCGCAAAAACCTTTTTTTTTGAAAGTGGAATAAGTCCATTCCTAATATGTAATTATAATAGGGTTCAAAAATTCGTTCATTAAAATGAATTATTCACTCTTTAGTGATCGAACAGTGTTATTTGTAATACTGATCAGTAACAATAATGAAAAGCAACAAAAAATATTTTGTTTTACTATTCACTTATGAAGAATAATGTCGAAAGAAGTTATATTCACTATTAGATCGAGCAATGCAGAAAATAATATAAAAATTTTATTTATTCACTACTACAATGAATGTTCGCTTTATTGATTGTTAAAACAAAAGAGTACAATAAACCCTCGATTTCACGGACCCGATTTAACGGACGCTCGATTTTACGGACAATTTTTTATTTTGCATTTTTGGTTGTCGATTATGATGGGATTGGGTATGTTGGATGTAAATGGGATTCTTAAATGATTTTTGGAAGTAGTTCTGGAATATGGCCACCTGGGACGGAACTCGTTCAATTCTTAACCGAGTATGATGGGATTGGGTAACTTGGATGGAAATGGGATTCTTAAATGATTTTGGAAGAAGTTCCGGAATATGGCCTCCTGGGACGTAACTCGTCCGATTTTTAACCGATTACGATGGAATTGTTTATGCTGGAAGGAAATGGGATTATTAAATGATTTTTGGAATTAGTTCTGGAATTTTGCCTCCTGGCACGAAACTCGATCAATTCTTAAACGATTATTATGGGATTGAGTATGTCGAATGGAAAAGGAACTCTTAAATGATTTGTTTAAGAAATTGTGGAATATCGTCATGAAACTCGGTAATTTAAACTTGGGCGGAACTCGATAATAAGCAGGGAATTTCTTGAAGCAAGCGGCTAGTAATGCTAACATGTTTCTGGTAAGGCTGGATGCCTTAGCATCTATCGTCAGAACGTAACCCACTAATGGGATTAGTGAGTTGAGCAGCAGATCAGCTACTTACTTTCACCAAAAATCATTTTATGAACCCTACACAAAAGGGTCGGATAAATTTATATTATTCTTATCAACAACGACCTCAAAAACTGTTCACGGGAACATGGAATATGATGTCTTCTAAGATCATTAGATCTTCAGAACCTTTAGAACCAAGCAAAAATTTACACTTTTGAGGTACTTGTAATACAAGAGCGCATAATTTATATGGCCATATTCTAGAACTTTTTCCAAAAATCCCATTTCAATCCAACATACCCAATCACATCATAATCGGTTAAGAATTGAACGAGTTCCATCCCAGATTCCGGAACTTCTTCCAAAAACAGTTTATGCATCTCATTTCCATCCAACAAACAAAATCCGTTCATAATCGGTTGAGATAAACGAGTTCTGCCCTAGGTTGCCATATTCCAGAACAATTGCAACAAGTGATTTTACGGACATTCCGATTTAACGGACTCCCCAATTAGTCCGTTAAATCGAGGTTTTTATGTAGTAAATCCCGTTTGCTCACACAAACAAAAAATCATCAATCCTTTTAATTTTTTTATTCACTCACTATACGTTTATTACTGATTTAATATTTACGTTTAATACTACTTCTCATTTTAATTATTTATATAATTTTTTAATGCACAACTCATGGGCCGACCCATCTTCCATGTCAGTACTATCGGCTGGCGTGGAGCAATGCAATGTGCAGATGGTTCTACGTAAATTGGACTTATAGCCGTACGTCCTCGATTTGGCAAGCAATGCGTAAAGTAGGACGGTAAAAGTAAACTGAGAAAGAGTTGGGAGTGCTTCGGCCCCAGAACAGATTGCATAGATTAAAACATAAAAAAAAAAAAAATAATAATTTTTTACATTAAAAAATTCATTTCAGTGAAGCTAATGTCTATAAAAATATAGACATAAATTTCTTCTTATTTTTATTTCTTATAATATGTTATTTTTGAAAGTGGTATAAGTCCATTTGGAGCTAAAAAAACGTTTGTTTTTTAAATATTTTCAATAATTACTTTTTCATAATAAAATTTAAAAGATGTAAAAATGTTAAAAACATCACTTGATTGATTAACGTTTGCCAATATTTTTAAATTAATTCAAACGCAAACCCTTAAATATCTCGAAACATGAAAAAATGGACTTATACCACTTTCAAAAATAACAGTTCATATGTTGTTTTTCAAAAACTCCTTAACCTTCACTCTGTGTAGAAAACTACCCCAGACCTACAAAAATGTAAATAAACAACTAATCACTAAAAATTATTGAAAATCTATTTAGATATGCCTTCTTCAATTAGATATACACCAGATAAAATAATCGAGTAGAATTAAACTAAACGCATTTCTGTGTACTGGGGTAGGAAATTACCCCTTCCATTTCTATATAAACTAAAATTATACTAATACCGTTCGTCGTCTATCGAATTTTTATGTTAGTAAGACTGGTTCATGACTTATTTTGTGTAGAATGACTTATTTGTAAATCTACAATAAGTAACCTCACGAGGAGACATTGTATACTTTCTTGACTTCTTGTCTTATTTTGGAGAGTTTCCACAACAATGACATTTTATACATTTTTAAATAATGTGGTAATACGGCAACAGTAGAAAAATAAATTTATAATTTGTTGAGAAACATTATAAGTTCTATTTCCCTTTGATGGCCGAAACGTTTATCTGGTACCAATTCTAGTACTTGTTTTTTTTTTTGCCTAATTGGTATTCCCTCTGATAATTTTAGATAAATAATTCCAAAACTAAAGTTGGTTGTACAATATTTCAAACCCTAGACCAAATATGAACTAGACAATATATGATTCAAACAATAAATACTTTGAATACATACTCTTAATAATACGCGTTTCCAAATACTTCAGTATTTCTACATCTTGTTTGATGGTTTTGGAGTAGCGCCTAATATTGCTCTTTACTAATATAGCAGTAATATCATTTCCATTTTAACAATTTTTTCAAATTTGTAATTTATATTTCCACAAACAATAAAAAAGACCACTACTTATTAAACAGAGAATTGTCAATTAATAAAATGCAGGGTTATGTTCAAATAAGTCTCGTTTTAAATTGGACCAGCAGATTACTTATTTCAAGCCGCCATTTTGAATAAGTCAAATAAGTCGACTTATTCGAAATGAGTCGGGAATTGGACCGCAGTCTTAGTGTGCAACTAAATTTCCGGTTTAGTTTTTGAAGAATGGAAAATTTCAATAGAAATATAAAAAATGGTTTATCAAAGTATTGTCCTTCGTTATCTGCACATTTTTTTTCGCTATCTACACATGAATACCCGCAATACATGAATACCACGAAGATAAAACGACGCGTCTTTGGACCGAAACCAGTCATCTAACCAATTTTGCACTTCTTCGAAACTAACCAAGTGATAATTCGAGGGAGCAGATCTAGCAGATAATCCGGGTGCGGTAGCAGAGCCCATCTCAGCATTTTAATGTCCTGAATGATGAGAGTGCGTTGCCATAGAGCGTGCAGTCGTGCTGCAATATCACTTGTTCATGTTTTTCAAGCAACGCATGGTTGATTGATTGATGAGTTGTTGTCGGTAGCGTTATCCATTAACAATTTCGGCCAGCAGCTCATAGTACACGATTCCTTTCTGATCTCACCAAACGCAGAGCATTGTCTTCTTTCCTAAGCGATTTGGCATTTGGCCGTGCCGTCGATGTTCACGCTTTGCCAGGAAAAAGATCCACTTCTCATCTCCCGTTACGATTCGATGCAGGAAGCTCTTTCTTGCATGCCGTGAAAGCAATCAAAATTTCTCTCTTCGATTTTCCATCTGTCTCAGTCAACTCATGCGGCACCGATTTTCCCTCTTTTGAATTTTTCCCATAGCATGTAAACGTTTGGAAAATCTTGGCGAGTCGTGTTTAATGCCTTTAAGTTTGCATATTATCTTCATCCAATAACGCTTGCAGCTCGCTGTCTTTAAATGTTTTTGGTCTTCCGGAGCGCTTCTTGCCCTCAATGTCAAAATCGCCCTTCTGAAGCGTTTAAACTAACCATCTGAGGTAGTTTACTATGGTGCAGGTTCGCCGTAGGCCTTGTGAAGCAAATGACGTGCTTCAGCTGCATTTTTATTTAGTTGGAGCAGAAAAGCAAAGCTTCCCACAAATACTGTTTGTTTGGCACAAAAATCGACATTTTCGTTCTTAGAAAAAATATTTTTGCGTTGCGATATGTGCTGGTATAACAATTCTCTCTAACTGGTACTATATCCCATCAAGGGATTTGGCCACCTCAAAATGAGGTTTCATTATCATATTTTCATTTCGAATAATGAGTGATTAATTCATTGATCCTAACCAGCGGTGAAATATTTCCTTGTCACCACCGAGAATCGAACCCGGGACCTCCCGGTCACTGGAGCAAGCATGCTGACCACTTTGCCACCGGTATAACAACTGATTATCGTTAACAACTGTCCACGCTATGTATAAGCACAACTTCTGACATAAATGACAACTAGATATTTCGCTAGTACTATATATATGTTTGGAAATTTAGTTACGCACCTGATACTTCCAAACGAAAAATTAGAAGATGGTCAATGGTACTCTTTAACATGATAGATTCGGCGGGTTTTGCCGCGTATAATTTGCATAAATTATAGCAAACCAGCATCTCTATGACTCATCGGTTTCTTCAGAAATAAAAGAATTTCCGAAATTGACATTGCAGCTGGTGGACAATAAAATCAAAGAGCGACTTGCCACTCCCAGTGCCTTGAAAAAAGCGTAAAAATCGTAATTAGTCAAATAGGATACAATGTTGTAGAATTGGGGTTATCATCAATCGCTCAAAAATAAAATAAACCAAAAGTCGTAAAACATAAAGATGCAATTTATGTCCAGGGAGTGCAGTGCTGACGTGAAAAGGAAAACATAAATAGCTTGCCACTTCTGCGATAAACCATCAAGCAAAAGGCATCATCAAACCGTGTGTGACGATTGCATTAGTTTAGAAATATAGTTGATGATGAAATTGAACAACATGAATAAGTTGATGACTCTTCTTTTTAATAATTTTAATAATCAAAATTTAATTAATTAATTATAGGTATCTTTTGTTATCTTGTACATTGAGTTTTTGTATTTTTAGTAAATTATATTTAAACGAACGGGGTCTGCTCTGCTATGTTTCCAGAATTGTTTTAAAGTCGTATTTCCATACGGCATAAAAAAATTCATAAACTGTTCAAAAATAAACTTGTTCCGTCGCAGTTACTCATATTCCAGAATTCCTTCTAAAAATCATTTTAGAATCCCATTTCCTCCAGCATAAAAAAAATCATCATAATATGTTCAGAAATAATCTAGTCCCGAGCAGTGATAGATTTCATCAGGTACGTAGTAACTTACATTCCTAGAATATTTTTTTTAGAGGGTACATTGAACTGGTATATTTCTGGCTCTACTAAAGGTATCGTTAAAAGTGGTATTACTTTAGAAAGACCTTAGTATTAAATTATTGAATAAACAATTTCATGAAAGTACCGTTATTTTAAGAGTTGGATTGAAATGAATATAACCAAATGTGTTGACCTGTAGAGGGCGCAACTGCCAACCCATAAAGAAGTGCGACCCACCGTTTGAAAGGGGAAGGTTGCCCCTTTCTTCAGATATATGCTTTGTATATGTTCAAGACCTAGTTTAGCCGGTATATCAATTTAAATTAGAAACACGTGATTTTTGAGCTACTTTCAATATAGAAAACAGCTGTACCAGCCAAACTAGGTCTTGTACATACAGTGGTGTGCATTAAAATAGGTAATTACATTGTTTTAAAAAACTTTCCACAGTTGAACCCAAACAAAAAGGGAATTCCCCAAATTATTTTCATGACTAGATTTTTGTATATTGTTGTTACCTTTTACAATCAGTATTGCTATTACTACGGCGTAGATTAGTTGTCAAATAAATATTATTGCTACCTCTGATACATTTTTTGTGTGCAGTAAAATAGGTAATTATTAAATTTTTGTTGTTAATTATTATTTATTGTGTTTTAAATAGTAATTTATTATTTTATATGTTATATTTCACAATTGTAAGTAAATTCTGAAATATTAAAAAAATAATAATAATAATAATTGATTAAAATGGGACGAAGTACGCATTGCTCCGAAAGCCAACGAGAGCATATTAAAAGACTTAGACAGGGTGGTCTAACATTAAAAAAAATTGCGGATTTAATAGGATGTTCAATCAACATGGTCGCAAATGCTCTAAAAAATGAAACTAGACCTGAAACTAGGGGTGGAAAAAGAAAAACTTCAATTAAAACTGACGCTCGAATCATACGCTTCGTTAAGAAGAATCCATTTACAACATCTAGTGAAACTAAAAAAGAACTTAATCTGGAAATTGATAGTTCAACAATACGTAGACGTTTATTAGAAAACAATCTGAAAGCTAGTTTGCCCAAAAAGTGTCCCATGCTATCTAAAAAAACATCCGCAACAGAATGCAATTCGCAAGAGACCACGTGCATTAGCCAATTACCAAATGGCGAAATATATTATGGTCCGACGAAACAAAAATTAATTTATTTGGATCGGATTGTGCATAAACATATGTTAGACGTCCGAAAGGAAAGCAATATGACCCGCGATACACAGTTAAAACCGTAAAACATGGCGGTGGTAATATTATGATATGGGGTTGTTTTTCATATTGTGGTGTATGCCCTATTGTTTGGATTAAAGATACTATGACTAAAGAGATTTATTTAAACAACATTTTGTGCAATAGAATGCTACCGTTTGCCGAGGACAACATGCCCTTCGCTGGGTGTTTCAACAAGATAACGATCCGAAACACACGGCGAAGGTGGTAAAAAATGGTTCCAGGATAACAACATTACAATTGTGGAATGGCCAGCCCAATCGCCCGATTTATCCCATAGAAAATCTCTGGGCGGATGTTAAACGTGCATTAGGTAAACTTCCGAAACCAAAAAGTAGACTCGAACTATGGGAAAATGTCAAAAAAGTTTGGATGGCCATACCACCGGAGAAATGCCAAAAATTAGTTAATTCTATGGGCGGCGATGCAATGCACTAATCGCAAATAAAGGTTTCACAACCAAATATTGAATTTTCAGATACAGCTGATTTTTTTTTTTCTTTTATTGTGTTTTTATAATTTATAACGTAATAATTACCTATTTTCGTGCATAGCTAAAAATGGTATAAACATAAATTCGTAGTAACTGAAAACATCTGTTATTAAAAGAACTACTGTAATTTTAAAATTTGAATTCCTTATGAAATGTACATTTGAAATAAATACATTGTTATTATGATTTATTCCTAAGTTTGTTTTACTTTTGACTATCAAAAAAAAAATTAAATTACCTATTTTAATGCACACCACTGTATACAATGTAAATATCTAGAAAGATGGAACCTTCACCTTTCAAACGGTGGATCACACTTCTTTATGGGTTGGTAGTTGCGCCCTCTACAGGTCAAAACATTTTTTTAGATCATTTTCCCCGTTTCGGCTGTTTTTTATTATGTGATTTGGTCCGTATTACCGCATGAATGGATAGAACTTATCTATTAAAATGCATTCATAAATTCGTCCGAAGAATGACCAAAATAAAAACCACTTTTAATGATATATGGATGCTTTCGTTCAGACACGTCAATACTTAATATTTTTTTTAAATAACCTATTGAAAAAGGTATGCAGTAAAATTATCTTAAGAACGAAATAAAATTCAAAATATAACAAATCTCCCATCAGAATTTAGATTTTCTCTTTCGTGAAAACATGTTATGTAAATTAATTAGTTTATTAGAAATTGAAAATATTTGTGGTAAACTTATCAAGAATTGTATGTATGTCAATTGATAATACAGTGTTAGGGCTGTGATTGTAGAACTTGAAATGTTAAGTTTTGTTTCGTTTAGTTTTTCTAATACGGATGACAATTTCAAGGTAAAATGGGAGCTGCGATTGTCGGACGTATTACTGTGGTAAGTTGTGATATGTTTTTATTTATTTTAAATGTTCTTTCATCAGTATTGCAATTGACATTGATTGCAAAATTTAGATTTAGACCTTTTAGTTATTTAAATCGCGTATTCCATTTAACGTAGCTCAAGTTCGTCAATACTTCAATAAAGCATCTTACATATTTTTGCATTCACTGAAATATAAATAGCTATGTGTGTATAACTTAAAGTAAACCCCAAAATGTTTGTTTATACAATTTTTTTTTGATAATATAAAGATAGCAGAAGGTCAGTAGATCACAATATTGTATGTTTATGAATAAAATAAAATAAAAATACAAGAAAATAATGAATAACAAAAAAAAATGAGAAGCAAATTCGATTTTTATTTTTATCAATGGCTATAGTAAAATGTATAAAAGTACATTAAAGAAATTAAGATAATATTCTTACGCAGATCATAAAAAATTGCATAAAGAATTAGGAATAACATTTATATTATTCCGAGTAAATCAGAGCAACGGTTTGTCCTCAAATTTGCGGCTTCAAACTATGGTAAGCAGACTCGAAATGAACCGAATACCGCAACATTCTTGAAAATTAACAATGAAGACTATTTTTACAATATTGCTGTAGGTTCCTTGCCTTTTTGTACACAAGAAAGAAAAAATGTTCGTAACTGATAAAATTGAATAACAATAAAAACACATCTCATTTTGGTTATACATACTCTTAAACATATTATATCTTCGTGTGTTGTGTTGTTGTTGTCTACCCATTTTCTTGGAAATTCTTAATAAAATATGAAAAAAGCTAAGAAATAAAACAAAACCAAATACATAACGAATAACAATAATAATATAATATCGATAATAAGAAGACGGAAAATGTATCTGTATAACGTGAAAAGAGACAGAATTAAGGTCATATCGGAGAAACATCAAAGTTAATATTAAATAGCTCAGTGTTGGATGTATTTGGATCCCGTCGACTTCAAGAAAATATGTATGTGGAGATAATGTATATATAAGAGTTTTACTACACATTTTCTTGTATGTATTTGAGATCTTGGTAATATAAGATTTGATTTTATAGACAAAAGTGTGTTGTGATTTTAGTGAGATCCTGTGTAATATTACTACAAATTTACCAATATACAGAAGGGCATATGTATTTGCAACATTATATGCATTGTAAATAGTATGCCCTTTTGTTTACAACAAATACATTTGAAATCTGATTTTTTGTTATCAATTAACACTTTAAATCAAACATGAATGTGACAATGTTGGTGGTCAGTTAGTTGGTTTTATAAAAGTATTAGAAAATTCTTTACATGTTGATCTCGACAAGTGACTTCGTAGTTCATTGATTTCGTTACATAAACTTGTAACGAACACAATATCTAGAGAAGTGTTATGGTAGGGGGATACACAAAAGCGAGCTCCGTTTACAAAGGTTTATTTAAATATATGTATCCTTTGTTCCTTTAAGCTTCTATTTAACGTTAAAACACGACTCGGTATCCAAAAGAATCGTTGGGACGATCTTTAGAAAGTTATAATTCATGAACAGTATTACTAACCAGCGAGCCACAAGTTTTGAGCTCATTGATTTTTATAGGTCCCCCTGCCAATGTCATTAAAAAAATGTATCTTTTGCTTACATAAAAGCAATTTTATTTGTTTTAAACACAAAATGCTTGATAATCGCTTGTTGTGGACATTCTAATTCTCATGATAATAATCGCGGATATCGGATAACAACTTCTGAGACCTGTTGCAATTTTAATAAAATAAATTAAATCCTAATTTCTCGACAATATTTCTAATTTATCATAAATTTGCAGTATAATTGATTTTTTGATTGGACTGTAAAACCAATCACTGAGAGAAATTTCTAGCTAATATAACATAGGGTCTAACTTACAGCCGACTTCAGACCAGGGTTTAGGATTTTTTTTTGATTTTTTATTTTCAAAAAACAAATAACATTATATAAAAAATATACTTTATTAATTTAGTTTAACAATCTTAAACATAACATAATTATTTCACGTAACATAAATAAAAATAAACTATTTCTTTTATTTGTTTAATAATTATTTTCTATAAGAGTCAGTTTGACTGTGTATTATTCAATTGTTTGTACACAAAAGTCAACTTAGCTGCTTTTTCAACACCTAATTTGTTACACAGCTTAGAATGTACTTGTCCAAAAAAGTAGAAAACATCCTTTCTACACCAGCGGAGGATGAAACCGCAGTTGAAAGTTGGTAGATCTTTTCTTCACTCGACTCGATATTAGTAGGGTTCAACGATATAAATGATTTCCACCAATCAAAATCAGTCATAGATGCGATTACCTCTTCTCTTACGATTGCGCCAGAAAAAGGACCGATTTTTCCTTGAATTTCGAAATTAATTGGTAAAAACGCAATAGAGAATTCTTCTTCAATATATTGTAAACCAATTTTTGTTTGTCTTCAGTTAGCTTTTCCATTCCATATACAGGGTTATCCAATTCAAGCTTGATAAAGTAAACTTAAAAAAAACACACAAAATATTCGGAATGTATTGTAATTTTTATTTCATTTTACAGATTGATCCTTGCCATTTTTAGTTAAACAAGATATCATTCAAATGTCCTCCACGGGACTTCTTACAGGCCTTGATTCTTTTGAGGTAATTTTCAATGACTTTTCGGCACATTTCGGGCGGTATCTCGGCCATTACCTTACGAATATTAGTTTTCAATTCGTCAAGAGTTTGAGGATTGTTTGCGTAAACACGATCTTTCGCGTAGCCCCACAAAAAGAAATCCAAAGGCGTTAAATCACAGGATCTTGGAGGCCAATTGACATCAGCCAATCGCGAAATCAAGCGTCCAGAAAATTTCTCTTGCAAAAAATCTCGATTTGCTCGTGTTACGTGACTGGTTGCTCCATCCTGCTGGAACCACATATCGTCAAGATCATAATCTTCGATTTTCGTAAAAGAATAATCGGTTAACATGCGGCCATAGCGCTCAGAATTGACGGTAACGGTTCGTCCATGGTTGTTCTCAAAAAAATACGGCCCAATCACACCACCAGACCACAATGCGCACGAAACAGTGACTTTTTCCGGGTGTAATGGCTTCTCTACAATCAATTGTGGATTTTCTGAGCCCCAAATTCTACAGTTTTGCTTATTAACGTATCCATCAAGCGAAAAATGAGCTTCATCACTGAAGAAAATTTTGTTCGAAAAATCAGCATCAGCAGATTTAATAATTTTAACGCGTTGGTCGATTGTTAAATGTTCCATATTTTTAAATGGCAGAATGTCAACTAAATAAATGACAGCGTACTTGACGTTTATCTTTGACAGATGTCGGTATACAGATTTCTACTTTATCAACCTCGAATTGGATAACCCTTTATTTTTGTGAGTGAAATGAGAAATGCTGCATAATGGCAAGCCTTTAGTGCAATTTTATATCTAAGAGCAAAATGTTTTTTCTGTTCTGCATTCTTTAAAACTGGACTCAATTCCATATCCAGTCGTTTCCATAGAACCACACTGTCAGAAATTTTAAAAGTATCAATTTGTATTTTCACCAATGATCAAGCAATAGGCTGATAGCGAATTAATAAGTCTTCGCAATTTCTTTTTAATCCTAAGTTTTGGACCAGTTTTATAATATTCTTACAAATTTCACTATGGAGTTCATCACATACTTTAATTAACGCAGACCAATTTTTTAAATATGCTTTAATAGTCCCGCAGATAGAATCCCAGCGAACCTCTATAGGTAAAATAATTGAACTACCACCTGCATTTTCGTAGCAGGCTTTCGGCATATGATGATATATTTAGCCACACTGACAATGTGCTTTTGTATAGATTCGAATTCTTTTCCTAAATCTTGTGCCAATAGATTAAGAGTGTGAGCAGAACACCCATAGCAAATAATAGTATCTTTACTCGAGCGTTTTTCTTTATAACCTCTCATTTTTGTTTACCACACAGGCATAAATAATAGAATTATTGTTCACATTGCTCCAGCCATCCAAAGTTAAACACATAACTTCATTTGTTAGGTTTTAATGAGGTTTTTATTTGCTCATTTGAAAAAACTTTATCTAACAGTTCGTTTGCTAAATGTTTTTCACCAGCTTGAACATATCCTGGATGTAAAAGATTATACAATTTTTTAAATTCTCCATGTCCCATTTTGTTTCGAGCGACTTGCTCACCGAAAATTTCCTTTTCTTCATCGTTTTCACTACGTATTTCTCCATATTATTTTTATTTGCAACTCCTATTAATGAATGAACTTGGAACATTTTGATCTATTATTACGGGATCAGCTTGTAAAGTAAATGCCTGTGCTTGAGATTTTATAGTTTCATTTGATTTTCGACATGTCTGAGAATGCTTCGTCATTCGATCAACAAGTCCCTGTAATTCATGATTGCATACCTTGCATACTGCTCTATATCCATGTTTACCGGGAACTCTCCGTTTAGTAAATTCATCCCAAATAACATCTTAATGTTATTATTAATTAATTTCTATTAAAATTATTATAATCGTTTACCTTTTCGATGAATAGAAAACATAGCCCATACTTTAATCCTGTCGAACGGTTGTGCAAAATTAAATCAAATGTCAACAACACAAATAAAATGTTGAAAACGGAAATGTTTACAGAAACCAAACACTATGTTATATTAGCGCTTCGGCGATAAAGGTATTTTAGTGTTTCCAATAGGAAATAATTTTTTTAACCTTAAACAATTCTTTTTTGTTGATCCTATAAATTTTGATTTAAATCAGTGATTTATATTTAAAAAATCAATCGATTTAAATCTGATTTAAATCAAACAAACCTTGCTGAGAGATCAACCTTTTCTATCATTTATTAACTGATTTTTTTGGTAAAGTTTCCACCCGAGAACTGGCCATAAGTCCCTAGATTGATAAACTATCAAGTCTTCCAACGCGGGCAAGATATTGAAAATGTAAAGAAAAAAAACCTGGTGATGGTATTTAGATATACGGAGGCCAGAACCTTACCGGCCGCTATTTGCGTGCGTTTTTGGTCGCTTCGGACGCCTTTCACCAGCTATTTAATTCCGGAGTCTAGTGGTGGATCCATTATGACGAACCGACGCAAAAAAATCTGGTTTATTATGGTTAAACAACTTCAAACAGCGCTCTGAATCATCGACGCGCTGCTGTTTTTGATCCAATGTGAGCAAGCACGATACCTACAGAGCTTTCTCATGAACAAATGTTCATGCAAGATAGTGTAACACTGCCTTTTGATATCTTTACGGTGTCACCTATCTGACGCAACTTCACTTTACGCTATTTCAAAACGATTTTGTGCACTTTGATGTAAATATGATATATGTATATTATGAGACAATGATGTATGTATGATATATATTTCTGTATGTTTGTTATGATAGGTTATGAATTTATGATGATTATATATGGATTATGATAACTATGAAATCTTATCTTTTAGTTAATATAATAGTTTCACTCACCGAACTTTAATAAAATCTTAAACACTTTAATATCTTATTAGCAATGTGATTTATATATTTTGGTATATTTATAATATAAACTTATAATTAATTTTTACATTCTTTTATTTTCACTTTAACTATTTTAATTTAAGATCAATATATCTTTTACTCAACTACTTAATACTGACTGATACTGATATTATTTAACTTTACATTTTAAATATTTATTCACCACTAATCTTAACATTAAAACTATTTACCTTATATACTACAATTTCCAGATGTAAATTTTTATCTTTATCAGAGCGTTTAGCATTATCGGTGTTTGTATGGCCACGTTTAAACTTTGCAACGTTCGACGGTTGCTTTCGAAGGAGCGGAGTCCCTATAACACTTATCAAGTTATTACTTTGCTTGAACGGTATTTTTCCCCACCAAAAAACAGTGTTTATCATCAACATACGAAATTCATTGTTTTACATTGTTTTGAAAATAACAAAAGTAGCCTTACTTAAACCCTTGTAACTTGTAAAGTAATGGTCGGGTTTTCATAAAATGTTGACACAAATCGTTTGAAGGTTAGTTCTTCCTAAAAATCTTCGTTAGTATTTATGTGCCATCATCTGGACGTATTGGCCGACGGATATATAAAGCGATTGCTTGTGTTTTTTTTAATATGGTGTTCAGTCGGGTTTGGCATACAATGCTGCAAAATGAAGTTAGAGCGAGATAGAATTCTGTTACTATAGTCTTCTCCGATTGAATAGATCTATTAATTAGAATCTACGCCCAGCTCCCTTGCAATTGATTTCACGTAGCTGGATCGATTCTTTATTATTATTATTAATCAATTATTTGATAGCACGTCTATTTGAGTTCCCATTATGATTCTCACCGAGAATTATTATGCAAATGTCACTTGAATCATATGAAGTCACTCGGTGAGGTGAGAATTATAATAAGGTTAAAAAAATTAGCTTTCCAAATTTAATTAACTACTTAGAATTCATTAAAGTTCATCTCATATTGGATGTAACATAAAAATTACTTTTAAAAACCAAAAATGGCGTTCGGTGAGCGAGCAACACCTACAATATTTTCACGTTTCGAAATAATTTGTGATTTGAAAATTGTCTTAATAATGTAAAAAAATCAATCAAATTTTATTTAAATTCTATTGAAAAATTAACAAAAAATAAATAAATTTAATTTAAATTGTCGAAAAATTAAGATAAAATACCAAAACAACGAGTCACATAAACACCGAAAAGTAACCAACCACAAAAAAAAACATTGAAGTCGCCATTTTGAAAAGTGAAAACAGTCAAATTTAGATATAGTAATTCGAATTTTAATGGTATAACTTGATGGCATTGGAAGTAGACAGCGTGTGTTAAACTTTTGACAGTAGTTAGAAGTTGGTAATTTCGGTGCAGTTAATATTTTAAACGTGAAACAATGCGAAGTATTTCATAATTTGGCTCCACGCAGGTTTCCGTTGTAAGAGTAGTAGTAGTGTTTTTATTTTTGAGATCTAGCAAACTGAGGAACGAAGGTTGCCAGTAATTACCAATAAAATTGGCGTCCGAACGCCATACAGCCAAGTTTACTGTATCCAAGAACAGGATAAGTCAAGCCTTATAAGATGTTGAACACCTGAAAGGTGTGAATATTTATGAATCGCAAAGTACTTATCGACAAAACTTCATTCACCTACTAAAACGTTATTGTCAATTTGTAAAAATAAAAATACGATAAGCGCCACTCGCGCAGGGAATATACATAACATAACATTAAGAAGTTATACACGACAATGTTGTAAATAGAAATATTCTCATAATTCACAAAAAATAACTACATATTTATTATACGGAAACCACATTTCTAGTTGTTAAAATTCTTAACCGAATGAAATAACAACGATTCAAAATTTCAATTTCGGGGACCTGCCTTAGTTCAAATAAATACCCACCATGTAGTGATGCTTCAACCGCCAATAAAGTCGAATTTATGTTAAGTGCGTCCATAACAATTTACTGCATTTTAAAATGTCAAGGGAAAATCTACAAACCACGAAGCTTGTTTAGCAAAGAGATCCCATTATTTACCACTGTTCATTTCATCATCTGTCCATACAGTGTTTTGCTAACTAAAACGTGCTTTTTCAAAAAATTGAGTAAAAGATAATTTTAAATAATAATAAAAATCAATAAACCGAAAGGCAATCATCAGTTAATTGATTGGGCTTTGGAGATACCGGAATTTGTCTCAAAACCGAAACAATCCTGAAAAACCTACCGATCTATACCTAGCTAATCAACTATTTTTTCCATTCATTATTCTACAGTCGAATTCATAAATTTCTAATTATTATTTTAATTAATGAAAACTTAAATTTGTACTACATTTTTCCAATAAGCAAAATGAAAATCGCGTAAATATGGCCTTATAAATTTGTTTTTGTTCATTTGTCTTAATAAAAAATTTGATATCCACGTTTTTTCACTATGTGAAGTTCGCGGTCTTCTTTTGACTTATCATTATTTTGGTTTTTGATACGCGATTTATTTATATGTGTTTGTGTTCTGATCGGAATACTATATAATATATACTACGCTTGTATAGTTAATGTTAATAATGTACGTATTAATCTAAAAATGTATAGGTTCCATTTTAGAATAGAAAAACAACAAAATGCAAAGAAATTATTTTTACTTTGTTTTTATCGAAACAAAGAAGAAAATTATTTATGTTAAATGAAATACAAAAACAACATTTGTATTACATACATATACAATAAATAAATAAATAATTTGCTAGGGCGGAGCAAAAACACTAAAAATTTGAAATATTGAAACAAGACAGTTTTTCATTTTAGGAAAATAATTTTTTGGGAAGAAGTTTAATGTTTACAGGATACTAATTTATTATATAAAATATTTAAAAAGTTGGGGAAAGTGCCAATTTTTTTATTTGAAACATTGAGATATTTAAGATGAGATCAATTTTCAGTTGTTTACTAATTCACGAGTTTCGAATGATAAATTATTTTACGTTATAACTTAAGTAAATAATTTTGGTTTGAAGCTTGAGAAATAGAAGTTTTAGAATTAACAAAATTTATAAAACTTTGGAACTAAAATATATGTTAACAAATTATAATACTTTTTTCAAAAAGAATTCCGATTTAACTAAGATCCGTTAAAATCCTGAAGATAATACAACCTGTCATTTTTTCCATACACATTTATGTATGGTGGAGTTAAATTAAACAGCAAAAAGTGCTGTGTTTGTATAACCAATAAGAAAAGAAATAAGTACAGTCGATTCCGCTTAATAAGGACACATCGGGACTAGTAAAATGTGTCCCAAAACGTTCGCCTAAAAGTCGGCTACAGATAATACAAATTTGAAATTAAGGAATTTTCGTGTCAATCGAAAAAAAAACAAAATATAAATGTTACACTACCAAATAATTAAGGATTGGGGCACTAAAATAGATCTATAATTTCGATTGTAAGTTGCCTGATAATTTTAATAAAGAAAGTTGCTTAATATTACCAATATCATCATGGCTGGGATATTCTAACATCACCATTTTTCGATAATTTATCGAAGTTTATTTCTCGTTTCTGTAGAATAAAATTTGTCTCTGTTTCAATTTGTACATCATTTACCAACCTGCTATATTGCAACATTGTGTTGTTCCTACTGCGTTTCTATCACCAAATAATTTATTTTCGATTCTAGAACGAAAATAAGTGAAATAGATATTGTTCAAATATATTCTAGTAGGTTGTGCAATAGAGAAGAAATAATTGATAAACGAAACAGAAGTTAAATTAATTCTAGCAGAAAGAGACGTAAACTTCGATGATATATCGAAAAATGGTGCTGTTAGAACATCCCAGCCCTGAATTTTGAGAAATAAAATATTAGAGGCCAGTTTTGGAATTAGCAGGTGTTGGTCTCTGAATTAATCGTAGCAGATAAAATTTTCATCATAGTTGGCTTGTTTTTCAGCAGTAATTATGATTCAAATTCGATTTATATAAAACTCCAATTTTCTGATTTATATAAAGTAAACTCGAGATTAATTACTACTCATAAATATGTTAACTATATGATCAAGAATTTTGTTTTACTATGGCACATTCAGAAACAAACAACGTTAATTCCAATACTGGCCTCTAATATTTTATTTCCCAACAAAATACAGCTATCTTTCGTTGTGTTGCAATCTAGACTAATGCTGTCTGTCTGACGCCGATATTTTTTCTAAATTTCCGACTAACTAAATTGATCGTTAGTTCACCCAAGTATTACTAGATGTCTCTAATATTTATAAACTAAAATCTAGAGAGAAGAAGATTAGAAATGTTTCGTAGAATGTTAAATTTAAGCTTATATAACAAATTTTAATTAAACATGCGGTTTGTTTTGTTCCATCTTTGAACGATTGGTATGAACTAACCATCAATTTAGTTAGTTGGAAATTTAGAAGAAAAAAAATCAACGTGAGGTACTCAGCATAAGGCCCTTTTCGAAATGGTTACTTATTTCAAACTTATTTACTTATTTGCCGTCATCTTAAATAAGTAACCAAACCCGTTCGAAATGAGTTTGCGTACTTTTTTGACAGCGACATGAAAACATTGATTGTTTTCAATGCAAAATTTTTCGATGTATAATTTGTTCGTTACTTTTATTAATTTAACTAACTTATTCATGAATATTTTTATATCAATTAAAATGCCTTTCGGCAATGTAGAAACCTGAAAACTCGATATAATGTTTAAATGTGTGTTTATTTGATTTTTAAACGGAACTCTGTTGGATTTTTTATATTGAAGAAATTTTTCTTTAGCAATCAAAGATCGAACTCTTGATTATCAAATTAATAGAAAATGGTTACTTTATGCCGCATCAGTGCTAATAATCGTGTTGTTCACCGCACGTTATTTTCTTTATGCGTCTGATTTGTGCAAAAAGATTTTTTGTACTCTATTGTATAATTCTGATGCTCGGTACATCTTTAAGTTAATTATTTTATGTAGTTTTAATTCAAAAATATTAATTTTGTACCTAGAAATATTATCTAAATCTTAAACAAAACAAGTGACATCCATAAATATCAACAATGGCCTAACACACTCGACGCGCATATTTCGCATCTGGCTGTCAAATCAAAGTAAAATACATATATGAAATTTTATGAACGAATATATAGTGGCCGCGCGATAACTATTCTGGTAATTCCCCGGGAATAGGGAATTGGGGAAAGAATTTATATGTAATTTTTATATAAATTTTTTTTTCTGTCACACTGAAATAAAGAGTTTATGTAAATCTTTTTGAAAACAAAATTAAATGGGGAATACTTTTCCCTAGCAATTTAGATGTGCAAAAAATCATTTCCAATTTATAAATATTTACATCAAACTTTTCTCCTCAGTTCCCTATTTCCGGGGAGTTACCAGAATAGTGCCACAGGAACGTATTATTTCATATTCAAAGGTCTATATTACCCATAGTGATATTAGTTTTTATAGACAAATAATTTAACATTTTGTACAGAATCAGAATCACATTTCTAAAGAAGTTAAAAAATTCGCACAATAAGTAAAAACTAAAAAATTAAAAATAAAAAGTTTTTCATTTAAATATATAAAGTGACAAAAAAACAACAAATAAAGTGAAAATCAACTTGTTAAATCTGGTGAAATAAATAATATGGATATGTGTTTTAAACTCAAGTGCTTTGGTTATGTGTGTGGAAAATTTACAATTATGAGCAATCGCCGCAATATAAGTGATGCTGATATCGACTCGATACTTATCACAAAATGTTATTAGTGGTGTAAATTAAACGCCGTCTTTTTTTTGTACGGCATGTATTTTCCATATGCATAGATGGCAAAACACTGGAGCCGCAATGCCATTTGGTGTTCCGATGATATGGATAGATCCACAAGGACATGATCCAGTACAATGTTATGGGTGCATGAATTATATTCTCGGTACAAACCGCTACCGCATTCAGATGAAATTCCTGTTTCGGAAAGATCAAACCCAATTGAAGAATATTTACCACCAACATTTGACCAACTCAAAAAATTCCATTCCAATTGCACTCAGCACAATCACAAAGGAAACTTATGCATCAGTGAAAAAAATCATTGATTTGATTGAATAGAATGACCAACAATGGAAAGTTTGTGCAGATTTAAAAGTCATAGATCTTTTAACCGCTGAATCCAGATGGAAGTGCGTTCATCGAATTCCGTCACATTTTTCCACGGTTAAGTGGAATGAAAATAAAAGAAGGTTGGTGTTTGAATCTATTCGAATCTAAGTTTTGATCGAATGAAATTTCAATTCGCATCTTGTTTTCTATTACAGGAATACTTAATGGACCAGATATTCGTCGTTTGATGAACGATGATGCATTTAAAAATGCTCTCAGTGAACGAGAGCTTGTGGCATGGAAATGTGTAAAAGAAGTTATTAAGAATCTGCTTTGCTAGAATTACAATTAAGACTTTGGTCTTAAAAAATGTAGTCTTACAAGTTTTAACGTCAGAATTGGGGTGTTATACTATTTTAGTTATGAAGTATGTACGGTGTAGAGTTAGTATTAGTAGAAAAAACAGTAACTTCCATTTAACAAAATCCTCAATTTGATTCGGACGGTATTTATGGAATGAACTCATAAACGAAGCGGCGTTTATATTTGGTTTAATAATGTTATACGCTCACCAGTTTTTGAAAATATTAAAATTTTCCTTTCTTTGCAGTTGTCATGATCCTCTTGCAATTAAGCGTATTATTTGCATTCCTTCATAGCGTAGTGTGGACGAGTGTAATGCGTGCGCCGCATCAAAACACCTACGTTGAAGATTGTGTAAATCCAGTGTTTTGTTGTTTTAGAACTTTTATTGAGTAGGTTAGGTACGTTGAGTTCTCAAAATATTCTCAATTTCCATTTTCCATTACATATAAAGCTTTTCCTTAAACTGTGTGCACGGGTTTTTGCATATTTTTGTTGTTGATGACAGCATCTGGCCACGGTCGCGCTCACTATAAATATCCGTTAAGCAATTTATTCTGATGCACAGTAGCGAATTAAAGGACTACTTGGTGGTTAAGTTGTGATTAATTAGGTTGCGTGTTTACGCCATTAGGGGATTGCTAAGAGTATTTGTCTACATCTGGCCGAACCCATTTTACAACGTTCCTCCTTGCAGGTTTCTCTCGTAAAATCATATTTTCTTGTTGCAATAAGTTCTGGTACTGGTAAATTGCAATTTCTTTCAACATAATGTATTTTACAAATACAATACTTTTTTCATTCTATGTAATACATATTTTTAAATTGTGATCCATACTCGATGTTTAAATGTTAGTCTAAGTTTGAATTAGTTGCCTATGCTGGTTAAACACTACCTAGCCCTTGCTCGTTTTCGGTAAATCTTTTTTTGGAAGTTCTTCCAATCTGAAAAAAAAATGAAACTTATAGTTAGGCATTATGTATTAAGATAATAGTTTGCTATCCCTATAATCTTATTCGCCGTGATGTGAAATTTATTTTATTGAACTTATATTTCTTAAAGATCTTTGATACGATATTTTTAGTGGTTCGATTATATCCCTTCGCTACGTATTGTCTCTCCCATCCTTCCACACTTTGATTCTTTCGTCGTGATTCTTTCCTCATTTGCTTCCTCTTCCCCTACACTCTAAAAACAGTTTGTAGGTGAAGTGGAAGGAAACGAGGAAAGAATCAAAGTGTGGAACCGCGGAATAGGATTGAAAACTTATATTTAAAAAGAAAATTCGTGTTTTTTATTTACAAAGGATTGTCTTACTCGACTAGAAAACCATAATTTTGGCAAAAGGTTTTAAATGTATTTTCTCATACCTATTCCCAGACTAGATTGGTTAATGGTGTGCAGAATTGTGAAGTGACTAATTTGTGAAGAATTTTTCTAAGTTAATAAAATTTGTAAATCGTCGTCGCTTGCGGATTTTGTACTACGAAACCTTGTTAAGGATTTTATTCAGAGTGTACCACATGTTAATGTGATGAATGTCGTTTTTAACATGTCTGAGGCCAAAAATTAATTCCGTCATCAGTAAATAGCCACATGACTAATGGGTCAACTATAGGTGGAATAAAAAAAATAACAGAAATAACGTAAAAAACGAAGACAAAAAATTATTTTCCAATTTGACTTTTCGGCTATAGATTACTTAAAATATTAAGTTCATTCATATTTTTCATGTAATATTTTTTGATGTATTTCCTAAAATCTTGAGTGAAACTACAATAGTTTTGAGTATAAACGTATTACATATCAACAAATATATGTGTTTAAAATTATAAAAAATATTTATATGCGGTTTAAATTATCGCAATTCGATAAATTATTTTTTTAGGTTAGGTTTAGAAAAATACAATTCTACAGTGTAGTGAAAATTATTTGTGATTTCATATTCATATTTGTATATGTGTACATGAATATTTTATAAATAGAAAAGATAATATACACGGACAATTCAAAATTCCCATACATAATATAATAAACATGCATATTACATTCAACGCACACAAATTTGTTCGAGTTTTGTTGTTGTATTTGTTAAGTTTTTTATTCTTGGACGAAAATTTTCGCTCGGTTATTTTTTTTAAATGACAGCAAAATAAAACGCAATTTTTCTTATAGTTTTTATTTTTCTTATTCTGAGTATGGTCGAATACATATAAATCCTATCTCTCGCTCTCTTACGTTATTTTTTTTATTTTTTTTATTCTATCTATAGTTCCCACTTAATTTTCTCGAAATATTTTACTTTTCCTTTTTATTTATTTTGATTTTGTGTTCACAAGAAAATGCAAAGAATAATAATAGGACAAAGATAGAAAATATCAAATACGAAACGATCCGATCGCATACCGAATTATAATGTGCTGTTGCCATTCAGTCATAAAATGTCGGTATGTATTTCACCTTTTGAAATCTCTAAAATAATTTGACTACCTAGATTAAGGATAGCGGAAAGGAAAAAAACATAACTTCTTTTATCAACGAACATTTAATTCTAATTTAAAGTCAATGCTAAATTTTATGTCACACTGTACTGAAATTAATGCATTTGCATACCAAAAAAGACACAAATACGCATAATTTTTTAATTTATATATTTTTGCTTTTCTTCATTAAAAAGCGCTATCTTTTTCTTCCTACACTAATTGTATACTTAAATTGTAGGCGGTACTCTTTTATAGCTAACCAATCGAATTTATTGGTTTCTTATATTATCTCTTTCTCGAACTTTATATGTAAATAAATAAATTGATTAATAATTAAAATTTTTATAATTCTTTAAAATATACGATGAAATAATTAAAACATAGGTATTGCAAATTTAAGTTGAAATATCTTATAAAACAAATTATATATTTTTATATAATATTTATATTTTATATTAATACACTCATCATGTGTATATATATATATATATATAAGTAATATCCAAGTACATATATACAAACTACTATATAGTACTATATATATATGGCGGTGGTATTGATGTATATAATAATCTGATAAAATTCGTATAAAATGAGAGAAAGAAAAAGAAAGGAAAGAGATAATTATAGTTGCACAAATAGTTTTTATTTCGTGTTTCGGGCATAAATGAAAAAAGTATAGAATTTTTAGTGTTTTCTTTTGTTTGTTTAGTGTTGCCAACGTAATGAAAATTTCTCTGATACAGGAAATTTTATATTGTTTTTTCTGACTAATTAAATATAGAATATAATAATTTTTCTGTTAATAAAATATAACCTTAATTAAATTATTAATAATTGCTAGTGTAAATTAAAGTTTATGGTCAAAATAAACAGGAAATATAGTTATTAGTTACACGTGGATTCGTTTTTGCACGTGGCAGTACTAAATTTTTTTCGATGTTCGTAAATTCTTTATTTTGAATTTTTTTTTGTTGTAACGAAGAATACCCGATTGTTTAGATTAATTTGAATTTGAAAAAAATGGTATAAAATACAATAACAAAATACACATGAGAGAAAGAAATAAATATAAAAAGAATAAAAAAAATCGTATTTTTTCGGTGTCGTTATTTATTCGGGTTAATTTAAAATTAGTTTAGCTGGATGCGTGGAGGGCGATAGCTCATGTATTTTAAAGTAAAATTTTTCTTATTTTTTTTGTTTTTTTGCATTAAAAGAAAAAATCGGTGTGGAAAATGGTGTCGCGAAGTGTAAAAAGTGTTTTAAGTTTTGAAAATGGATAGAATGTTTATTATATTTAAATAATTGTGTATTTAATTAATTAGAAATGGTTCGTATTTCATGTACAAAAGTAAATTAAAAAATATAGTGTCCTTAAATATATAAAGAATTAAAAATGGAAATTGTAATAAAATAGAAAATCATTTTAAGAAGCATGTGCCGCTTGTTTCTTATTTTGGGTGTGAGAATTGGTTGTTTACACGAGCGCCATTTTGTTTTTTTACTGTTAAAAAATAAAACATTAAATTTAAACATGTAAAATCTTTTCAAATTATAATACGGAAATGTGTGCACAAATTTAACATTATTTTACTGTAAATATAGATGTCTATAATATTATAATGGTAAAGGAGTATATACATGTTTAGTGTATTGCGGTGAATCTGTAATACCTATATTCAAGGATTTAATTAAATAGTGTATTATAAAAGAATCATTGGATATAAAATGTTTTTTTTTTTGTGTGATTATTAAGTGAGATACTGGCGCCTAGATCGAAATGAGAGTAATTTTTGTGCTATAACAATCTGTACATATTCATTAAAATTATTTGGTGGTCCTATAATAATCGTATCATATGCGTGTAATAATGGTGGTGGTAAAAAATTTGGCGCCATGTGATTTTTGTTAGTGAGAAGTTTTTTTTTTTTTTTTTTTAATTCTACAACACTACTATTATACAGGAAATCAGAAATTATGTTGTCACAGAGTGCTTAAAAATATTCTTTCATACTGTTTCATTTTATAATTTATTTTCCTAAGAAAAATAATTCACATCTTTTGTGATGAATAATAAAATGCCGGAAGTGATTTGTGTTTGTTAATGTACACATATAAATATAATAAAACAGCACATGTTATTTATTTTAATTTATAAATTAATTTTTCCCACGTTTAATTTACATGTTATGATGCTGTTAAACTTTTTTTTATTTTCTATATACCTACCCAGCTCCTAGCCATGTACATTTTTTTTTTTTTTTTTTTGATAAGAACTGATTGTTTTGCTTATCACGATGTATAAATTTTGGCAGAGACATGGCAAATATTTGCGCCCGATAAATTTATATATTTAAATTTATTGAAACACTATTAAAAACCACGTGTTTATGTAACGGGATTGTAAAGAGTGGCGCCAAATATCCGTAGAATTATTGTTACAACTCCACAACTAAACATAAATTGCATTGGAATGCGAATGTGAAACCTCTACATGTATTCATTTTTTTTATGTTACGAATAGATCATTGCCCTTGTGGAATAAAAAGAAAGACAAATAAATGAATACATACTATATTTTATATTAAATTTATAAAACGAGAACATTATGTATATTCTATAAATGTATATAATGTGTATATAAATATTTCTTTCTTTTTCAGGGATTCTAGAACTGTCATCAATGCTTTGTTAGAAGTTTTACGAGAGAAGTCGGCCGAGGATATACTTGATGAATTACAAGTGATAATAGACTATTTATCAAAATATATACAAAACGGTTAGTGAAATTAATTTGTTAATGCATAAATATTTTAAAATACACATCAGGGGCGCACCAAATTTTTCCCCCACCCTGGAATAAAAAATCAAAAAATTTCTCGATATCATTTGACCCGTAAGTATAACAGCTTAAATATGCTTCCATAACAAAACTGAATCCATACACACATTATTGTAAAGTAAAAAACGGAAGGAAGTCTTGTATTAAATTTATTTTTAGACCTGATATGGCGATAAATACATTTACATATGTTTCTGTTAAGTTTAAAAATTTTAAATTATAGTTAGATTTCGTGTCTGCATATACATATATAATTATATATGTAGGGAAAAATTATGACTATATTTGGAAGATGTGTTTGATCTTCTATTATTATTTTATTTTTCGTGTAAGGTCACGCCCTATTGATATTTCTTTAATTCTGGTTACTCTCGTCAAATACACAATTTTGTGGGCCAATGAACCTCTTCTTTCATAATAAATAAGCTACTACTAGATAAAAAAATACATAATGTAGTATATATAGATTTGACGTAAATATTTTTTTTTATATTAAATATTTTCATTTCTCATTCGCCAAAATAAAATAAAAAAACATGTAAATGATTAAGTAGAATAGAGAAAATAAAAAATGAAAAGAGAAAACAATTTACATGTAATTGAAAAATGTTTATATAAATACAGAAAAAATATGAATGAATTTACAATTACACTAGCTACATAGAGTAGTTTTTTTTTTAATAAAAAACTACACATACACGTAAACACATGCACACAAAAATGAGAGAATGCATTTTGTATTTATTTCGTGTAAACGGTATAAATGCACTCAAAATTATTGAAAAGGAAAGTTGTTATGTGTATATAAGCAACATTCCGTTACGAGTAGTATCTACTAGTTCTCTCCCGTGTATTGACGAATACTGCTATGTGTATGTACCCTACATACATACATAATATTTTTTGTATTTCTTATTCTTAAATGAACAACTTCCGGTCTCATCTAAACAAGCAGACATAAAACAGGGTGTATTATAACGTCCTGACTCATACATCATCTTATATACATACATACATATTTTAAATCAACTACTTCCGTTAGATAAATAGTAAAGAGAGAATTGGGTGGTGAAAAAATTCAAACTTGGCTCTATCTACTACCTACATTTTCAATTGGCTTTTTGATCGCGACAACGATAATTATTCTTTATTTTTATTTTTTTGTTCGTCGGCCAATTTTTATTTTTAGATTAGTAATTTTGACTTACTGGGTTTTTGCGTGCGTTACACCATAATTCACATGTTATGAAGCTCCTTTCATGGAAAATTGTACCACTTGTTGATTCATTGATCGTTATCTCTTAATAATATTGCCGATTGTCTTCTTGTGTTGTAATCTCGTATGTGTGTGACCGAATGATGTACGCATAAAGATTTTGTTCAGCTTTCGCGTTCTTTTGTTGCTGTACGTAATACGTATTATGATAGAATATAATTAGCAAGTTGAATTTTTTTTTATTTTAATCTGTTCAACAAATAACAGTTTTTTCAGAGATAAAATTTTATTTTAAATAAACATATACAATAATAGTTCTTTCGTATAAATACTTGTGTTTGTGGCTGTGTAATAATAGAGATTTGCGATGTTATTTTTGAGGTGTATAAACATACTGTTTATGTTGGAGGTTGAACCTAGGTTCAACCTGGGTTGAACCTTCAACATAAACACCAATAGTTAACTTAGAGTTAACTCGACTCAATCCAAAAAATTTCTTAGGTCGAGTTAACTCTGGTTAATATAAACGCCCAGAGTCGAGTCGAAAAACAACAACAAAAAATAATCAGTAAAGTAAAAAATATAAAAATGGCGATTTTTCATATTTTTCTTGTACGAGCGCGTCTGTGTCTAAATTCGGCAGCATATTCTTGTGATTTTTGCGATTTTTTATTTTTTGAAAGTTCGAAAGAAAAAGTTAGAATGATTTTTTGAAAGAAAAAAATTTGAATGATTTTGTCAGTTATAACCTAGTTTCGACTCAACCTCAAGATAACTCTCCAATATAAACACTAGAAGTTAACTTCAAGGTTAACCTAAAGATAACTACAAGTTGACTCGACCTGGGTTCAACCTCCAACATAAACAGTATAAAAGGCTGATGTACACAGCTTCGAATGCCCAATATTATATTAAAACCGTTTTTCGTATTACCGCTCATTGTTGTTGGGTCTTTTTTTATTTAGTTTTACTGTTAATAATAAGAGCGTGGGAAAATTATTAGCTTGCACAAAAATAAAAAGCAATTCAAAATTGATGAAAGAAAGCAAAATATACCTATACACAAAAAAAAATGAAATATATTAATTGTATTTAACTTGGAATGATTTTTGATTTCTTAACTGTAATTAAATTTTTTTCTTGTATTTTTATTTTTTTATAACTGCAAATTTATATAAGAAAAAGAAATAATGGCAATGTATTATTAACCATCGGTGTATATGTGAATGCAATGTGTATTGTGAAAAAGAGAAATATGTATGATTTGTATTTACATTTTTATTGCAATACTGTTTGATAAAAATGTATTTGTTTTGTTTTTATGTTTTACAAAAGCAACATAAAAAACCCCCCATTCAAGAATTTTTTTATTTAGTATTGGTGCAATACAATTGAAATAATAATATACGTACTTATTATTATTATTCATTTTTTCATCGTTAATAAAAACAAAAATTGAGTTGCAAAATAGAAAAGAGAAACGATAAATGCATTTTCATTCAAGAAAATTGAACCGTCTAGTCTAGGTCTAATTGAATATGTATAAAATAATATGTAGATGTATGTTTACAAATATTTATAATGTGTAGTGTACCGCTAAGTTATAAAAGTATTTAGGCCAATCGTCGTGTGTGTGCAAAAATTATATTATTCCTGAAGTAAATGTGACCATATTGTGATCGATTATTGTATTTTTATTATTTTGTCCCGTTAAAAAACAGTAACGCCTGGTCACCTTAATAAATATTATAATCAAACTTTTAAATACATAGTTATTTCTCCTCTAATACACATAACAAAATACACATGCATAAAAAAATAACTCCCAAGAAGTTGGCTAAAGAAGATAATTCAAGTAAATATACTCGCGGCTTGAGCACTTTGTATGGATGTATTTGGTATATATGCATTATATACAAACACATTCATTAATAAAAATAAACATAACTTCAAAAAGATTGTTGTTGTTGATTAAATAAAGTAAGAAAGAATTAGAATGGAATTCTATAAAATAACTACGGAAAAAATCAATATATAAAATGAATGAATACCAAACGAAACTTGTTTTTTTAATATTTTAAATTACAAAACTGTTTTTTTATGTTAATTATAAAGAATTTCATTGACTTGTCATAACTTTGGAATGTATTACTTTTTGTCTCTTTTTTCGTTTTGATTTTGTTTGTGGTATGTATAAATTGAAAACAATTAAAAATACATAAGAATTATAACTTTTATAAACGGGGCACAAATTACCGGGTGATAATATGTGGGAGATGAAAGTATGCTTAATATATTTGAGTTTACTATCGATTTTGTGGTAGACAAAATAATTTCCCAAAAAAATATTTTTAATTTATACTTTCACCTGCTAAGTGGCGCAACTTTACAAGGTACCCTGTTTAATAAAAATTCCAATGGATTTTGTTTTACATTGTATATAAATTATTCTCGTCGTTATCACAGAATTTCCGAATAAAATATACAACATATAAATAATGTCGCATTTTGTTATGTATGGGTGTTTTCCTTAAATATTACGCCATGTTTAATCCGTTAATTTTATAACGTTTCCTACTAAACACGTGACTATTTTTTTTTAAAACATTTATGACCAATCAAAAATTCTAGAGTTATTTATTATAACGAATTTAATTTTTATCTAATTTTGAAAATTTGTACATATTTCGCATTCAATATATAAATACATATGCTTCACAAAGTGTAAGTAATAGTCAAAAATAGCAAAAATATATATAAATTTTAATTTAGTTAAATCAGTTCCAAGGTTATAATATGTATGTGACTAAAGCAAGCAAAATGTTGTTTTAGAAGTATGGCTTTTTGATGATGTGGAGTTCTTTTTTAATTTTTATATTTTTTCTCTTCTAAAAATTTTTGAATCAAAAGGGGAGCCAGATTTTTTAAATGTATCGAATAATTTTTTTTAAGTTGGTCTATTCTTAGCCTGTTAAGTCATGAGAATGTATGTATGTATATACATAGTTTAATTTTTTTTTTTAAATTGTGATGTTCAACGAAAATTAGTACAGTTCGTTGTCGCTGTTTTAAATGTGTAACATTTAAATATAAGGAGAATACCACCTACTCGAGATTATAATATGGAGAAATTAGGCAAATTTCTAATACTTAGTTTTTTGTGATTTCTAGCATAAAATGAGAACGAGAGACGTGTAAAACAAAATGTAAACTAGAAACTACTAAGCTATTAGTATATTTTCCCCTCTAATCTGTAATATTTATTTCTAAGAAAATTCGTTAAAAATTTCAAGCAAAAATAAATTTTGCAAATAATCGGGAACTAATTGTCAGGGTTATTGAACTTTATTAGCAAACAAAACGAAATCTAGTTTTACGAAATTGTAAATTAAAAATATGTACTAGTTTTTGTGACATCGTAAAACAAGAAACTGTAAATTTAATAAAAGTTAAATATTTTTAAATCTAATTAGTTTTGTAGAATTCAAACTTCGTAGCTATTTCATATAAATCGAATATTCTCTTCTTAGCAAATTGTACGAATTTCTGTGAACGAAATACGGAAAAATCATAATATAATATAGGCCATTTAATGATCGACTATAGCTTCTTCTTCAGTAAAGATGTTTTTTCTGTGGCAATAATACAAAAGGGCATAACTCGTGTTATGCCATTATACAAATTTATTTTATATAGGGAAAAACTGCGAAAATCGTATGGTACATCTGACTATACGATGTGGTAGAGTAAATAATTAGGCGTCACGTAACACTTAAATACTTTTCCAAGATGCTGAAACCTTTTTTACATAATCATTTTCAACTTCAAAAGTATCTCCTAAAAATTTTAG
The DNA here is from genome assembly GCA_947310385.1 of Nephrotoma appendiculata. Taxonomy (NCBI): domain Eukaryota; kingdom Metazoa; phylum Arthropoda; class Insecta; order Diptera; family Tipulidae; genus Nephrotoma; species Nephrotoma appendiculata. The sequence continues at coordinate 306,906,760 of OX371225.1, read as the reverse complement.
AAAATGAGATGCCCTTTTGTATTATTGCCACAGTTTTCATTATGAAAAATTGAATGACTTATTATAAGAACAAAAAGAAGAGATCTAAAATTATATTACAGAGGATATACGAGTAGGGACATTTTTGTTCATTTTAATTCTTGTAATAGCGTTTTTGAAATAAACAAAGTCAGTCAATCAAACACAGTACTTGAATATCCTCACTAATAAGGTTTTTACCACGGGCCAATTATGAATTTTTGTAGATTTCATAAAATACGATTTTTTTTTATTAGGCTTGATTACTCTAATATAAAAAAGAGCCATGTTGCCAAAAATCGAAATTTTCACAAAAGTCCAAATTTAATATTCGATGAAAAATAATTTTTGAATTAAACTTTTTTTACCCAAGAGGTAAAATTATCAATAATCAGCAGAAGGTCCAGAACATTGAATACTGGGGTGGGATTTTGTAACATCACGTTTAATTGTGTCTCTTTTCTAGAACAAATTTGCTTACTGTTTCGCATTTCAATTATCCTTTTGTATTGCGATCGCAGTTCTAGAACAATTTTGTTGCTTATCACATTTAAAACAAATACATGATAGAAATAGAGTAGAGAGAGAGCAGAGAGGCATAAAGTTCTATTCGAGCTTGTTGAGATTGCAATAGTTCTATTCGAGCTTGCTGAGTTTGCAATAGCAACAACCAACAACGGAATTGAAAAATGGAAAAACTGTCAATTTTATTCGTAAAAGAGACGTAAATTTCGATAGTATCGAAAAAAGTAAGTGATGTTACAAAATCCCACGGCTGTTTGCACACAATTTTTATGATATTTCAGAATGTTTTTGTTTTTAACGTTTTATTATAATATCCCAAAATATTGTCAGATTAGCTAAAACCAAATCACAAGTACATACTAGTTATAAATACTAGCGGTTGCTGAACAGTAACTAACACCCATATTCCGATGGTCACGTCGCTTCTCGTCTTAATAAAACATTACTTCTAAAATACTGTTCTATCGAAAACGCATCGAAACGAAAAATGTGATAGTTAATACACATTGCAACGTCCACACGAGGACGCAAACACGGGTCTTTTTCTTCGTTTTATTTTTTTTTTTCATGAAACTGTTTTATAGGTAAAGGAGGGAAAAAACGAAGAATGAGACCCGTCTTTAGCGACCTCGTGTGGCCGATTACCACAAAAAGAAAAGAAGAAACCCATTTTTATTCAAATAAAATAAATTATTTTTTTTGAAATAGAAAAGACGCAATTTCAATCAAATTTTTAAATGGTTCGGACCAGCCATAATGTTTATTATAATTTTCTTATCATTATCCGTTATGTTTTCTATCATTTATACTAGACGTTTTCGGAAATAGCCCATGGTAACTTTTGGGTAATTTTAATTTTTTTCATGTTGGTAACAAAGCTATTCAAGTTAACCTATCTATACAAAAAGTAAGATTACATTTCTATATGATATCGACCAAATGGCACAGTGGTGTGGTTAAAGCTTTGGCGTTTGGATCGGGAGGTACCGGGTTCAAATCCATTTAGGAGCGACCCTCTTCCATGTCCTGTGCTATATGACATGGAGCTATGCACAGAGATCGTAACGTAAATCTGACCTATAGCCGTACGTCTTCGATTTGGCAGGCAACTGCGTAAGATAGGGCGGGAAAAACGAACCGCGAAAGAGTTTGGAGTGATTCGGTCCCAGAACAGAATGTAGGGATTACAAAAGTATTCGACTATAACATTCGTCCAACTCTGCGTCACTTAAAATGAATAAAATAAGAGAATTTTTATTTTTGTATTTATAAAATATTTATGTAACTTAGAGGTGAGTTTAGTTTTGTATGTTTTTTGAACCAACTTACACATTTGTGAATTCCTTTTTAACTTATTTTCGTCCGAAAAAAAAACAATCTATCTACACACACAATTCTGTTGGTTTTACTTCAAATCAAGCGACATTTTTTATCAACAACGCCATTACATCCGATGGTTTTATACTCACACGTTTGTGTGGGTTGGACTAAAACTGAGCCAATTTTTTTATTTTCTTGGTTGAAAAAGGGATAATATGTTTCTACACAAAACTACTTTGTTTCATTCAAGTTTTTACGAAATATGTCAAAAAAATATCAGTGAACTTGATATTTTAAGTTTGTATGTCCCGTTTCCGATCAGAAGAATATATTTTTTTTTCAATGTACACTGTCATGCAAAACTAAGGGAATTAATTTTAGAAAAAAATGTCTTTCTTGAAAATTCCTTGCAAAATTATTTATTTTTTTTTTTTATAAATTTAGTACCCTCAAATACTATAAAAAAGAGTAGGTACTCCTGATGATGACCTAATAAAAGAATTCCGATTTAAATAAAATCCGTTAAGTCGAAATCGAGTGATTTTTTAAACATTTTGAACAAATTTTAATTTAATTTAACTTAGCTAACATTTAAGGGCTTACACGAAAATGGCACGCAATAAATATTGTGATAATTTGCTAGAGAAAGTTCTACTAGATTACAGTAACTGTATGAACCAAAGTGCTATAGCTCGGTAACACAATTGTGTGGGTAAGGCAAAAGTACCATGTCAAAAATTTCTTTTTGTATGTTTTTTGAACCAACTTACACATTTGTGAATTCATTTTTAACTTATTTTCGTCCGAAAAAAAACTATAACTATACACACAATTGTGTAGGTTGTACTTCAAATCAAGGGAAATTATTTGTCATGTTTTTTGTCGTGATGATGGTACAATTTAGTTCACGAATTTTGATTTGAAATCTAGAAGCGCCTATGAGTTGTTCGATGAAACATGAACTGAACCGGATCAGATCCAGCATCAAGAAACACGGCTATTATTTAAAATCGTGTGTATTATGCCAGCAATTACATAATATAATATTATCTATTCAATATAATTTAAACTAAAAATTGTTTTAAAAATGAAAAAATATAAATGTTTTTGAAGAAAATCATTGTCTGTCAAAATGTGCAGCTGCCAATATTCCATTTACCCAGAGGGTTTATTCCAAAGTTTTTATTACATAACTACATATTCAACACAAAATTATTGAGGCCAAATGATCAGTTTTTATCATTTCCATTCATTGGCTAGAAATGATAAAAAGCTTTAAATAATTTTATATCGAAACAAGCAGCTACTGCAACTTTTATTGTCTTTTTGGAAAATATTTTTTAGTCATCGCGATAAATTTTATTTGATGAAAATCTAGCCAAATAGAGGGAGGTCTTATTCTACCAGATATGAGATTTTTCAAGGGTTTATTGAATTAAAAATAAATTATCAATTATTTTTTTCTGCGTCAGACCATTTTTTGAAATGCAGGGAAACATTATTTAGGTAGGTCCACACTAAATTTATAAATTTTGAACATCGTGATCTTTTTGCCAAATATACTAAAAAAAATTTAGAATTTTTTTCATAAAACATTTTTTTTATTGATGATCAATTAATGCAATGGAGTATGTATATTTAAAAGATATAATTAAGACAGTGTAAAAAGTACTATTAACCCTCGTCCGGCGTCATAATTTTACAATGCTTTGTAAGATAAATAGATAATATTTAGAATTTCCACATTATTGAAATGTAGAGATCTCAGAAACCTTTAACCCTCTTCGTCTTCTACAAGAAGACTTATAGTATTTAAAAACGGAAAAGGCACAATTGTACCTATGGCGCCTGACGAGGGTTAATCGTCTATTTTTTGTGGCCATTCTTTCGTAAATTTAAAACAACAATCCCATATATCCCTTTTTCAACCAAGGAAATAATAAAATTGGCTCAATTTTAGTCCAACGCACACAAATGTGTAAGTGAGAAATCATAGTATATAATGGCGTTGTTGATAAAAAAAATCGCTTGATTTGAAGTAAAACCAACACAATTGTGTATATAGATATAGTGTTTTTTCGGATGAAAATAAGTTAAAAAGGAATTCATAAATGTGTAAGTTGGTTCAGAAACATACAAAACTAAATTTTTGACATGGTACTTTTGCCCTACCCGTACAATTGTGTTAGTAAATCACAAAAGGGATATATTATTCCAAATTGGAATAGTTTTAAACCAACTTTTCTGCTGGTATAGAATAATTATTCTACCTGTAGTTTTAATATTCACCAACCAGGGCAGTTTTAGTAAATATGTACTTTTATTTTTAATTGTTGGCAATAGAAATATAAAAGTGATATTTGTTATTTTAGGCGTTTTCGGATATATCCCATGGTAATTTTTGAGTAATTTTAGTTTTTCTAATGTTGGTAGCAAAAGTTACTCAAGTTACCCTGGCTATACAAAAAAGTAAAATTACATTAAGCGTGGTAATTTTGTATTCAACAAAATGAAATTACGTATTTTAACAGATATGTACATATGTGTTGTATTTTTTTAATAGTTTATGCTTTGAAAGTTTGTGCTTTAATTTTTCTGACACTACTAATTTAATACAAATTGTCACAAAGACAGAAATTGACAGAAAAACAACTAAAAGTAAATTACCTAAAGTTACCCTACATGTTCGGAAATAAATTTGGTAATTTTTTGTTTGTCAGCAAGTTACCCTAAAGTTACCATGGGATCTATCCGAAAACGCCTTTTGACATGGCAGTTTTCTAAATAAGACGAGAAATTAGTTACGATTTGTGATAATATTCAATAATGTTCTAGCACATTACTATTTAATTGAATATATTTAGTTGCATGTTTACGTTATTTTGAAATTCAAAATGTAATTGTTACCAACTAATAAAAATAAATTAAAAAAATCTTTGGTTGTTACTTTGAGCACAATATTTATTTCTATTAGAATGGGAATTACTTGCACCAAAGAAAGATCACATTTAATTTATTAAGCACATATTAGAACCGAACACTACATTATTTTTGAAAAATTTGAAGACCGGAACATAACATGGCAAGAAAACATTTTTAGTATTGATTACTGCAATTATACGTTTAATCCCTAAACACTTATCTTACACGTTTTTTTCTTAATAATTCACTAACAATTAAAGAAATATTCTTCCAATGCTTTGCTCCTGTAGAACATGTATCGATTAAAAATGTTACTGTACTTTGACTGACTACTGTTACTTTGTAGGGTTAGGCCGAATATATTCTAACTTTCAATATTATGGCGGAGTGGTTCCCAATACGATGCTAGAAGGAGGGTATGTTGTTTATTACCTACATATCGAAAAAAAATATAAATACGTTTAAGTACACGATACGATTCTGTTCTATAAAGATATTTAAATGGAATTCTAACTCACCCCTATTTTATGTATGGTTTTACCATTTTTCGATTGTGTTGTTCTCTTTCTATAAAACATTATATGAGAGTATTCAGAACAATCAATATAAAATGAACGACCAATATACGACTCAAAAATACATATCGTAACCAACCATTGCATAAATATTTTCCTTTAAGAAATTCAAGAATCATACTTTCAATTTTTAATCAATATTAATTTGTAAGCTGCGTAGCGTTTTTAGTAGTGAATTGAAATACTGTAGGTAGGGTTTTGATAGGTATCGTAAATTGTATAGTAATGAAATACTAGGTAACCATTTTGTTTACAAGAAAAGTAGTAATTTTTAAAAAATACACACCTGTCCGCTATTGTGTTAACTCGCAATTCTGCGCTATGCGACCATTCTCTACATTATACTTATTGAATTTATATTTATTTCTGAATGGTTTATAAAAAATTAACTTTTTATTTTAATTATTGTGCGATAGAAAGAGTAGAATACATTCGAAATACGTAGTAATTTTCGTATTTCTTGATTTTTGACGCATGCTCATCTTTTGAGTTTTGAACCAACATACATGCATTTTTTTAAGGGTAAGAGAAAATTATTATTTCTGATATAAAATGTTTTGCTATTCCTAAATATAAATATAAAACATAATAATAATAGTAATAAAAAATTAGCCCTTAGATTTGTAATGGTCACTAAAAAATGCATAGTGCTTTGTGATAATTCTACTGGCGTTTGGCCGTGTATTACGAATATTTTGTTAATTTCTCGTGTGCTGCCACCATATACATACATATATGTTTTATAAAACAGCACACCCTTATATTTCATCTTGAGTTGCGAAAAATTAAAAAGTTATTAAAATTCATGTACAGTTCAGTTTTTTAATTTAAAAGATATACATATATGTTTCTTAAAGTTATAACGTGACATAACCTCAATTTAGGGTGTAGTGCAAGGCGTGAAGAAAATGCGCAATATCGTGGTGTACATACGCAAATTCACATTTATCACACAAACCGAATTTATCACAAATTTCACTTTAGACAAAAAAATTTAATAAAATTTGAGAAAAGCAGCTTTGTATGTAGTTTGACGAAAATAGAATTTCGAAAGTGTTAAAAATCGTAATGAAGAGAATCACAAGTAAAGCCTCGCTTCTCTGAAGTTATACAGCACTGTAAATAAATTCAAAATGGAAAACTAAGAAAAATTTTATATAGTGTGTATTTTTTTTTTGGTAAGTAAAATGAATCATCCCTCATATTATATTTTATGATGTGTGATGAGCTAAATTCCCGATTTTTAGGTTTTTCTTTTTAAATGGAAATGTGCTACATGATGTGTATTTTATTTATGTAATTTACATCTTGGGATTTTGTTTTATTAGGAATTTATTCTTGTTTATTCCAGGTGACGTGATAGAATTGCTATACTATATACCTTTAATATTACTAACGTGTAAACAATATGTGCCAAGCTTGGATGGTGAATTTTATGATTTTCTATTTCGTGTCGTACTTTGTGGTCTACAAACTCCAAATTCTAGGGTAAATATTTATAACCAATCGGGTTTTGTAAATATGGCTTACTTACTTACAATCATGATAATTTTCTATTTTCTTTTTACATTTAAGATTAAATTTGAAGCATGTTCAACGGTAAAATATTTATTATTTAAAAATTTAATTAACCGTAAACGTATTTTAAGTAAAATATGTCCCGTAATTGAGGAAATAATTAACGATCCAGTTGTAGATTATTTTGCAATACAGGTAAGATAAATTTATTTTTCGTTTTTATTAGATTTACCTTTTTGTAATCAGTGATAATATTTGAAATTGTATGTTGGCATCAAACTTGGCTGTTTTAGTTTTTTTGTGAATGTATCTATCACAGCCAGCTTTGATGAGCAACATGCAATTTTCATTTACATCAAAATTTACCTTTAATACGATATATTTTAAATTTATTTAATTGTTATATTTAAAATTTCCTATTTGGCTCACAAAACGGTTGTGAAACGTTATTTTTAAATATTCGTATCACAGCCATTTTGATGAGCTGAGTGGGATTGTAATACATCAAGCCTTTCAGAAGTAAAATACTAGAATTCTACAATCAGTTCGTAAAAATAGCTGTGAATGTGTTGATTATTTCATATCACAGCCATTTTGACGAGTTCGAAGGTAGAACATGTTCAACCTAGTTTTAAGTGATTTCTTAATTTTCGTAAAGTTTTAAGTTTAATTGTGTGTACAAAGGTGATTTAAAAATATATTTACACAGACGATAAAAACTGTATCAACTCTCAAAGTGGCTGTGAAATGATGATTTTCTAAATTCATATCACAGCCAGCTTTGAAGAGCGATACGGTCTTGTGCATATCATCATGTTTTTTTTTAAATAAATATACACTTCTCTTCCCATAAATCCATTTCAGACGGACGGACTAATTATATTTTGGAACTCACAAAGTGATTGTGATGTGGTTTTTATATACTCATATCACAGCCAGCTTTGATGAGCTCAAATTTATATATAACCCTCATGGCACACATACTAAATTAAATACTTTGAGCAGAATGTTAACGATAACAACGGTATTGATTCATATTTTTTTTGTATAAATTTTAAAGGTTTTGGCTTGGCTAGCTCCCGCAATTGGTAGAGATAAGACTGAGGAATTATTTCTGGATAAATTTTTGGAAATATGTGAATGCAAATCATCGACTAGCTATAATAACTTTTTTTATACAAGGGTAGCATGTGCAAAATATTTTCCCAACTTATGTATGGTCATGGGGCCGGAAATCACCGAAAAAAGAATGGTAAGAATTACCAGCTAATTTTTCATTGTATTCTATACAAATTTTAATTATTTCAATATCTTTTTAGTTGAAATATTTTCTTAAATTATGTTACAATAAAGATGGCGCTTTTTTATGCTGGCAGAATTCAAAATTTTGTCAAATTTACAGTACATCATTAGCAATTTTATCGCTTTTGTTGTCGACTGATGCTCGCAAAGAATTAGTACCAATTTATTTAAGATTACGCAAAAAAGAATTAAACAAGGATGCAATGAAATTTTTATCAACATTTGCAAATCCTCCTGTGGCCGCGATCGGTAAAACGCAAGACGCATATTTACGCATAGTCGATATACATAATGAACAAGTTGATGAGATTTACGATGAGCCAAATGTGCTGACCTTTAAAGAATATTACGAAAATATGTTTAGAGAGTCGCTCGAACAACCTGGTGTTGCACAAGTAGAAACCGGCTTGAATAGCATTTCAAATAGTTTAACTATATTAGAAAAATTTTTTAACTATAAAAATGAACCAATCACCGCCGAAATGTTAAAAAATTCGTTTGTAAGTTTTGCTTTATCTAAAGAAAATACCCTGCCGTTGACGCGCGTAGCTTGGTGCGATCGAATACTAAAAATGACACTTGAAGATGCAAATCCCCCAGTGAAGTTTAGTCTAATTGATGATTATAATGATACAGCGACAGGCGAAACCAATGAAAATAATTCATCCGATTTGGATTATTCATCTTCGGATGAAATAGTTGATCATGGCCGAGAAAGTGATCGATACAGTAGCTTAAATGATAATGAAAATTCGTTATCAAATCGTTTGAGTGCACTACACAATAATAGTAAAAGTTTCTTTCTAATGAATAAACAACAAAATGAGTATTCAGCGGAAAATAATCGACCGCATTTATGGAGTTCGCTGCTAAAAGAGCGCACACCAGCCGATTTACCATTTATCATCGAAAAGGCTATAAAAAATAAGCAAACAGAAATGTCCGATAAAACTAAAGTATTAAACAGTAATATTGCACAACGTAAGAATAAAGGTAATTTTAAAATAAATGTAGCTAAACCTGAAAATCCACCGCCTCCGGAAACACCGACCATTGAGGATTCCCCGCAATTTTTAACGTTTACACCAACAACGTCGAAAACAGCCTTCATTGTCGATGAGGCCGATGCCAATATCGATGATGTTGTGGAAGATAAAATAGATGATGTGTCCACTAATGAAATAATTGATGCCGTTAAAATGTTATCTCTCGACAACCACAATAACAACAACAGTAGTAACTTTTCTAGTTCCGGCAGTAGTATTATCCACGTTAATGATGATTTCAATAAAAATATCATAAATATGAAATTGCATGATGATGAGGAGAATGAAGACATGGATGATGAATATAATTCTCATCAATATTGGTATATAGCACCAGAACTACCGCTCGATTCATCTTTGATCGAGGAATGTCGTAAAAACGAGATTAATAGTAAAATTTTACAATCTGGTAATCTATTATCACCGCCTAATAAATTACCCGCATGTAGTAACAATAATAGTAGTATCACATTTGATAATCCAGCGTCTAATTCGAATTTGAATATAAGCACGAGCAGTCTAAGTAATCATAGTAGTGTAACTAACGCGGTCGATGATAAAGATCGGGATGAGACCACTAGAGAAATGGAACGTGTTAAAATTGAATTAGCTTTGGCGACACTGAAACGTGATTTAATTTTGGGACCCAAAAAATTCTATCAAAATATTTTACCCGCGAAATTACTCGAGAGTTACGTTATGTTGAAGGATGGTGAGAATGAGTGGACCTCGTATTTATTTCCCTCTGTGCTAATAACTTTAGGAAGAGAGTAAGTGTTTTAAAGTGTTAAAGTGTTTTAAATATAAACAACCTGTATTTTAATATTAACGAAGAGTTTATTTATTATATTTTTCAGAAATTGGAACTTTCTGTGTAATTTAATGTCAAAACTTTGTGAAAAATATAAACACGAAATGATTGAAGCAATGTATCAAATAGCCTTAATATTAGGCCGTGATTTAACCCAGCGTGATTTAGTCCCTATGTATATTGAATATTTTAGTGACGATGATTATAAAATACGTTTGTCGGCGTTAAAAAATTTACCAAATTTCCTTAAAGTAATCGATTACGAGAATCACGCCGAGATTCTGGTGAAATTAGAAAAATTGATTGAAATTACGCGGGTGCTTAGTAAAAAATGGGAAATACGCGAGGAAATCTTATTGAATATTTTAAAATTAATAAAAATTTATGATAATACTGCGAAATTTGAATGCCGACTGTATTTGATTGGGGTTCTGTTTTTATTTTTCATGGATAATGTTAGTAGTATCAGAGAAATGGCGTGCGATGCGATCACATTACAAACAAAGGGTAGTACGGAATTTGAATTGAAATGTATTTGTGAAATTATGCTCAATGATTTTGCTAAACATTCCCATTGGCGCCGTCGTCAAAGTTTTGCAGTGCTCTGTAATAAAATGGTAAATAGTTTATTTTTTCGGTCGTTTTATATATTCAAATTTATCTCATCTAAAAATTATTCATTTATTTTGTTGTACAGATGGCCGATAATGCGATACAGGAAGAAATTTTTGCAGAATATTTTCTAAGTCCACTTATCGATCTAGCCAAAGATAATGTGCCAAATGTTAGGTTAATTGTCGGAAAATGTCTATCAAAAAATGTAATTACCAAATGTAAGCTAAAATGTTGTTTATTTAAGTTTCCCAGATACTAATATTTCAATTACAGGTTACTTCAATAAACCGCAAACGGAAGATTATGAAAAAATCGCACGAACAATACGAAAATTACAGGCAGATAAAGATAGTGATGTTCGTGACATGTCTTCATGTGATGTCGAATTGCTTTACGAGGGTGCGGAAGAAGACTTAAAAAATAATCCATATCTTCATGAAAAAGATGATTTCGAGCTAAACTATAGTTCAGCGAATTATTACACCTCTTATTTGGACACAATAATTGATGCTACTTGCTGGAATGGAATAAACATTTCTAGTGATCCCCATGTATCAACATCCGAAAGTTCAGTCACAAACATCGAATTTCAACAGGAATCCACAACACTGTCAACAACCACTACGCCTGAATCGTCCAATATAATTGTAGCAGACGCCATTGTTACTAAAGATGAAAATACGAATATTACAGAAGATGTAGTACCTTTATTAGTAGAAGAATCAACCACAGAAATGAATGGTATATTAGAAATGGAAAACAATAACAACGATACCGTTACAACAATTATTTTATCAGAAACAACTACTACTACTACTACCACCACCACTAGTACCAGTTCCAGTTCTAATTTGATGGAGCAGCCGAAGGTGGGTGAAATCAACAATGTCGCCAATTAGTTAGAAAGATTTCAACAAAATGTAAGGTCAGCTTTATATGTGTATTTTATATATAACATATTTAAATTATATATAAAATATATCATACTAAACTCCCAACTATTTTTTTTATTACATTCATTCATTCACACAAATTTCAGATGAGGTATGAGAGAGAGAAAATAAAGCAAGAAAACTTATTTTTTATTTCTACATTAATTTTCCAAAATATTATATCTTTATACAAAATACATACTTATATCCCTATTTGATTTACATTCTTAATAAAAATATTAGATAAAAGAAAAAAGTAAATAATAATAGAATGATTAATGACAATAAATATGTTTATATTATTATTTGTTGTGATTGAATGAAATTATTACTTATAAATATTATATAAAAAAATATACAATAATTTTCAATTTTTATCGATATATTATATAATATTGTTAATCAGACAAACATTTCTTTTATAATTCTTTAGTTTTTAATTTATATAATTTGAGAAACAAACAAAAATTGTATATAATTCTTTTTTTTTTAATTTGTAATAGATTTATTATTGTTGTTTTTTTTTCTAATTCGTATTTTAAAATATGCTTTTTTTTGTATAAATCGACAAAAAATAAAATAAAAAAATCAAATATTCATTAAAATAGAAATATTTTTTAAAAAATATTTGTGCAACGATGAATTTGTTGTGATATTGTATTATATATATTCATTCCTTAAGTATTGTTTATTTGTAGGCAAATAAATAGAAGTAATACATGCTATTGACAAATCACACCAAAAGGAGGTAAATCTTAAGAGTGAAGCACTAAGTAAGTTGGTAAATGGAATGTGCTGATTGTTTTTTGTTCATCGCTTACAATAAATAAAAACATATTTTTTTATATGAAGATCGTAATTTTTATACGTAAACCAAATAAATTATATATGTATATGTACTTGGCGATAGTGTAATTTTCTATAGTAAAACATACATAACTTACATGATTCGCGTTGAAATTGCAGTAAGAATAGTATCGGACGGAAGATTGATAGATGGGAGGACAAACATCTTCAAGTAAAAATAATTTTTCTGTTAGTTTTATTATGATTAATATAATTACATTTATCAATATATTTTATATATATATATATACATACATACATATTTCGTATTTTTATTTAAAAAATTGTTTGACATCTAGCGAGCAGAACGTGAATCGCGGTTTGCTATGGAGCAAGAGAATGGTATGATTATTATAGCAAAATGATAGACAAAATATTTTGAGACAGGTACGTCTACGTAATATCACAATATGTATATATTATCCAGAAGTCATTGGGTGGCCGAGAAAAAACGACCTACCGACCATTTTATGACTCTGAAATGTAATTATTTTAAAGGAATCATTATTAATATTTATGATTTGTATAATAAGTTTAACACTTGTACAAGTGTTATGAGTTACAAATTTGTTTTATTTCAAATTTAAAGCTCAAAAATAGCGAATTTTGGTTAACCTGCAGTTTTCCTACCTTATTGCAAACCGACGTCGCAAAAATGAGTCCAAATTTTTCCATACTAAAATAGCGTTGTCTATTCTGGGGGTCTATTATGAAATTTATCCATCTCGGATTTTTCCGTTAACGGATATTTCCGATTCGACACGGATTTACCCTATTATGAAACTTGTATTATCGGATTGGTAATAAACAAATTGAAGTTAGCAACATTATTTTTTTTTAAATAATTTGAGGTTACAAAAACAAAATGACATCAATCGGATACAAATACGTCAACTATTCAGTCGGATTTTTTGTAGTGTGAACGGAAAAATCCGATTCGATTTTACTTTTTAGTTTCATAATAGCACGGATGTATCCGTTAACGGAAAAATCCGAGACGGATAAATTTCATAATAGACCCCCTGTGCTTTGGTGTTGTAAACACGAGGTCCCAGACGACGGCGTGCCAACATGGAAACGTTACTGGAAATATTTCCGTTATTGCGTTTCTTTACAATAACGTTATGCCAACACTGATTATTCATAAAAAACATTACAATTTTTGGATTTTTAATAGAAAAATTGTAATTTTAAAAAATTTATAATTTCTTAATACAATTTTTCTATTAAAAATCCAAAAATTGTAATGGTTTTTAATTTTTATAAAAAATTGATATATAATTGTTTATACTATCGTTTCTATATAAAACATAATCAATTTAATGAATATTTAAATTCGCCGTTGACGCTTGGTGTGTAGTCAAGTGACACGGCGAAAGAGTGGTGAAGGAAGTGATGGTGAGGCGAGATATACACCATAATAGGGGTATAAATGTACTAGCGATAGTTAACTGTTTCAGAAAATACGCTGATCGATTTCACTAAATAGTAATTAACAACAGAATTATCCGTTTTGGAATTGGGATTACAATTCACTAGGAGAAAATTTGAGAAAGAAATTTTTGTGTCTTATATTCCAGAAAATGTATCAGCTTAGAGAGATAATAAGAATAAATCCGTTCTGATTGGTATGGCGGGAAGGTTTAATGGCACGTTGGGGATTTCCCCAAATATTTATTTAGCAAAAGGTTGGGAATACAACTATTCCTGGATCATACACATTCTTGAAATCGAGGAAAATTTTCGCATTTGAAATATAATTTGTTGTAGAATTCTCTGTATAATTCGAATTTTTCGCTGACTACCATTTTTTCACATAAGTTTGCAGCTGACGTAAATGAAATGTTTGCTGGCCAAAATATAAATTATTTCATGAAAATTAGTTTGTCGATTTTCGTAAATTTTCGACGCAGCTTCGTCAACTCGACATCCACAAAATTTTCCTCTGTCATATTATAAAACTCAATATAATTTTTTGAAACACAGCACAACGACAAAAAAGAAATACAAGCAATTGACGAAATGTCAAAAATTTAGCTTACTAATCGTACCTGCAGATAAAAATGCAGTGAAAACATGTAGAGTTAAAGAGAAACATCTACATATATTCTAATACGAAAAATACCAATTTCACTAGCTAAACTGCAAAATAAAATTCAGCGGTGAATTTTTCGTTTTCGCTTGTGTTATTTTTATATTGTTGCGAATTTGCCCTGTCAAATGCGGTTCGTATCACTGGATTGTGAATATCGTTATGGAATTTTACGGTTACTAAACCAATTCGCAATAAATAATTAAAAATATTCAAAAACAAGAAGTGGTTCTTTTCAAATAAACAGCAGTGTATTTTCCAGGAAATTTCGATATTATAAACTCAAACCAGGTAATAAACAATTAGAAATATTTGCCTGCCACCTGTGGTTCGTTACTCTTATTTATTTTACTCCAGTTTTTTTTCTCAGCTAAACAAAATCCCAAATAAGTTCCACAGCAAATGGCAAATACACAAAGAATTGCAACCACGAACATTTTATCTTCTACATACATACACTACTCTACATCTTACAGCAGTATATATATATTTTTTGTGTTGTGTGGCTTGTCATATTACGATATGTAAAAAATTTGCTAATTTATTGTGGTTTTACTAAAATTTAATTATTGAAAAATTATGTTTTAAAACTATTGTGTGTAAATAAATCAATTTAGGATATAAATCAATTTTTAATTAGTTCGTTTATTAAACTACAAAAAATTATTTTCAATGACGTTGAATATGCTGAACATAGCAAAAATTTGTCGAATATGTTTAGCTGAGGGTGCAAGAAATATATTTGATCGTACAAATTTTTCAACATCACCGATTGGTGGTGGCGTCGAGTGTGTTGCATCGTTGGAAAATTTATTAGAAAAAATGAGATACGTTACAATGGTGCAGGTAAGTGTACATTTATCGCGTATGACCAAGAAAGTGGGAGAAAATGAGAATTTGGTTTTTGCAAAACAGTAAAAAGTTCGTGTGTTGTGTGTTTTACAAATCTGTAAGGTCAATGTTTTGTTCAAAAAGTTCTTAAACCTTTTTCTTCTGCTTCTGTTGTATTCATTATTCTTTCTAAAATTTTTTTTTTTTTTTTTGTTGAAAACATTTTACGAAACATTCTAAATTTATTTTTAGTATTTCGTCACGTCACGCAGATACGTACGGTACGGTACGACACAAAATTTATTTTCGCGGTAAAAATTATCTATGTCGTTTTGTCTTATTCATTAATAATTTCGATCTATTTTTACGATATGAGAATCTAGCTAAAAATTACACATAAAACTAGTTTTGTTAAATTACGAAAATATTTAAATATGAAAAAAAAAAGATTTTCATTACATATAAGGTATCCGTTTTGTGGATTGGTTGTATGTCAGTGGTTTTGTGAATAATTGGATAAGCATATAAAGAACATACACTCCTCGACATAAATCATCGTACGATGCGAAAGAAAAAACGAATTACCCTGTATGTATTTAGCCAGTTAATCCCTAAAACATTTGCAGAAAATTAAAAAATCCTAAAATACAGTTACAATATACGCACAATTTTTTTTTATTTTCGTTGAGACAATGGAAAAAAACTAATTTTTTGCCATTTTTGTTTGAAGACATATTTCATCGTACGATAGCTTTTACCGTTAGATCTGTGCCTAGATTAACTCGAAATGTTGGCTCTAATTACGCCAGTTGAATTATAAGCGGGAACCAGTAAAGTAATATTATATTGTGATTCTCATAAATATAAATTAAAATGAGCAAAAAGCAAACAAGTGTTAATTTTCGTGAAGTCGTAATAAAGCTGCACTTCGAAAGCCGTTCTCTTTCTGAAATTGCAAAAATTGTGCACCCGAAATCGACCATTCAGCACATAGTACAAACGTACAAGAAAACAGGTAGCATCAGTTATTTGACAGGACTAGGTCGAAAACGTATTTTGAACGACCAGGATGAACGTGCTGTTGTACAGATGATTCGCCAAAATCCCAGAACATCCAGTTCGGCTGTCGAGAAAATGGTAGCCACCAGTTGCAAAAAGAACGTGAGTTTCGGACTGTGCAGCGGTTGCTGAACAGACACGAGTATTTTTCCAGAACTGCAAGGAAAAAGCTGTTGATTAGTAATGCTAATAAAAAGAAAAGAATTGAATTCGCACAATTGTACCGAAATGAAGAAAGTTCCTTCTGGCAGACTGGTGTGTTCTCCGATGAGAGCAAGTACAATGTTTTTGGGCATAACGGGTCGTCGAAAGTGTGGCGAAGAAAAGGGCAAGCGCTTCAAATCATTAATCTTAGTACTGTAAAACATGGTGGAGCAAGTGTAATGGTTTGGGGCTGTATGTCTGGCACAGGTTTGGGAAATTTAGTATTCATTGGCGGTATTATGGACAAGCATAATACCTCGAACTTTTAAGGTGCAATTTGAATGCATCAGTAGAAAAGTTAGGTTTCGCAAGCAATTGGATATTCCAACTGGACAACGACCCCAAGCATACTGCTCATATTGATCGAGAATGGCTACTCTACAACACTCCCAAACAATTGAATTCACCTCCGCAAAGTCCAGACCTAAATCCGATAGAGCATCTGTAGGATTATGTTGAGAAAAAGCTATGTATCCACATAATAACCTCAGAAAAACCTTGGAGCAAGCTATCAGAACGGAATGGGATAAGGTTCCAGCACAGTTTACCCAAAAATTGGTGTTATCGATATCAAACCCACTGCAGTGCGTCCTGGATGTAAAAGGTGGCCCAACCAGATAGTTTCCATATAGGCACAATTTTTTTTAAGTTACCGATGAATTATGTCTGATAGTAAATGAGAACTCTTATTTTTTTAATTATATTTATTATATTAAATAAAACACAAAACATTGAATTCTACACAAATAGTTTTTATTTCCGATCGCCTTTCTAACCTATAGACTTTGGTAATATTGGTTGCAAGGTTTTTCAGTTTTCATAGATTTGAAGGGTGTACGATGAATTATGTCGCAGAGTGTATAATCAAGAAGCCAGCCTTATGTCCAGAATTGTCTACGGCACACCGCAGAGCTCGTTTAACATTTACTTTCGCACATGGAAATGAACAATGGGCCAATGTTTTATTGTTCTCCGACGAGTCTAGATTTTGCCTTGAATCATCAGACTGGTGGATGAGAGTTTATCGTCGGCCTTCGTTTTCGATTAAATTTTATTTAATATTAGATATTTCGTTGAGAGTTCCCCCTATAAATGAAGCAAAAAGAATTATGCGTTTTTTGTCCATAAGTATATAAACGCAATGCTAAAAATCATCTTGTTTACGTTTTCACCAACAATTGTGGAATGAAATATGAAGTTGTAGCATACGATTGCGACATATCAGTTCGTTCGACTGCCTTAACACTCGGCTATATCACAGTTCAAGTAGTCTTGTTGAAAAATCTGAATGGAAATTAAAGCTTTATGGTTATGAACATTTCCTAAAATGTAGAATTGGTCACGTTCGAAGGAATTTAAATTCGATAGCCGTTGTTTTCTTAAGGTTGTTCATAAGTTACCAGTTGCAAAAGATGCGACAAAAAATGAAAACAATAATGGTAAAACCTCGTCAGAAGTTAAGTTTTATTCTGTTGAGACTATTTCTTCATGAGCCATGATCATCACCAGATTCAATGAACCTTAAGCTAATGACAGATTTTCAAGGTTAAACGAATGCTTTTCCTACATAAAAACCACTGAATTGGCAGGGCTCGAAACCTGATATAGGGTCACTAGTAAATTCGCTAAATACACGGTGCTAGTTGAAAAATGTGACAAGCTGGGCACCCAGGGGGTAAAGCTAATTCGAGTACGCTGAGTTCAATGGTGCTAGTCCCATTTTAAAGTTAGTCCCCATTTTTGAGATATCGCTTTCGACATGTTTTGGCTCTGAGTCAAAATATACCCTTATTTTCACGTAGATAGCTCTTGAACCATTAAGATTTTCGTTATGCTTTCTTCAGCAAAGTTGTTGCGCAGGTCAAGACCAACAACTTTGCCGAACATATCAAGACCGAAAAACCACATCTAATTTTTTTTTGCTTTTCATTTCGACGAAAAAACACTTTTTATCATTTTGTTGAATTTAAATCGAGTAGAATCGATCGAATAAATATCGCATCGACAAATATAGATACAATAGAAACTATTTAAAAGAAAGTTAAATCGATTCAGTTGATTTTATGGTGATTTTTCCTAAAATATTAACATTTTTTTTTCTCTTTGACAAAACAATGGCGTGCCGTTGCGATAGTGGATAAAAATCCTGGATTTTTCCATCCCATCGTTTTAACCAATTACATCACGTAAATTAAACAACAGACACGCCACTTTGCATACAAAAAGGTTGAGAAAAATTGAAAAATAATCTGGGATAAAAAAATCCGAGATTTTCATCCGTCGTATTCTGTGATTGAATGGCGCAGTGACATTTGGTGGTTGATATATTGATGCTGATGTTTCTTAATTTACGTGTATAATTTACGTGATGTAATTTTTTAAAACGATGGGATGGAAAAATCCAGTGGTGACATGTTGTAACTATCACATTTTTCGTTTCGATAAAAAACATCACATCGAAAATAACAACAAATAGTATGTTATAACTTTTTCGATAGATAATAAATATTTACAGCTGGCAACACTTTTTCGGAATGTTTTCGGAATTAAAATGACATTTTGAATCCATTTGTTTTCTTGTCAAAAAAATAACAGAAATTTAAGTGCTTTGCTTTTTTATAATTTATTAATGGACTGTAGCGGATTTTTTGGGGCTATAGCTTCATCTCGCGATGTTTTTGAAGACGAGGATGGGTTAAATTTGGAATATGTTGTTGAGAGGAGGTATCTTAGAGATAGATACGACATAATGGATATGGAAGACAAACAGTGAGTCAATTAAATTGTTCATTTTTTATAGTGTAATGGAATTTTATGTTTATTTTAGATTTATTGAATTGTTCAGAATTAATAAAGACATATTTAAATATTTAATTGATGAATTAAGGCAGAATATTCCCCAAGGCGAACGAACAACCAAAATCCCACTGAAAACCAAATTAGCAGTAGTTTTAAATTTTTTGGCAACTGTATCATACCAGCTTCACACGATGGATCAATCTTTGGGTCACGAGCCATAACTGAAATTATTGATATCTTAGAAAATTCAATATGCCGAAAATTTATAAAATTTTCGGACGCCAGGGAAAAACAAGAATACCAACAAGTATACTTTGAAAAGACGAGCCACCCCAGGGTGACGAATATTTTTTTTATTGAATTTATAATATGTATAGCGCCCAAATCGCAGAATCATGTGCCGATTCAGGATAGGTTGCACAAACCGATAATATTTTGAGATTGTAATTGCAAATCTAGAAAAATAATTAGTATAAATTAAAAATAACGGTTAATTAATCGAATATAATAAATTTACCAATTGTACATTCAGTGAATGGTTCCCTTTCCGATTGATGAATATGTGCTCTTCGTTGTGCGGTGCAATTAGTAGTACGTGCGTACAATCAAGGCATCCAATTATGCCCAGGCATCCAATTATGCCCAATAAAAAAAAAATTCAATAAAAAAAATATTTCATATTTTTAATTCAATAAAAAAATTAAAATAACATCACAATTTCATTTTTTGTTATGTCAAAATTTGTGTATGACTGAGTATCGATGAGAAAAAATATAGTGATAAAATATCGAGAAAAATGATGGTCGAAAATGATGTAACATACCAATTTAACGATACTATCGAAATTTTCGATAGTATCGAAAATTCTGAAGTTACAACATGTCAACACAGGATTTTTATCCACCATCGCAACGGCACGCCATTGTTTTGTCAAAGAGAAAAAAAAAATGTTAATTTTTTAGAATTTTTTTTTTTTTTAGGAAAAATCACCATAAAATCAACTGAATCGATTTAACTTTCTTTTAAATAGTTTCTATTGTATCTATATTTGTCGGTGCGATGTTTATTCGATCGATTCTACTCGATTTAAATTCAACAAAATTATAAAAAATGATAAAAACAGTGTTTTTCGTCGAAATGAAAAGCAAAAAAAATTAGATGTGGTTTTTCGGTCTTGATATGTTCGGCAAAGTTGTTGGTCTTGACCTGCGCAACAACTTTGCTGAAGAAAGCATAACGAAAATCTTAATGGTTCTAGAGCTATCAACATGAAAATGAGGGTATATTTTGACTCAGAGCTAAAACATGTCGAATGCGATATCTCAAAAATGGGGACTAACTTTGAAATGGGACTAGCACCGTTGAATTCAGCGTACTCGAATTAGCTTTACCCCCTGGGTGCCCAGCTTGTCACGAAAAAAAAGTTTGCAATTCAAGCACAGTGAGAGGAAAGAATTTTATGATATTAATAAACAAAACCAAAATGTACAGAATCAAGTTAAACGAAACGCCGTGAATGCCAAACATGAATTTGGAGCATATTATGTACTCGTATTACAAATCAAGTAAGGCTGCTTGAAAATAAACATGGGCTCCCAGATTTCTGACGAATTTTTTCAATGTAGTAGATTTCATTGATAATTTTTAAATTGTTTATATTTCCAGATTAAAGAGAATGATACACTACCAAAAATGATTTGTGACTGTTGCATTATTCAACTAAACGTGTCATATAATTTTAAACAGAAAGCCCAGGAAAACGACCTGAAACTGCGTCAATACATGATTGAAAAAGGCTTGAATAGAACAACAGAAGAAAATCAATGTAATGCCCCAGCTTTATACTACACGTCAAATATATCAATTGTGCACAATAATACAGACAATGTTGACCATCACTTACATACCACAAACACAAATGAAGCTACCCCTATAGCAAATTCTGAACCAGCAACAACTGTAGCAGCAGGTGGAACGAATCTTCTCACAAATCAAAGAACTACCGCCACGATTATGCATCCCATTCCAATTAAAGTCGAGGTTCTAGATAGTGCAACCGAAAATGATTGCAGATCCGAACTTATTCCTGAACTGAATTTGCCTAATCCGAATCTAATGGTTATCGTAAATGATAGTAATGCCTTACTAACACAGTCTATTCCCTCATCAAATTCAACCTCGACATTACCATTGTCTGGTTCATCGTCCTGCACGAATGAGAATAATTTACGTGATTCCGAGTTTTTACGTAACTATGTTCAGAACAAAGTTAATTTTGACACTGCAATTGAAAAAAATTCCAAGAAACCTGCAAAAATTGATCATCGACATATAAAAATACAAAAAATGTTGAAGTCAAATAAAGAAAAATTTCTAATGAGGCACATAAATAAAAATTTGGGTAAGACGGTAAACCAACATTCCACCAAACCCGATATGAAAGTTTCTTTAGATTTGCGAAATTTGATTTTGGACCAAAAAGACAACTTTAGCAGTGTGCTTAAGATGCGCAATAAAAATACAAAACTCCTTTATAGTTTGAGAGGGAAACAACAAAACAAGGCTAAACCAGGTCGGCCCAATAAAAAGAAAAAAGTTAAAAATGCCAATCATCAGGATACAAATAAAATGTCAAATAGAACAAATTAATTAAAGTAATGTAGCAAAATATATTAAACGGATTTAATATAATTATTAAGTTTATAAATATAAAATTATTTAAGTATATTTATGTTATAGGTACGAGTATATTTGTATATACATAATGCAATAAGTTTAGAAATGATTTTATTTTATTTAATGTTTTTTAATTTTATGTATATCTTCTATTGTACAAGTTAAATAAATCACTTATTGCCTTAACAAAACATTTATTTTTCACTTAGGCTCAATATTAGACTCCTTAACTGTCGTACTAGTATATTATAGCAGTGGACGTAAATAGGGGGTTAATACCGCCAATTCCAAATCGAAAATTATTTTATTCGGATTTTGAAATTTGTACTGCCAAATACGAATTTCGAATATAATTTCCTGGCTATTTATTTATTGATAATGGTTGCTCAAATAATTTAAAATAATATAATCGAACAATATCCCAGCAATCTGAAATCCTACGAAATTTTGAATTCGAGTAAAATACTTTCGATTCGAATTACGGTGTAACCCCTTGTGTAAGTATAAAGGGTAACCGGGAAAGCGAATCAAACTCTGTTCAGTGAAAAATTAAATTTGACCTCACGAAACAGGAAAAAATCAACTTCAGACTCACCAACTGTAACTGCAATATCTAGTCAATCGCAATGTAACCTAAGCAAAAATGAATTTAGCTTAGCATAAAAGATTAGGAATATGTTTCAATTGTTTTTCTCTCGTTGGGGACCAAAACTGGGGGTCTATTATGAAGTTTTCGACCGCTTCTTTTTTCGACGTTGTCGAAAGTTTGTATTATGAAATACTCGACGCGTTTTTTTTTAGATAACGTCGACTATTTTACGACAGCTCTTGAAGTGTCGAGTACATAAAAGAAGTATTAAGTGTTGAAAAATAAAAAAAGTTTGCTAGTAAAAATAAATTAATAATTTAAACTTAAAAAATTTTAATTAATAAAAATTAATTAATTTAAATTTAATAAAAAATAATTAATTATTTGATAATTTCCAACAATAAATATTAAATTTAATAATATATTATATTTTTTTATCAAAATGTGAGTATGATTTAAATTTTGTTAATTTTTATATTAGTGTTTTAGTTTGTTATTAACAATAAACTTTTTTGTGTTTTATATATAATTTTCGACATCGTCGAAAAAAAAATCATAATAGCGATTTTCGACGTTTTCGACTGTCGATGTTGTCGAAAAAAATACGCGCGTCGAAAATTTCATACTAGACCATCTGGTTTAAACTAGAGTGAAAAAACTTCTCTGTGCAGAGACAGAGTGTGGTTGTAATGGATACTCTACTGAAAAACTAACTTCTTGGCGAACAGATACAGTGATAAATATTCGTATAAGAACAACAATTGATTGTTTATTAAATAATAAAATAAATATACGTATGATTTTTTTAAATAAAATTGTTTATTTCGTAAACAATAAAGAATTATGCTAAATTTAATTGGTATTTCAACGAAGCAAAAAATTAAGATACTTCTAATATTAATTCAGTTTAAAAAAAATACTCCAAATTGCTTAAATATTCGTATAAGAACACTTGAAATTTTTCAAAAAAAAAACTACATAGTAATAAAGAAAATTTTAAATTAATATTTCGTATGACCTTGTTGTTTAATGACTTCAGATATGCGCTCTGACATTTAATTTGACATGTTTTTTAAAGTTTCTGCCTCAATTTCGCCCGAACAGCCTTTAATGCACTGCTTTAAGTCGATGACCGTTTTAAATTGCCGACCATTCATTTAAACCTTCGCTACAAGTATGCTTCATAAATTCTCTATCGACTACAATCGAGACTACATGCAGGCCAATCAAGAACATTCATTTGTTTTTGACAAAACCACTCCTTTGATTGCTTTGATGCATGGATGAAAGCATTGTTTTGTTAAAAATCAAATCATTGTCGTTGTAGTCCTCAAGAAAAGTTATCAAATCGTTTTCTCCATTACTGTACCTTCACCGAAATTTTTTTTAGACTGTAATATATTTTCTTCACGGATATCGTGCAAGTAGCAAGAGTACTTGCCTGGCGTCTTGGTTGCATTTTTTCTCATCCGAGAAAATCACTTTTTGCCATTTATCTTTCCAATGTTCCAATGCACGTGTCGCTTCGCCAACAGTAGCCGCGTTCCAATATGTTTGTAGGAAGAATTAGTCTTACTTTGCAATTTCGACCATTTAATAATTTTTGGTGTTCGAGTGTTGAGAGCAATATGTTGTTTTGTAACAGGTAATCCCAATTTTGCTTTAATTTGATTGGCGGGTAACTTGTTACGAGTTGTTTCCTTTCTTATTTTGTCCATTTGAAATTTGGGTAACTTACTATTTCCTTTTGTTTTCTTTTTTAGACCACAACTTGAAGCTTTTTTTAGGAAGTCGTGGACCACAGTTGATGATCGACCAATTCTAATACCAGATCGACGCATGCTAAATCCTTGTTCTTTAAAAATTCTGATAGAGATATTTTCTTCATCATTTAAGAATTTTCCTTTTGGCATCACTATAATAAAATATTATTACAATAAATGATACTTTAAATAAAATTCCATTTTATAAGCATCGTAATCACTGAATAAGATCGAATATCAAAAATTTAAAACAAATATATATTTATTAAGTGTTTAAAAACACATTTTTGTCTGCTGTCCTTATAAAAATGTTTAACTAAATTACTCTAAATTCTATTAAATGATTTTTCTTTCTTCCAATACAGTACCGTTGGTTGATTCCTATTTACGAACATAATATTCGAACACGGTGACAATATACAGTATACTTTTAATAATTTTAGTAATACAGTATACTTTTAGTTTTAATAGTAGACATAATTTTTGTCCTAATCATAAATTTTTGAACGAGTTTACTTGTTCTTATACGAATATTTATCACTGTCTCAAAATACCCGACTTCTTAATTTACTGATTACACCTTCATATTATTTACATACAATTCTGCCCTGATGAAGTAGGTAAGGATTCAAAGAACCTTTTCTTAGTAAAAGAATAAACTTGAATGGTAACATAAAATGATTCATTGGCGAGATCAGAGGAATATAATAGATGCAACTTGCGAAAAAGAAACTAGCGACCTTGCCTTAAAAGGATGAAAATGAGAGCACACAAGTTTGTCTGAGGATTAAAATAAACTGAATAATCTGACCCAGTGAATTTTGAGTAACAATAATGATTCAAAACCACGAGATGCATAGTCGAAGAGAAGGTACATGATGATAGTGGGTAGCATTGCAAGATCAACCGTTGTCTTCTCTTGGAATCCAGGATGGTGATTTTGACAGTACCATTCCTTAAATGCGTTTAAAATTCATGTTAGAATCCCAACCTAGACCGATATACCAAATTTGACCATTATTGCTTAAAAAAATGGCGAAGTTCCATTCAACATGGTCAAAATCCAAAACTCAACCAAAATTAATGTAAGAATCTCAATTTAGCTCCACAACATAAATTTGGCCATGATTGGTTAAGAAACAGCCAAGTTCTATTTAGAATGGTTTAATTGCAAAAGTTCACGTTAAATCCACGTTAAACACCCAATCTAGTTGTTTTTTGAAAAGTGGAAATTTGAAAAGTCAGGATTTTGTAAATCAGGCTTTCGTACCGAGCTCTAAAAAATCCAATGTAAATATAAAGGGTGTAAAGGGGTGTTACGACTGTGTTGTCTTAACAAGACATTTTTTTTTGTAAATTTGTTTCTATTCTCAACGGTTTCTTGCGTCCGAGTTTTTCGCTGTGTGAACGTGGTGTCTTGGTGGATGGATTCTTGTGTGTTTTCTTCTGTTATGTTGGCAACGGAACGAAAATGGTAGAGAGAGAGAGAACAATGCGCATCGAGTGTGTGCAAAGTAAAACGTTTTAAAAAAATGTTTTTTTCTTGTATGTCTCTCTTTTGTACCAACGAAAATTTGGTACAAAGGAGAGACAGAGAAGAGAGATGCATTTTCTTCTAAAACGTTTTACGAGCTGTGCGACGCTCGAATATTTTTTTTGTTTGTGATTCGAGTTTGTGATTTGATATAAATAAGTCGAGTTTTGGTTTTGATACAAGCCAAATAAAATTACCACCATTTTGATGGATAATAAAATATTGTGTTACGTTTATAATGAACTTTTGTTTATATACCGTAATGATATAATTTAAAATTTTGTTAAAAGTGATTTATAATAATATCGAATAAATAAAATGTATCGTATGATACTGAGATAATACAGTAAAATACTTGGTTTTGGTGTATCATATCATTAACTTGCTATTTGATTTTTTATTGTAATATTGTGGATAGAGAAAAGTGGAGTGTCGACGAGTTTTTTATTGTAACACCAAAAGTAATCGAAAGTATCCGTGAGATATTTATTTGAAGTATTTGGTGGGGTTCCTGTACAACAGTGACCGCGACGAATATTCGTGTTGAAAGGTGTGCCGCAACGGTACACGCATTTACCTCGGTGCTGGACGGACAGCCGTAGTTTATATTCACGGTTCGTCTAATTTTTTTGTGTATGGTAACAGTTTTTTGTACCGGGTAGTCAACAAGAGGTCTGCATAACATAATTCATTAGAAATTGCTAAGAACGTGGGCAGTCTATTCATTAAGCGACAAATCAAGGAGTCGCAACTGTATTTTTCGGGGTTCGGTGTAGCACCGCAACATACGGGTGGCCAGTTGAGGCCACTTTATTTACGGTTGGTGAGACAACGCCTAACCTATTTGGGGCCAGTTTGGAGGTTAATACATTTATCGGCGGTTGGGCAGCAACAGTTTATGGTTTCGGCGAAAGGATTCCCAACATTTTTACTGCCTAGCAAGGCAGAATTTACGAACAGTGCCCAACCAGGCACGCGCTCGAGCGCAAAGACGGTGATCGGCACCAAGGCCGCATCAAGGGTGTACGGCACATAAAGCCGCAACGGTCCGGGTACAGGGTGGTACCTGTGGCATGACGGCCGAGCAAGGCCGCAACAGGTTTTGTAGTATTTTTTAAGGTACGATTTTTTTTATTATTTTTTTTTTTTGCTCATTTCGTTTTTTTTATTTTTTACATTTTTATTTTAAATTTAAATTTATATTTTGTAATCGAGCGCCGCACAGCGGGTGCGCGCTCGTTGCGCATTGTTCTTTCTCTCTCGTTTTCTCACTCTCTCTCGTCTCTCTCTCTCTTCCGCTTTTACTCCTTTCTTGTTTTTCCGCGTGGGAAGATGGTTTCTTCATTTTTGTTGTGTTTATATTAAAACATGAATTATTAAAGTTTTTCGGTGTGGTGTGATGAGGGGGGGGAATTCCCTCTGTGTCGGTTTAGTGTTTGCGGTCCCTTGGTGCCCGCATCCAATTCCGTAACCAGGGCTTGGCCCCGTTTGAATCGGATGGATGCGCGCACCAAGGCACCTCTTCCGTTATCATTTTTTTTTATTTATTTATTATTTGATTATCCGCTGTTCGTTCCTCAGGTTCCGGCCGACGAATTTCGGCGGAACTCGGTTTTTATTTATTATTTGCGTTTCCCCAACTTTCTGTTAATCACGGTGTAGGCCAGGAGCCCTGCATGCCTCAAACCCCACGACCCTCGCACTTCTCGCTGAGAACGTAGCCGGCAAAACATCACCGTGGAGGCCTCTGCAGGAGCTTAGTGAATATCTGCAGGTTGGCAGTAGCCAGCCTGTAACAGTGGCGCCCAAACTATTTCGCGAATTTTAATTTTTTTTGATTTTTTATGATTTGTAGCTTCATTCCCTTTGGCGTGCGTGTCCAGCGCCGAAACCAGTGCTCAGCACCGTTTGACTTCGCCTGGACGCGCACACCAAAGCCAGTCTCCCGGTTGACATTCCCTATCTACGATCGCAACCAGCACGGGCTGTTTGATTGCGCGTAGATGGGGGGTGTCATCCCCTATTCTTCAGACATCCGACTTCCGAGCTCTTTTCCATTTCCACTATGTTGTGTCCGATTGTGGTGGAGCTCGGATGTCATTTGTCTGGGGTTTAGCTTAGCTTCATTTTCCCTTGCCCCGAAATTTCTCGACCGAAATTTGAGGAACAACAATTTTTATTATTATTATTATATTTCTTTATTATTTTATTATTTAGCTGACATAGAGTGGGGTTTCCACTCTCATCATACCATCCGTATTTTCGTTTTGGTTAAAAAATTTTTTTGATAATATATTTGATTTTTTTTATATTTTTGATTTTTGAGTTAATTTTGGGTTGTATTGGAACCCGCGGGTACTTATTAGTACTTCATTTTATATTTTTTTTTTTTTTGAATTTTGATTATTTCTTGGTTTTCGTATCGTTTCAAATTTTAACGAGCCCCTCCAAATTAGGTTCTCATCGAAAAGCGCCACTTTGGGGGGTATCTCGTCTTCCGTCGTTAATCCAATCGTGGGAATACGGGACCCACAAACCACTACAAGGTAACCATTCCTCTCTGTTATTATTATTATTATTCTAGCCTTATTTTCTTTGCAATCTAGTCTTGTTACTGAGTTGTATTATTTACTATCGGCGTACTTCTGGGTGTGTTGGTAGTTTCATTAGCTACGTTATTATTATTATTAAATTTTGTTTATTATTATTTTGTATGAATTCAAATCCGTGGGATACGCCAGAAAGGCCTCAAAGACGTACAGTGTGGGATAACTCGGACGTAGAACCACGTATCCAACGTAACCATCCGTGGGATCGAGTGGAAGTTAACCAAATTCACATTCGAATTGAGTATTATCTAACGCACGGGGTAACTTTCTGGTTGTTTATCACGATTTGATATTCATTGGTTGAATCTTTGTTGTAATTATTTTAACGAGCCCCCCCAAATTAGGTTCTCATCGAAAAGCGCCACTTTCGGGGGTATCTCGTCTTCCGTCGTTAATCCAATCGTGGGAATACGGGACCCACAAACTCTTACAAGGTATCCATTTCTTTTCGTGTTATTTATAAAAATATTTCGTGTTTTTTTTATTATCTAGTTATAGTGGGTGTGGAATATCTTTAGTTGTAATTTCCTCTAATTTAAAACCTTCCGTTTGAGTTAGAGTTATTTTGAATTGAAATTTTTGTATTTTTGAATAAATTTAATAAAGACTACGTCAATATTTTCCACCGAGTTAAATCAAGCGAGCTTATTCCATTATCCCTACCTAATCCAAAATGGACGTAACCTTACTGCAACCAGATGAGATAGAGGTGGAGTGTCTCCTTCGCGATATCCGCTTCGACACATCGGATGGAATTCATCAACTCGAGGAAGCGGTCCGAAGTGAGCAGGCCGAGCTTAAACCAACTCCCGGAAAAATGCATACAAGCGCATCGAAGAAACCGGATATTGAGATCTCAACGTGTCTCAAGAAATTGGAGGAGATTCGGGAAGAGATCACTCTTTTGGGTCCGACTACGAAGGATCCCTTATTATTGGCCCAACGTTACCATTCCAGGTTGTTGCATTTGTCAGGCCGGCTTAGTCGCGCATTCAAATCACCGAAATACGAGCAGTCCGCGCGTAAGGTACATCAGGCATGTTCCGAATTATTGAACAGTCTGCAGATATATCTGGATGATCAGGAAAAGCTCAACGATTCCATCGCAAGCGCGAAGGGCGTACATTTCGCGTTAGACCTATCTCCTCCAGACGACCTGAACAACGAAAATAAGGACATAGTGGTCGACGACATAGGTAGTGATGACGATTCCGTGAAATCACGGCAGATGGAACGCAGGTCCACGCTAGAGGAACTGCTGGACCAAATCCCGGTGGATAGTTTGAAACAAGTGCTCGCTGCAAAACAAGCCCATGTGCAGACTGCTCAAGTGGCAAATGCAGAGACCACACTCTTGGAATCCATGCTGCACAAATTCGAATTGGTATCACAGCAGCTGGTAAAGTTGGATCAACGGCAAACCACCCTGCAGACTCAGATCACCGGAAATAACCCGTTCTCCCAAGACCTCCCGATTCAAAACGTACACAATCGAGCGCCTCCGACGTCCACCAGTTCGCCAGTATCGCCAAAATTTGTCGATCGACGTTTGTTGTCCGGTAGTGGACTAAGTTTCACGGGATCTCCATCGGGAATCAACATCGACATGTTTTTATTCCAAGTGGACACCATCGCTTCATCTCGGGGATTATCCGAACAAATTTTATTATTGGAGCTCCACACCATTCTAAAAGACCTCGCGTTGCAGTGGTACTGGACATTTCGTAAACACAACCCGCACGCGACATGGTCAGAACTACGAAGCGGAATTATCGAGCGCTTTCAAGATAGTCGCACTAACTACGAAATCCGCAGAATGGTCGAGGCACGTAAACAACAACCGAACGAAAGCTTCCTGGATTTCTACAACCATGTATGGACCCTCACACTACAATGTCGCACACCATATTCCGACGAAGAGCTCATTCAAATTCTCATGAACAACATGAAGCCTACGCTACAATACCACCTTACAGATCGTCAGTTCAGCAGCATCAACGAACTAATCAAAAGCTGTTCTGCTTGGGAGGAGTCTTTCCGGCGGCTCAAAGCTCCGGCGGATCCTGCAATCCATCCACGACGCGTGATCAATGAGTTATCAGGCAGTCCGTATGATGATGTTGGAGCATATGACTCTTATGAGAATTATCCCTTAACTGATGTTCTACCCGATAACTCAGTATCCGCAATTCAAACGGGGAGCAGGTATTCGTCGGCAGCAGCGAGACGTTCGGGCGGACAAGTCCCAGCAGACAGTTCGGGATTGGTTTACAAACAACATGCCAATTATGGTAAAAATATCGTCTGCTTCAATTGCTCAGATATGGGTCACACGTTCATGGATTGTCAATTGGCTCCAGTCGGATTATTTTGTTATCGATGTGGGCTACGGGGGACGATATCTGCGCGTTGTCGACGTTGTGCCGAAGAACGAAACGCTCAATCAAGATTGTCGGAAAACCAGAACAGTGGTTCTTGGAGGACTGGGCCACGAGAATCACCACAACCACAACCGCAACCCAGACTGATGTTACCACGGACAAATCCACTCAAACCGATTCTGGAGGATGCAGCGAGCAATACGGACGCGGAAATCCGCTCCTATTCGAATCCGACGAAGAGGTAAGCTCGTCTGCCAGTAATGATTCCTTTCCCGATCCTTCTTCCCCATCCAATCCTTCCTCCCTTCCTGTCGCTCTTAAATTTTTCTATAATGCTCCATCATTGGCAAAGTTAGATCGTTTAAAGCGTTCCAAAAAATATTGGAACCGTCGCGTCGCAATGAGAAATGATGTGATTTCCTCCGTTCTATTCTCCGAGGGTAGTGACACTCGGCCTTACGCCCAAGTCTTTATAAACAAGATTCCTTTTAAGGGTCTTCTCGACAGCGGGGCGAGTGTCAGTGTTCTCGGGAGTGGATCGGAGAAACTTATGTCAAATCCATTTGTTGAATTCCATAACTTTCCTTCCACTATAACTACCGCGAGTGGCCAAGTCCAACGAGTCTTTGGTTATATTTATAAGAGCTAACGTCGAATTTAACGGAGTCACTAAATTTATGAATTTTCACGTTGTCCCTTCCTTGGAACAACCGCTTTATTTGGGTATCGATTTTTGGAATCGTTTTGGAATTTCCCCAAAAATCTCCGCGTTGAATAATTCGGACGAATTAGGTGAAACTACCAACACACCCAAATTCCATATTTTAACATCTGATGATCGTCGTAAATTGGATCTCATTCGCGAATATTTTCCGAGCAGCGATATTTTAGGTTTGGGCCGCACATCCCTCATCACTCATATGATCGATGTCGGTTCCGCAAAACCAGTCAAACAACGTTTTTATTCCGTGTCCCCAGCTATCCAGAAACTCATGTATGCCGAGTTGGATAGGATGTTGTCTTTGGGGGTTATCGAGGAGTCACAAAGTTCCTGGTGTTCACCGGTCACGTTGGTGCGTAAGGCCAATGGGAAAGTTCGTTTGTGCTTGGATGCTAGAGAACTGAACAAGGCAACCGTCAAGGATGCGTATCCGCTGCCAATAATCAACGGATTGTTGGGTCGTTTGGGACACACCCGATTCATTTCGGCGATTGATTTGAAGGATGCCTTTTGGCAGAGCCCACTCGACCCAGCATCCCGCGATAAAACAGCGTTTACGGTTCCTGGACGGCCCTTGTATCAGTTCAAGGTGATGCCGTTTGGCTTATGCAACGCACCACAGACGCTTTGTCGCTTGATGCACCGCGTGATCCCGTACCAACTGCACGATAAGGTCTTTGTGTACCTCGATGACCTTCTGGTCACGTCCTCCACTCTGGCTGAACATTTCGATTTGCTAAAACAGGTTGCTGGATATCTGAAGGACGCTGGTTTAACAATCAATTTGACCAAAAGTAAGTTTGTGTTGAAAGAAGTCGACTATTTAGGTTATATTGTGGGTGATGGCTGCCTCCGTACAAACCCAGATAAATGTAAAGCTATTCTGGAGTACCCTATTCCGAAAACAACGAAACAGATTAGACGTTTTCTGGGAATGTGCGGATGGTACCGTCGCTTCATTCCAAATTTCGCCTCCTTAGCTTCTTCTCTCACCGATCTTACTGGTAAAAACACTAAAGTATGTTGGTCGGCAGCTGCTAATTCTTCTTTTAACGCTCTCAAAACCGCCTTGTCAACTGCCCCAGTTTTAACGCATCCTGATTATACAAAACCCTTTTTTATTCAGTGTGATGCCAGTGCCGTTGGGGTCGGTAGTGTCTTATTTCAGGTGGACGCCGAGGGGGTGGAGCGGCCCATTGAGTTTTATTCCCATAAGCTCAATGCGGCGCAGCGAAACTACTCGGTGACCGAGCTGGAATGCTACGCTGCCGTCCTCAGCGTGCGAAAATTCCGTCCCTACGTGGAAGGTTATCCATTCGTCATTTATACCGACCATTCCAGTTTGCGCTGATTAATGAGTCAAAAAGACCTCTCCGGACGTTTGGCGAGATGGAGTCTTAAGCTCCAAGCGCTGGATTTTCAGATTGGATACCGAAAAGGTTCAGTTAACGTTGTACCTGATGCGTTGTCTCGAGCTTTTCCGGATGAATCCGCTCCTTGTGAGGATGAATCCGAAAGTAAGAGCACGCCTGATCCTGGTGTTCAATTTGGAGATCCAGCCTTGTCGAGTAAAAACATCGACTCTTCCGTGAATGCGTTAATACCTTCTTCAGTCCCAATTCTGCACGTTGATCAAAATTCGGTTGCGTTCCAAGATCCGGATTACGTCGATCAGATCGCGAAAATTCGTTCATTAAAAGATTGTTCGCACAACTATAAGATCCAGGATGATAAATTGTTGATATCCCCTTCGTTCGGTTTTAAATATACGGATACCGACCTTTCGAATTGGAAACTTGTTATTCCTAATTCACTAACTCAAACACTAATCGAACAGGCTCACGTACCTCCCACTTCAGCACATTTAGGCGGCAGCAAAACTCTCGAACGCCTTCAGCGTCAATTTTACTGGCCTCAGATGGCAAAACAAGTTAAACAGTACGTTGCTAGCTGCACTAAATGTAAAATGAACAAAGCTGTTAATTACTCCACACAACCAGCCATGGGAGCTCAGGTCACGTCAACTCGCCCATTCCAAAAATTGTATGTTGACTTTTTGGGTCCTTATCCACGTTCAAAACTCGGCAATACTTGCATTGTTATCGTCTTGGATCATTACTCAAAATTTGTAGTTGTAAAAGCTTTGCGTGAAGCTTCCGCCTCTTTGCTATGTCGATTTTTGGAAAACGATGTATTTCTGTTGTTCTCGGTTCCCGAAATTATTACCTCCGATAATGGGAAGCAATTTACCTCGAACTTATTTAAAGATTTGTTGTCTAAATACGGTGTAACGCATATTCGTACGCCGGTGTATTCGCCCCAAAGCAACGCATCCGAGCGTGTCAATAGAACTTTAATTGCCAGCATTCGATCATATTTGAGCGATCACGACCATAATTTGTGAGACAAAAATTTGCAAGAAATTGCGGCAGCTTTACGTAATGCCATACACGATTCGATACATTACTCCCCTCATTATGTCGTGTTTGGTCAACATGTGTCGATGCACGGTGCGGATTACTCATTGCGACGGTTACTCGATGAACATGATCCCAGCGAAGTCCAGGTATGGGCTAAGCCAGATCGAGTAAACCTCCTAAAGGATCGTATAACTCATTATTTACGCGTAGCACACGAGAAGGGGGCTCAGCACTATAATTTACGTAGTACTAAGCGCACTTTTCGAGTCGGACAACCCGTTTTCATACGTTCTTTTGCCTTGAGTGATGCGTCAAATAAATTTTCCGCTAAACTGGCTAGCAAATTCAAACCCGCGGTAATTTCTGGTAAAGTAGGTCAGGTGGCGTATACCGTCGAAGATTTGAATGGCAAATCCCTAGGCACTTATCATGTCAAAGACATCCGTGTTTAATCGTTTCTCTCTATCTTCATTTTCGCATTGTTTGTTTTAGGCCCGGCTTATGAGACATCTCCAGGGTGTGGGACGTTCCCACGTTTGTTACGACTGTGTTGTCTTAACAAGACATTTTTTTTTGTAAATTTGTTTCTATTCTCAACGGTTTCTTGCGTCCGAGTTTTTCGCTGTGTGAACGTGGTGTCTTGGTGGATGGATTCTTGTGTGTTTTCTTCTGTTATGTTGGCAACGGAACGAAAATGGTAGAGAGAGAGAGAACAATGCGCATCGAGTGTGTGCAAAGTAAAACGTTTTAAAAAAATGTTTTTTTCTTGTATGTCTCTCTTTTGTACCAACGAAAATTTGGTACAAAGGAGAGACAGAGAAGAGAGATGCATTTTCTTCTAAAACGTTTTACGAGCTGTGCGACGCTCGAATATTTTTTTTGTTTGTGATTCGAGTTTGTGATTTGATATAAATAAGTCGAGTTTTGGTTTTGATACAAGCCAAATAAAATTACCACCATTTTGATGGATAATAAAATATTGTGTTACGTTTATAATGAACTTTTGTTTATATACCGTAATGATATAATTTAAAATTTTGTTAAAAGTGATTTATAATAATATCGAATAAATAAAATGTATCGTATGATACTGAGATAATACAGTAAAATACTTGGTTTTGGTGTATCATATCATTAACTTGCTATTTGATTTTTTATTGTAATATTGTGGATAGAGAAAAGTGGAGTGTCGACGAGTTTTTTATTGTAACACCAAAAGTAATCGAAAGTATCCGTGAGATATTTATTTGAAGTATTTGGTGGGGTTCCTGTACAACAGTGACCGCGACGAATATTCGTGTTGAAAGGTGTGCCGCAACGGTACACGCATTTACCTCGGTGCTGGACGGACAGCCGTAGTTTATATTCACGGTTCGTCTAATTTTTTTGTGTATGGTAACAGTTTTTTGTACCGGGTAGTCAACAAGAGGTCTGCATAACATAATTCATTAGAAATTGCTAAGAACGTGGGCAGTCTATTCATTAAGCGACAAATCAAGGAGTCGCAACTGTATTTTTCGGGGTTCGGTGTAGCACCGCAACATACGGGTGGCCAGTTGAGGCCACTTTATTTACGGTTGGTGAGACAACGCCTAACCTATTTGGGGCCAGTTTGGAGGTTAATACATTTATCGGCGGTTGGGCAGCAACAGTTTATGGTTTCGGCGAAAGGATTCCCAACATTTTTACTGCCTAGCAAGGCAGAATTTACGAACAGTGCCCAACCAGGCACGCGCTCGAGCGCAAAGACGGTGATCGGCACCAAGGCCGCATCAAGGGTGTACGGCACATAAAGCCGCAACGGTCCGGGTACAGGGTGGTACCTGTGGCATGACGGCCGAGCAAGGCCGCAACAGGTTTTGTAGTGTTTTTTAAGGTACGATTTTTTTTATTATTTTTTTTTTTTGCTCATTTCGTTTTTTTTATTTTTTACATTTTTATTTTAAATTTAAATTTATATTTTGTAGTCGAGCGCCGCACAGCGGGTGCGCGCTCGTTGCGCATTGTTCTTTCTCTCTCGTTTTCTCACTCTCTCTCGTCTCTCTCTCTCTTCCGCTTTTACTCCTTTCTTGTTTTTCCGCGTGGGAAGATGGTTTCTTCATTTTTGTTGTGTTTATATTAAAACATGAATTATTAAAGTTTTTCGGTGTGGTGTGATGAGGGGGGGGGAATTCCCTCTGTGTCGGTTTAGTGTTTGCGGTCCCTTGGTGCCCGCATCCAATTCCGTAACCAGGGCTTGGCCCCGTTTGAATCGGATGGATGCGCGCACCAAGGCACCTCTTCCGTTATCATTTTTTTTTATTTATTTATTATTTGATTATCCGCTGTTCGTTCCTCAGGTTCCGGCCGACGAATTTCGGCGGAACTCGGTTTTTATTTATTATTTGCGTTTCCCCAACTTTCTGTTAATCACGGTGTAGGCCAGGAGCCCTGCATGCCTCAAACCCCACGACCCTCGCACTTCTCGCTGAGAACGTAGCCGGCAAAACATCACCGTGGAGGCCTCTGCAGGAGCTTAGTGAATATCTGCAGGTTGGCAGTAGCCAGCCTGTAACAGGGGTTCCCAATAAGAAGTTCAGATTTAAAAGTTTAATAAAATCCTCCTGGTTATTTACGGAAAATGATTTCATTCAAATGGGGCCGCTGCTGGTCTTGTCGTACTTCATTCGGCCGGTCTAATTTCTGAGCACATTTTGGATTGTGTGCGGATCTATTTGGGCAATGGTTGCTTCAATATTGGCTTTCAAATGCTCAATTGTTTGTGGACTGTCCGTATAACATTTGTCTTTCACGACACCCCCAAATAAAAATCCAAAGACGTTAAATCACAGCTCCTTGCCGACCAATTCACGTCACCATTTCGACTGATAATGCGGCCATCGAATTTTTGACGCAATTTCGCTATTGTAACACACGATGTGTGGCATGGCGCACCATCTTGCTGGAACCAAAGGTCGTCCAAACCAATATCTTCTAGATATGGCCACAAAAAGATGTTAACATGTGGCAGTAGTTGATTCCGATTACCGTAACGGTCGCGCCGGCCTCATCTTCGAAGAAATACGGCCCAATAAGACCGCCACGGCACAAGCCGCACCAAACAGTAACACGTAATGGGTGCATTGGCTTCTCCACATATCCTTGTGAATTTTCCGATTCCCAAATGCGACAATTTTGTTTGTTTACGAACCCACCGAGATGGAAATGCGCCTCGTCCGAAAAGATGATTTTTTGACCAAAACATTCACCAATTTCGAGTTTGTCACACGCACTTTTGTTGAAGCGTTAAGCTACTCATTTCGTCAACTAGAAATAATGTACTGAGTTTCTGTCAAAGAAAGAATGACATTAGTGTTGCCAGAGCCAAAATAATCAATATGTCAAATCTGAACCGCTTATTGTAACATCCTATATATAAAAATTTCGGTGTGTGAATGAAATATAGATGGAAAATATGAAAGAATCGATTTCGTGGGCTAGAAAGTATATAATTCACTAGTAATGAACAAGGCATGAAGAAACGGTTTGAAATACTACGACGCAAAATGCCTGTATTTAACTTGCGAGTGCGACGCATTTGACAAAGGAATCGGAGCTGTTCTTAGCCACTTGCAATTGTTTATGGAATGCAGATGTTCTACAGATTCTTAGCTGATAGATTTTTCACATTGGTCACACAAACCGCTGACTCCTACATTTCCGAAAAAAAAACGTAATCTGCCAAAACTCGTTAATGACCGTTTAATCCGATGGGTATTGCTGTTTAAGTCATACAGTTCTGACGTTGAATACATTCCGGGTAAATTAACAATTGTTGCCGATTTTTTAACTACAACTGAAGAACCACAACTCGATAGCCATAAGATTTAAGATCACGTCAACTACATAAACAAAGTAAAGATGACTGTCGTGTTCTGCGAGAAGAGCATCTCATTCGAGTTCAATAAAGACAAATAAATTACTCGCATTATTAACGCAGTGAAACAAGGGTGAACATACCAAAGTCAACAATTCCATCCGTATCTACAACGCTGAGACGAACTATCCGCGGAAAACAACATCCGAATCTGAGAACGAAATCACGTCGGTTTCACGAAAGTAAACAGTTTCTGGTTATTGTAGATGTACTTTCAAAATGGGTAGAATTATATACGATGACAAATATCACAACAATGTGCTTGGTCACATTGATTCAGTTTACATTTTGGAAAACATATCAATTCATGTATCTTGCAAAACATTTCGAAACAATGAGTTTTTAGCATTAGAACATTATTCCACAAACTATGGAGAAAATAACCTCATTAATAGTTTGTCTTAATCATCATTGATGACCTATTTGACTTTAATTTCAAAAATATTCTGAAGAATTACTTTTAAAATTTTTGAATGTTAAATCAAAATTTTATTTCTGTATCTGGTCCAAACCAACAGCAACAGATCCAAAGACATCATAACAATTGCCATCGACTACTTTACACTCTTTATATATATGACAGATTATCATTAATTAAAACAATATGGAATCAATTTGAATTTTTGACTTATAGATGAAAAATGTGTAAGAATCACAACAATCAGTTTCGGACGGATGAGATTACTGATTTTTAATTCGAGAGTGCTGAAAATAGACCAATATACGGAATCTATTTAATCTCATCGTCTTAATCTATTTAATCTTTGCAATTGTTCTGCGGCCGAAGCACTCCCAACTCTTTCGCGGTTCGCTTTTCACGTCCTAGCTTACGCATTGTCCGCCAGCCAGCCAGTCAAATCGAGAACGTACGGCTATAGGTCCGATTTACGTAGAACCATCTGCACATTGCATATAGTTACATGCCCAGCCTATGGTACTGACATGGAAGATGGGTCGGCACATGAGTTGTGGTGCACTCCGACATAGTACGCGTTCATTTCCATCACCGATCGTAATCATGTTTAAAAAACTTAAATTAAATATTAATTAAGAGAAATTATTAAAGTCGTCCGTGAATTTAATTTTAATATTAATATTTAAATATTAATTAGTTGTGCGGGTGTTTTATTACTAAATGTTTGTTATAATAAATTAATTAAAATACACAAAAATCTAACTATGTTTTATTCATAAAAGTTGTAAATCAGCATCGCGCTGATTTTGTTATTACTTAAGAATTATATGTTGAGCATGGCTGGAATGTTAAAAAACAGAAAGACAATCGACGTATCGTCGAAATTCTTATTTGTCTCTTTATATTTTTGACTGATTGGCCCTGCCTTCAAACTTTTCGGAAAGCTTATGTCTTCAAACTTTTCGTAAAATTTTATGTCTTCAAACATTTCGGGATTTTTTTGACGTTTACAAACACATAAATAATATTAACTTCAAAAGTGTAGACATAAACAAGGATTATTTATTTATTTGCGGATTATAATTTGTTGTGACTAGTTGAACATGAGATTTTAAGAAATAAACACACTAATGTTTTCAACGTACACAACACAATAAACTGTTAATATAATGTGAAATTATAAATAAAAACTAGTTTTATTTTTTGAACTTATAACAATATTTATTAATTCTTCCTTATAGTAATAATAAATTTCAATATTTGATTTTTAACAAGATCGATTTCGGATATATTCCTTCTTCAGTTTTTTAAAAATAACATATATTCAAATTTATTATCACTATAAGGAAGAATTAATAAATATTGTTAAGAGTTCAAAAAATAAAACTAGTTTTTATTTATAATTAATTAAATTGTACACAAAAGTGAAAAACATGATTAATAATGAAACGAATTAGAAAAGGACATCAATTAGACAAACTCGAGGAACTTGAAATATATAACGAAAAACACAATAACAATTTGCTTTGCGACCAAATTAACACCAACACCAATAGAATTTACGACCTAATAATAAAAAACACAGAAAGGAGGAGTCAAAATGTAGAGTAACCATATAAGACCAACGTAAAATTAAGAAATGTAATAGTTATTTTTAAAAAACTGAAGAAGTTATATATTCAAATATATTCAAATTTATTATCACTATAAAAAAGAATTAATAATACATATTGTTAAAAGTTCAAAAAATAAAACTAGTTTTTAATTTATAATTAATTAAAGTGATAAAATTACACAAAAGTGAAATATTAAACAGGTATGTAATGGAAATATTAAATAAAATTTTATTGTTTATTTGAAGTTCAGAGATGTCAAGAAAAAACAACATCAATAATTGTGCTCTCCACTATACAAAATTTTATTTATATATTTCCGAAGGAATACATGTCACATTTATTAATGAAAGATTAAAATATATTTCAATTACATTTTAAGCTTTAATTTATTTATAATTTAACACACCAATTGACGTTTCTAAAAAATTTGACGTTTCTTTTCGTAGTCCGTCTTTTGGTATTAGTCCATTAAAAAAAATTACGAAAAAATGGCCATTTTTTAAAATTGATTAACGTAAATAAAATTGATTTTTTCTGTCAAATAGAACAAATTTTTTGATGTATATTTGCGGGTTTTCGTAAATCAGCCGTTCCACACGGGTTGTCAAATGAAATATACCGTAGGCAGGCACAAAATTTATCGCGATTTTCAGTTATCCAGATTGAAAATTAAATTATAATAATCGTGATAAACAAATTGTGGTGACAGACAGAAATCCAATTTTTCGAGGGTCCCTAATTTATCGGGGTATATTGCATTTATCTAGTTATGAAAACAGACAGACAGGTAGATATAATTTAATAATCTAAATAACGAGGTTATCTAATTTATGTCTGGCTACGGTTAAACACAAAAAATTTTTGTATTGTTTTATTCTGCTCGCGAAAATAAAATTTAAACTAAAATCTACATCTCGAAAATGGCCTTATGTTTTTTTTTATTTCATTTCTATTTAAGCTGCTACACAGAAAATTTTTTTGTTGAAAAATGAGTAGCAATTAAATCCGGTATCATAGGTAAACGGAGAAAGAAACGAAAATGAAGCTTCTTCTTTTACAGCCCGTCTAGAATGGCTCATTCGAATTTCATGTAAATTTTTTTCAATTTTTGACATGTTTTGTTTCAATTTTTTTTTCTCAGAAAAAAATCAATTTATTTTCGGACTTTCGGTATGTATTTGGAAAGAACCAATGCCACATAAACTACTAGGTGGTTTAGGTGGAATTGAAAGAACTTACCTTAACATCAACCCCAATTGAAAAATTTTGATCTGCTTACGCTACCTTAACGCACGTGCATAAATTATTTCCCGCGTTTAATGTTTGTTTAAGGAAAGAATACAAAACATTACATACATATATGTACATACATATGTATTATGATTTCAAAACGTACAAACAACTCCAAAATTTTATGAGCATTTTTGTGGGGTAAGGGGTAGGTAGAAAAATTTTTCAATACGTTTTAAGTTTGCTTTAGCGCCTGAAGAATAGATAGCGTTGGTTAAGAATTTTTTGTGATTTTCCTATTGATATTTTAGTATATACAAAATTTTATGGTTACCTGCACTTATATTAGGATACACAGGTATAAAAATATGTAACATAACGTATGTACGTAGATGTATAATAATAGGTACATATACATAATAAAAAAAGGAGAATTTGTAAAAAAATATGTAGTTCCGAAAATATACACCCGATGTCAATATACACACGTTTTTTCTTCATATTTTTCAGTAAAACACCGCTGACAAAAAAAAGTACCCATTTTTATGTTAAACACACGTATAACAAACGTATATGTATACAAAATTGACGAAACATTAAGATGTATTGGCGCAGGCTACTAAATATAGCAAACAAGATATTCTTTGATTTCATTTTATAAATAATATTAACTTGCTGGTGTGATGTCATATTATCTCGGGGAATTACCATACACGCGAATTATACATACAAAAAAATAATTTATTTATTGCGACTTGGTAAGTTTATTTATCGAAACGAATATTTTTCATTATTAGTTGATTATTTATGCAATACAGTTGTGTGTTTGCTTTATTTTTCTTATCAATAATTATAAATTTGCTGTGACTAGACTGTACAGCATACAGTAGATAGTGGTGCATTGTGAAATTTTTTATATGAAAACCATTAGAATATGGTAAAAATATTGTGTTTGTGATAGAATTATATGAAAAAAAATAGTTTATAAAAATGTCGACCTTATTAAATTTGGATACATACACAAATGAAGAAATAATGACT
Organism: Nephrotoma appendiculata; assembly: GCA_947310385.1. NCBI lineage: Eukaryota > Metazoa > Arthropoda > Insecta > Diptera > Tipulidae > Nephrotoma > Nephrotoma appendiculata. Next base: position 306,864,434 of record OX371225.1, on the reverse strand, counting down.
GGTAATTATGGTTTTTAATAAGTAACCTATAATAAAACAATCTTGGCATGCATGGATAACCTCTTTCATATCGAACGCAAAAACTCAAGTTCGTAAATATCACATGCTCGTGTGCAGTGCAGTCTACAAATTATGTATCGTACATTTTAAATATTTTGGAATATCGCGTTAGTTTACATTCTATTCGACACGTTATGTCCAATTATCATGACGCGAAAAATTCTAGATAGTACGGCGTTACATAATAAAACGATACGTCTCTGCATCGCAGTATAAAAGTCTCGTTTGTGTGTGTTTGTAGTTACATCTCCATATCAGAAATGACAACAACAAAATATATGGAATACGTGAATCCCCCCCGTATATTAATGGGATTTTTATTTATCCTTAATTTGGGGGATTTTTTTTACTCTGCGACGTTTAATCGAAATGTCGATTTAATTATTTTTTTATAGAATTAAGAATTGAAATTATCAAAGAGATTTTGTATTGATAATAATATACATATTAGGTGTACAAATTTGTACATATGTAGATAAGAGTCGTTCGTTGAACTAATACATACACAGTGAAATGGTTTAATTTTTTGTGAATATTTTTTTTGAAGGCTATAAAATTGATTACTAATCTATAATAAACAGTGAGTAATTGTTACATTGCAATAGTTTTCAATGTGTTTAAGTAGTACACAACTGGTTTATTTTGCTCATGAATCATCTTTTTAAGCAGTTCCGTTTCGAAAATTCAATGCCATGTCGATACCTGCGAAGCCCCCTGCTAAAAATTTCCATGTAAATAATACAAAACATTATTCTCATTTATTGTTCTGTGTAAATAACATTTTGTAAACGAAGTAAAGAAAAGAAGAAATCGTTGTTTGCAAAGATCTCTATTAACTGTGTATTGTTTGCCTTCTTTATGTATACGTAGCTTGTCGGTAGACCGATCGATTGTTGTTGTACATACATACCGGCTAAGGAAAATGAACTAAAACTGTTTCTTAAATCGGGGGAATGTGAAATATAGGGTATTAATTAAAATCGTTATTTTCCTTGAAATTCGTATGCATATGTGCATAGGAGGTAATCATCAAACGAATAATTACAACAAAAATGAACAAAATTGAGTCCATGCAAATGGAAATGGAGCAAATGTTCTGTATTACCGATATAAATAATCATTTTCTTTTATAATGTAAAACGTAATGCTATTTAGGCGGAATTTTTAACTTCATTATCGTCCCAAGGGTTTAAATCGAAAGCTTTTAAGAGGAACGCAGCGAACTTACACGTTCCTGTTTACCTAAGCCGATAGCGCGGTACAATTTCAGTAGTTCAGTAATTAATTAATTATCTCATCAATTTACAATATCGAATCTCAGTTGTAGTTCAGCGATAGGTTTGACTGTTGTACTCTGTGAGGTTCTCCGTTTCATAGAGCCAGAAAATCGGAACTGGATTTGGAATCGAAATCGGTTATTAAGAATTATGTTTACAGTTTATTAGAATCCCGACCGAAGTATTTTCCAAAATAATTATTAGTGAAATGGTAGTTCAGGTACTCAGGTTAAGGTAAATTTTAAAAATAGTTACCCCTAGCAATTTTCTGGCGCAATATATTTGTTGAATGTCCGAATTTTGCCGCAAAGGCTATTAAAAAATTGGAAAAGGTATGTTTAAAATGAAATAAAAATTCATGGGTGAAGTTACAGCGGATGGTATTCCGTAAGGTAATTAGAATCACAATTATTCATGGGTCATTCAATTTTGATGAAAGTTTTCATGAAAGCTCATGATCTTACACGAATTTATTCAACTAACCAGAAAAAATGATCAAACTTCTAAATGATATCGTATTATCATAAAACAATCATATCGCAAAAATAGCCTTCCAAGTATGAGGCAGCCGCTTGAGGGTAAAAGTGAAATGGCAAATGAAGTGTCAGTTCGCGTAAATCAAAAGGTGTTCCCTTTATAAAAAACGACAAAGTAAAAAATAATTCACAAAATACATCTAAAACAAAATATACTTAAAACACAATGCTTTCAATATCTACATCAATACCTGTTGTGGTACTTCAAGGCAGGAGTCGTGCAAGCTGTTTCTATATTTTGACAACCGTTTGAGTCCCAGGAGATAATGCAAACACATTACAAACAACGTAAAACCTTTTGTGATGCAAACGCTAACATCAAAAATAAACTCCAAGGCAGATAACAAATGCTTGTTGTATTTGTTAGGTAACACGATTCTCGTCTTTTTCTCATCGCTTCTCGTCAAATTTATTAATTTTATTTTCTCGACATAAAATTTCAACAGCGCGATCGCGCTGCTTGGTATTCAAACGGTTAATACCTTTCTTGTCTCAGTAGATTTGCTTTCGAAGTTTAAAATCTTTGATTATTGAACCAGATGGTTCACCAGATACAATAAATGAGTCAGCGTGTAGAGCTAGCGTGTAGCTTCAAAAATTTTAACCCACTTCCAAATGGAGGAACAGGTTTATAAAGGCCTGACACTTTGATTATATTTATAATCAAAGTGTCAGGCCTTAGACCATATTTCGTCAATTATTGTGTGGGTTGTCTTCTAGTGTAATTAGACTATTAAAAAAGATCTCCAATTTCTAGATTATATGTATGTATAAGACCCCATCATTTTACTTGAGATATTCCTCCCATTAACGACTATAATTAACTCCAAATTTAAATTATATATTGCGCTATTATATATGCGATTGTTCATAAAATCGAACAAACATACTAGAATATAGTCTCGGAAGACAAAATATGTAGTCTTACTGCAACTTTTACACGAATCATGTTGGTTCGCGAGTTTAGTATAGAAGATGGTACCAATGGCCATTACAGTTTATGTATATTATTTATTTGGTTTTTTTATGTGGTCACTATTGGACAGTGCTACAACATGCTTATACAACATAGGTACCTAGTCAAAAAAAAAATGTCAAAAACTAAGAAACCCCTCGAACCTTTTCCAGTCGCCGATTTATTCGTAGTAATTTCTTAACCTCGGCCACTCTCGAATGGAACACTATTATTTAAAGGTTTTTAGGTTTCAGTGGTTGACACTTAGGCCAATTTTGACCCATTGTGATACCACCACGCATTCACGCCACATCATTAACCCATTCACCTACTCACACAACTACAGTAACCACCTGCACATTGCAAGCTGCAATGTCAACCTGTACATTGACGTGGACCACGGGTCGGCGCTGAATTCTGCACTCCATCAGAGGGTCTTAGTTGTGTTTATTAACATCACCGATTGTAATCGATGATGAAAATTCGATTTGCATCTAGCCTTGGGATTCGAACTCAGTATCTCCCGGTCCAATTGCCGAAGCTTTAACTACTTCACCATTTGTACGGTATTTATTTAATAAACTAACAAGTTAACTATTTTAGTAAGCACAAGAGTTCAATTAAATTGTAGTTAATCACTCAAGATCATAAGAGTTAAGATGAATTTCTTTTGACGATGACATTTAATCCACCGAGATCGTTTTTGATGTCGTTTAGTTTTTTTTTATAAATTCAATATGCGATTTGAGTAAATAATAAATTGGTTTTACGTCACACTGACTCACAATATTATATTTGTAAAACCACATCGCATTACTTATTTTCAAAGAAAGTTGCAAAAACTGGATTTTAAGTTCATGTATTTTTATTGTGAATAATGACGGTTTCTGTTGCGTGATTTTTTTTTTAAATTGGGAAGTCCCGGATTCTTAGAATTAATAATAAACGATTTTTTTTTTATCTTTTCAGAATACCCAATTAGTAATGCATTATCGCCGTCAATGTACTCTGAAGTATCATCCAACGACAAAAGTTACTACAATCTAAATAGTTCACCTTCTACTTGTTCTCGTTCCCCGTTATCAACCTCAAGCGATACAAGCCAGACTGCAACCAATTTACAAAATTTAAATATTGGCCACCACGCGAACATTTCTGGTAATACATTCGGTGGTTATATCGAGAATATCGGATACGAAAATAATAACAGCAACACAATGATGGGCTCCCCGATGCAAACACAATTCTTACACAATTACAGTGTAAGTAAGCCGACAAACTTAGAGCCACCGCCACATTTAACGATAACGGAGCAGCCGATAGAAAAATTTCGATTTCGTTATAAATCTGAAATGCATGGAACTCATGGATCGTTAATGGGGCGGCGCTCTGAGAAATCGTGTAAAAAATATCCAACGGTTGAGTTGCGGGGATATAAAGGCGAAGCAGTTATAAGGTGCTTGTTATATCAAACTGAAAAGGATTCACTAGCTCGATCCCAACATTCACATAGGTTAGTGGTACGCGATGGTGATATTGATCGAGATGATCCTCATGACGTCATCGTCTCTACGGAAAAAGGGTTCCAAGCAATATTCCAAGGTATGGGAATTATTCACACGGCAAAAAAGTATATAGTCGAAGAATTGTTTAAGAAAAAAGTTCTAGAAAAACAAGTAGAATTGGGAAGAGTTCTTACATCGCGTGAAGAACATCAGTTAAAGAAACAGGCCGAACATGAGGCCAAAACTATGAACTTGAATCAAGTTTGTCTGTGTTTTCAAGCGTATATAGTTGAAAATGGTGTATGGAAGAAGCTATGTGAGCCAGTTTATTCCAATCCGATAAACAATATGAGTAAGATTCTCCAAATCAATTGGTTTTGTAACCGTCACTTGATAAGTTTTTATTTTCATTTACAGAAAGTGCATTAACTGGCGAGTTAAAAATTTCGAGGTTAAGTGCTGCAAGCAGCAGTGCTTCCGGAGGGGATGATTTGATTTTACTAGTTGAAAAAGTAGGAAAAAGTAAGTTTTTGTATATTTTTGCGATAAAAGTAAGTTTACTATAAAGTTTCTTCTATTTTTAGAAAATATAAAAGTTCGATTTTTCGAGCTGGACGACGAAGATCGTGAAGTTTGGGAAGCTTATGGTGTATTCACAGAAGTTGATGTACATCATCAATACGCAATCGCATTGAGAACACCAGCATATAAGAATCTTGATATTACTGAACCTGTCGACGTATTCATTCAGCTGTATCGGCCTAGTGACCATGATCGCAGCGAAAATATGCCATTTCGATATAAACCAAGAAATTATACAGGCCGCAAACGACCGCGGATTAGTTCCAGTGCTAGTTCTAATAATTTTCCAACAACCATTCGGCTTGCCGGATCGACAGCGAGTTCAATGTCATCATCATCGATTTCGTCGAATGAATTACGTCTGAATACAAATGAAATTGAAGATTTTATAAAAGACTTTAAATCGAATGAGAACGATTTAACCGAAATTTTCGAACTGTATGCTGATTATAAAAATTCAGGCACCATTTTAGAAACAGACGGTACCCACACAAATCAAGTAAAATCGGTTATACAGCGAGGGCCGGGTGCATTGCCGTTGCGCGAAAAATTTGAGGAAATTGCAAAATGTTTGCCCGACCCTAAAAGTGGTGTCAACAGTCAAGAAGACATTGTTCGTCTAAAGCGTATAATGAAATTATTTATTGAAGGAGATAACATATTGCATTGGTCGATTCGTAAAAGTCAAGTGGGGGTATTCGAGAAGCTTATGCAATTAATTGATAAATATAATTTAGATGAACTGCTACAAATTAAAAATCACAATGCAGAAACATGTCTGCACATTGCTTGCACTTGTGATCGTACGTGGACAATACGATCATTATTAAATATCGGGGCGAATCCAAATCTATCCGACAGCAAAGGTAATACACCGTTGCATGTGGCCATTGAACTAGGACTTGACATGTGCATTTCAAAAATATTAGATGAAATTAATTATACGACGCGATCTAAAAAATTGGAAATTGATTTGGCGAATGACGAAGGAATCACTGCATTGCATTTATCTGTTAAGAAAAAGAATTTAAAATTTGTTCAAATGCTAATTGAAAAGAACGCATCGATCAAAATTTCGGAAAAGAAACAGGGAAATAACGTGTTACATATTGCAGTGGAACAGGAAGCAACCGAAATCGTTAAATATTTACTTGAGAAAACGAATATTCGTTTAAATATTAATTCTAAAAATAGTTCCGAATATACGCCTCTACATTTAGCATGCGCTAAAAATAGTGATAATATGAAACAAATTATTGCGCTTCTTCTTGATAAAGGTGCTGATCCTGCACTTGAGCATAAAGGGACTCGGATAAATGTAAGTAGATTTATTTTTATATATCGGACGTTAGAAATCTATTTCCGATTTTTTTTTTCTTGTTCACTTAAAGAAATCAAATCATGAAGATCTAAGTGATGAAGATGACGAAGAAACGCCTTGCAATTCATTCGAATTGGCTAAAAATAATCCAGAAATTTTACAGATGCTTAAAGTAAGTTTTCTGAATTACTTTTGCGATCTTATCACACTAGCTTTCCGTGTTTAATATTTAATCTTAAATTTTTACTAATTACCTACGTATGTATTTATATTTAACAGGAAAAAACGGTCGGATTTATACCCAGCCACATCAAAAAAGAGTTCTTCGATGAAAATATGGACATTGATAGTAACAGTAGTATAAAATCGCAAAGCACAGATAAGGACAGCAACGAAATTGAATTCGATGAAGATTGTCTGGTCGCATTGTGTCAAATCCTAAACAAGCAATCGAAATGGAAACAGATTGCGGAAAAATTAGATTTTAAATCGGTCATTCCGAAATGGGAATCTTCTAGTAATCCGACGAAAAATCTATTAAATTTAATAAATAAGCAAGTAACAACCAGTAAGTTTATTAACGTGCTATCTGAATTAGGCGAACGGGACGCTATTACTGCGGTGGATAATATGGTAGCAAGATTAGAAGAACCAGATTTTGAATAATCGTTCCATTATTTTTAAGTAAACTTTAACCTTTTTATAAAATAACTGTTATAAATAAAAAATCTTTGTTTTTAAAACCAAAATTTGGTTTGTGTCTCAGCTTTAAAATGAGGCGAAATAAAGCCAACCTGTGTTCTAATTATGACCGCTATGGAAATACTGATTTTTGAATGAATGAACTGCGATGGGTTTCTGTGGTGTTTTTCAAGACATCAAACTTGTTACTTGATCACATTTCAAATGATGTGCTACACTATTAAATGGGAATAATGAAATAATGAAAGTTCAGTTTCTACCTCCTCTTGATCTTCGCAGCTAAAACAGTAATCAAGTGAGAACACATGTTTGCGTGTTTATCTATAAGGCAGTTTCCTGTGACAGAAATCACAACCACGCTGATGTCTTGCACTTGGCCAGGGGAATTTCAACATTTGCTTAGCTAGGTGATATTCCGCTTGAACGAATATCAGGTTTAAATCTAAGTTAAGTGTCTAAAACAAGAGGAAGATACATCGATTTATCTGTGAAAATCAAGCTAATATCATTTAAATTTGAAGGAGGAGGAACCCTTAGGAAGTTTGTACTGCCTAGAGAAAAGTGGCAACTCAGTCAAACCACAGCTGCTGCAGCTCATACTATAGAGTATGACTTCCCTTTGCATGCGTTCAATGAAGGTATTAGGATATTTACCGAAAACACGGATAGCAAAACTATTGCCACCATCACTAGATACACAAATCTGTTATTGGAGGATTCACTCAGACTAGCCATTACGATCCTGCTTCAAAGCAACTCTATCCAGCCTATGAGTGAATTCGTTCGCTACCAAAGACACCCTCTTTATATCCAGAAAAGTTATTATGAAGAAGTCCTTAGACTCAAGAGATTTCAATAGGCTAATAGGCAGTGAAGGTTAATTTCCATGTAGTGCGTCTAAAGTGAACTATTAATTTTCCAAAAAATTTAGTAGGAAAGAAAGTAAGCTTCTTATAGATCTAAAGCTTTTGGGGTTGCAATCAAAGCTTTCTCCCGCCTTAGTTATAAATAAAGCTTTTACTTCAATCAGGATGTAACACAATTTCGGAGTAGCTGGGAAGTGAGTTTCCACTGCTCAAAACATTCCTCTAATTGTGATCTTGAGTCCATTGTATCTTTGAAGATAGCGCGGGGATCTTCAGATTTTCCATTGAAACTGTTTTACAAACGGAACAACAACAACAAGTTTCGAGTTGTTACTGCGCCATCTTGCTGTGGAAAGTACGAGCAATGCCCCCTATAGTCATTGTAGTTTTATGACACGAGCTCTCATTCGAATAATTCAGTTGCTCAAAATTTTATCTGAAGTGGAGTACGAATCGAGCACGTGTTTTCTATTCAGTTAGTTTAGATAATTCAGTACAATCGAATACGGCTTATAGCTACAAAAATACTAAAATTATTTCAAAAATTTATTTCTATGTAATATGTAAATAAAAATCACAGTAACCAGTATAACTTATAATAATTGTAATTATAAATAAAATGTATTAAATGTCCGAATTGAATAAATATAATATGTATATAATTTAGAACTTGCAAATTAATTAGAAATAATCGCTGATCAATTAAAATTTTCGGCATGCTTTAATTCATCCATCAGCGATAACTCATATCGCACCGAATTATTATTTTTAATAATTAAATTCAATTTCTCCATATCGGATTTTAAGAGGTCGACACAATTTTTAAGTGGCTCCAATGGCTTACGATTATTACTGCCATTCGATTTTGAGAGTAGATCATTAATTTTTTTATAATCAATTCGTGTCTTACTGTTCCACATTGCAGCCGACTGGTGATTTTTATCCATCAATACGGTTAAATTTTCTTTAAATTCGGAATTTAAATTTTTTAAACGTGTTTTATCTGCGATTAACGTTTTAATCTCACAATTTAATTGTTCAATTTCTTTGAGTAATTCTTGCTTGGAATGTTTGAGGGTGATACCCATTTTTTGTGATGTAAGAAGCGTTTCAGTAACGTTATGCAACTGATTTCGACAGGAATTCAATTCATATGCAAATTTCTGTAAAAGAAAATAAATTGTTAGCGGATTAACAATTTTTATAATAAAATTATGCGTACCTGCTCCTTTTGACTTAATTCAATCTGTTTTTTTTCATATCTTTCGGTTAAACTCGCTAAATTACTATTTAAGCTACTTATAATATTATTCTGACTATTTAATTCCAATAAATAACTACTATTACTATCATATAGTTTATTAAATTCATCAACAATTATTTTAATATAATTTTTTAAATTTGGCATGAAATCGGTATCAATATTTAAATTCGTTGATTTAATTTTTAATAGATTCACTAATATTTCATTCTTTTCCTCTACCAGGGAATTATTACTTTCATTACATTTGTCCAATTTTGATTCCAAGTGTTTACGTATACGGAAATTTTCTTTAATTTTTTTTAGCAACAAACGGATATTCGTCTCAAAACGTTTTATTTTTACTTTATACTCATTTTCCAGTACTCGGATTAAAATTTTTAATTTTTTAACGTCATCACTTTCATTTTTAATCAATGGTAAATTATTATTTATTGGGTTATTATCGGTGTTAGTTGATTTTGTATCACACTCGGGCTTTTCAGCTAGTAATTCATTTTTAAACCGTAGCTCATTTAATTCGTCGTCTTTTGTTTTTAAATCATGTTTTTGATTTAAAAAATGTGTTTGGATTAGATCAAAGTCTTGTTTTAACTTCGATACTGAATTATTTATTTCAATCTTTTCCGCATCAAGTTTACTGTTGACTTCGGATAACAATCTATTTTGTTCCGAGAGTTTCTTGATACTTTGGGCCTTCATCTCGTCTGTTTGTTGAATTTGCTGTAGTTTACTATTCAAATCGAGTGTTGCTTTATTTGTTTCGTTTAGTAAACGAGTGAGGCGCTCGTTTTCAGTAGATAGATTATCGATGAAAGTATTCTGTTCTATGAATTTATTCTGTAATTCTGAAAGCTCGAGTTTTATAGTATCGTATTCCACTTGATTTCCGATCTCCGCATCGTAATCGGTAAGTTTATTAATTAACAATTCCTTTTCACGTTTCGATTTTTCTTCAATATAGTTGGAGTTAATTTGAACCAGTTGGATGTTATTTTTGAGTTTGTTACAGATTATTTTTAAATCTAAATTTTCGTTTTCTAATTGAATAAGGCGATTTTGAAGAGATAACTTCCCCTCTTGAGCATGATGGAATTCGTCCTTGAACCAAAGTTCAGATTTTTTCGCAAGGTTTATCTCCTCGTTCAGCGTTTTAATGGTATTTTCGCAAATCTGTATACGCTGTTTGTGTTCTTGTATAGCACAATATTGTTCCCGTACTTGATCTTTTAAGCTGACTATTACACTCTCTTGGCATTGGAATTTAATTAAATTAGACTGATAATCTCGATTTAACTCTGATAACTCTAAATTTTTTAATTTAAGTTCACAATTGGGGTCAGCAATTTTATGACAAACTACGTCATCACCAATACCGTTATTTTGTGATAACAGTTTGATCTCGTTAATCTCATCCTCAAACCCGGTTATATTCGAAATTTGGCTATCGGTACGCACCGATGCCAACGATGTAAACGACGAATTCCTCGATATTTGATGACCTTCTTGCCAAAAATTTGGTAAGCTTGGAAAGTTAATACAAAATTCACCACTAATATCCGACAAGCTTTTTATGTGATGTGAACTCGCAAAATTTTTATTTAATTTCACTTCGCTTATTGGAGCTTTGTGAACCTGCGGTATATCGTTATTTATCATTTTACTGTGTTTGTGTAAAGATAACTCTCCCACGTATCCAAATTGAGCACTGCTTTAAAATTTATTTAAATATCGCCTTGATTTAATAAAATTTATGACATCATCATTCTTAATTTAAATCGATTATTTAACAACACATTTTCAAAGAAAACTCACTTTTGTTCACAATAATAAAATAAATCTATATTATTTCCAAGTAAATTTCTTATTATTTAATCATTATTAATTTACGATTATAATTTATTTAATTAAATTATTATTACGTACATTTTGTTCTAACCATTACAAATTTCGTAAATGTGACATTTGAAACGTCAAAATATTTAGTAGCAAAACAACGCTACAATCTTTTCCGCAATAGGGTTGTACAAAATTGAGCAGCTTTCAATTGCTACCAGTCTCGATTATTTTTATGATTGCCTCAACATTATTATTTTTCACAGCATCTTTGTAACATTTCATCATGTTGGCTGCGTATTTTCCAACTGTAAAGAGGAAATTTAAAATAATTTTTGTAAAAAATAACAGTTGTCATTGAAGATTTAAAGGTGGGCGTACATTATTCAAAAATACTGTTATTGATCTATCCCAGTAAACAAAAGCACGTTTAAGTTAAGTGTAAGTAACGTTATTACTAAACGTTTACTTTTCGTTACCAAACAATTTATTTTTTAAGAACGATGTCCTACGGCTGTTACGTGTAAGTAAACGTTTACCGATAACGTTTAATAATTGTTAATTTTTTATGTTTATGTAACAGTAATTATACAACGTTTAAATATTGTTAATTATTAACGTTTATTTATTGTTACAAATTCAACGTTTAATTACCGGTAACTTAAAATATAAAAACAACGTTGAATCAAAACTGAAAATTAGTAAGTAATATTAATTTAAATAAAAACGTAATTTCAACGAATAGAGAATTGTATTTCTTATAAAATATATTTATTATTTCATTGTAAATGAATTCAAATAAAGACAAAAAATATGGACACTATATATAAACTATTTTTGATGTTTTTTTTTTTTGTTGTTTATACCTCCTCATTCGGGCGGTGTACATCTGTGCCCTTATCGATTTGATTTAATCATTGAAGTCTTTTATTAATTCTCCTTTCCAAGCCTCTGAAATGAAGAAAATATATTCAAATATTATCAATTAATTTTATTTAGTTATAGTCCTTACTAAATAACGCCATATTTAGGTATTTTAAATCGCCAAATCTTTTTCAGTCGTGAGAGCCGTCCCAATTGTCTCAAAATCTTTATTAAATGTGATCTAAATATGTTGTTCAAAAATTGTTTATGTTTCAACGTTGTTCAACCGTTAAAGGTGTTACGTTTGCGTAACGGTTATTATTATTGATTTTTTTAACGTTTATAAATGATTGAATGGGTTACGATTAAATAATGTTAAAAAATAATGCACATTAAACGTTGAAATACGGTTTACTGGGTTACGTTTAAAATTATTTTGCTTTCAACGTTATCAATTTTTTTACTGGGATATGTTAGAAATATTGCTACGAGTTTGGCTGAATGGAAAACATGGCCGAAATTGGATTATTACAATTTAAATATACATATTAATATAAACATTAATAAATATTAAAATAATTACAGTTCAGGGTTGTAAAAAAAGGTAGAAAAACGGTCGATAGGTAATTTTTTCTTGGTCTACTCAATGACGCTTCTGGGTAATATCTATATTCTGTGCTTTAAGTTTAAATATAGATGAAATAGGGTGCATCCGAAATGCTAAATACGCATTTACCGAAGACACATTTCAAAAACTAAAAATCGTTGTTAACAATGCAACAGCGTTACAGGAGGCAATAAAACCTGTTTGATTTTACTCTAGCTTATATGAAAATAAAATTACAAAATTCTACATTTGATAAGTTTCAAAAATTGAAACCTGTTTGTGGTGGAACTGAAACTAGGGAGCAAGTGGGGATATTAAGGGTAAGGGGGATCTTGAGGACAGTAGGGATCTTAAGGATAATGAAGTAAAATTTATTTGGTAGATAATGCATTGTTACCGACGATATGGCATTTGAATTCTAATTTAGATCCGTTGTACGAATTAGAATGATATCAGACCATACAGTTATGCTTCTGGCTTCGTTAAATATTTCTATTTTCCAAAGAGATCTTTTTTAATGCTAGCTTGTTAGTTGAATCTTCGTTTCAAAAGGGTTGATCCTTTGAATTTCTTATTGTTTATTCTACCTTCCAATTAGTATTTGTAATAAATACTAAATCCAGAAAGCACTACGATCGACAATGCTTCGATACACAATTGGGTTAATGATTATGAAAAGCTGATGGGAATGAATTTGGTGAAGGGTCGAAATTTCGGGACAGTTGATTTGCACGTCGTGGTCGGGATTGGTATACGAAACACTCTGCATTTTAAAATCCCATTATTCAAAACGGAAATAAATTCTGAAAACTCATGGTCAGAGACGTAATTTGTATTCTTAACTTGAATTTTGGATTTTGGCCATGGTCAATGGTTGTTTCTTAAAAAATCATTTGTCAAATTTTGTTTGTAGAGCCCGTTTGGGGTTACTACGTGAATTTTGGAGGGAAATCAGGAATATGGCAATTTTTTATATATAATATATTTTTTTTAAATTCAATAGAGAAAAGGCGAAATTCCATTTAGCATTGCCAGAATTTCAAAACGCCATCTAAAATCCAAATCTAGAAAAAATGGCTTGGTTTCGTTTAGATTGTCTAAATTCCTAAATGTATTCAAACATTTAATCCGATTCGATTTCAACAATTATTTTATGTATTTTATATCAAGAAACAGGTTATCAAAATTCACCTTTTTTGAATATTTTTATGGATAAAGCGGGATGTTGAATAGTGGGGTTTTGAAAAGGTGGGATTTTTTAAAAGATCATTTTGGCAGCGGTCTTTTCCAACCCAATACAAAAGTTTTATTTTAGGGGCAGAGCGGGAAAAATTGGAATAGAAACTACTAAAATCAAATATATATTTTACCAGTACATACCTCTCAATTTAGCTGATTGTTGCAGTATTGAGTTTATAGCCTTTAGCGTTTTTTGAATTTCATTGAAATTTTCTAACCGAATCGTAAAATTACTAATTAGATCCTCATTAACCCCCATTAGGGAACTGTAATGTTTCAGCATTCCGGTCCTAAAAAAAGTTTTGTATTAAAAAACATATTAACCGGTCGATTTTTTCAACCAACTCACAAATCGTAGCTCCGTGCATCCTCTGCGCATACGATCAAATTCTTCACCGTATTGATCTTTTGCGATACATCCGAATTCAAATTTTTAAATGCCGACTGTAGACCCTCCAATTTTCGAAATAATTCCGTAATTTCATTCGTAATAAACGGAAAATTTGCGGTCGACGCCAAATTCTCCATGTTCAAATACTCGGCTAGCGAATGGATTAAATTACCGGCTAGTTCCATATCTTTGGTAAAGAACTCGACTTGACCGTTATCATGAAAGTTCAGTATTAAATCGTTATTGTTCCGCAAGCTGATCAAATGCAACTTTAATTCGGAATTGTTTTCAGAAATCGATGGTTCTATATCAGCAGGCAGTAAAAAGTGTTGATTCACCCACATACAAATTCGTTGAATGCGTTCCGTAATCCGAAACGAAACATAACTGTTTAATGTTACTTTAGACCGATCGGCAAGCTGTTTAAAATGAGCTATTGGTTTTGGCGATCCCGTTATGTAATGTGGCATCGCGTACATAGAGAATTTAGGTAGTTGTCGAGCTAATTCGAATACATGGAACTGTTGGCTTTCTTGGTAGCCGACAAATGCTTTGATATGAATGTCGTAGCAGAAATCTTTTGGTGCCTGAAGAGGTACAATAACACGAGAAGCACCCCGTTGCGGGTGCGTAATTAGCGTCTCACCGGAAAATAGTCCTTCCGCAAATATTAATACAGCCCGAATTATAGTGGAGTTATTTGTGCACACTGTAATTTCAATATTTGGTCTTGTTGTATCTTCAAGGTTTGTTGATATGCCAATCTGCAGACGTGTATTAGCCGGAATAATACCAACTCCTTCCGGTATACCCATAACTTTTCCTTTATCATCGTCTTTAAATAGTTCGCGATTAAATTTCGTGTTGCTCTCGTAATGTTGCAGCTCAAGAAGTAAACTTTGTTTAACCGTTAATAATTCTTTGATTTGTTCGTGTTCCACGATATTGACAGGCGCCAGATTTATTTTAGATGTTGTATAGCCTCGCACTTCTCCGTCTTGGTCGCAACATATTAGATCGAGTTTACCGATACCGCGATAATCAGCTTTAACAATACCGGTAATTGATCGGCTTAAATTTATTTTGAATAAAACATCGCCACTTAGTGGCTCGCGTACATCTAGCTTTCCACTTTCCCATCCTGTAATTAACTGTTGCGTACCCATTCCCAATAAATCATAACTAATAATTGACGAGGCTCGACTTTTGGATTTAATTCGCCATAATCGTAAATATTCTTCATAAACGCCAACCGTACCATTATCAACCGAATATGCAATCTGCATCGGACCCAATGTTGTTAAACTGTGAATGGCTCCGCTCTCCGTAAATTCGTTCAATTGCTGCTCATTATTGTAAATTTTGATCGTTGCATCATCAGATCCTACAACAATTTCATTTTTTCCATCACGATTTATATCAGTTAAGCCAATACAATTGGTGTTTGCCCCGGTCACTAACCAAAATTGTTCAGTACCTGCATGATCAAATCCTCGGATGCAACTGTTCCCGCCCACTAATACGATTGGGTTTATAAAGTTTCCAAATGTTCCAATCACAATGCAGTTACATCCTTCTTTCATTTCAACATAGAACACGTCAGTGTTATCATCAACATTATAGGCGAGTAGATGGGTTCGACTGCCGATGAATAAAATTTCACGGTCATCATTAGGTAGTATTTTACCAGATTTTAATGCAGTTACCGGTTGGCTTAGAGTGAGTGTGGCAATGTCGTGTTGTGCTTCCGACCATGTAACACGGGAGGTTGAGGCTCCGGTACGACGATGAGGACAATGAATTATGACCTATTATGATCCAAATAATAAATTTTGGACAAATTGAAATGAACAAATTGAATCAGTTTACCTTGTCCGCGCTAGTAGCAGCGGTTAAACTTGCGTGCGTCCCATCATATTTTCCGATGGTCACTTTGTTTTCACTGGTTTTTTGATTTAGATTAAACGAAAACACAGGCTTGATAGAGAAATTCATTGTAACTGTGACAAATACCATAACAAATGGTATGTTGGGTGCTAACAATTTTTCTTCGTTACTATAGGGATGGTTTGCCAAAACAAAGCTGTGGCGGTATTCCATAACAACAGGCAAATAAAATCATGCAATGTTTATAATTAAAAACAACCAAATAGCTAGTTTATTTAACACATTCTTAAAATCTAAAATCTGAAAGGAAATACATTAATTGCATTGCATCGACAAAATTACACTATGAGACACGCGGTTTGGAAAGGATTAAGTATTATAATAAAACCCGCGGATATATTCTTATCGTCTCGTAGATGTATTATACACATTTTTTACAGTTATTCATTTACAATGATATAAATAATAATTATAGCAACAAATAACAAAACAAAAAAAAAATTATTTTGTCATAGCGCATAAAATAGTTATGCCCGTATTGTTTTATCCTAACTATCCATATACATTTTAACTAATAACTTATAAATAATAATAATAAAACACAAACTAATTCCGTAAGCTTCGCGATATATTTCTGTGATGGATGATTGCATATTATATAAACATAAATCACTAAAATATTACACTCAACTAAGTCGCTTTAGTCGATTCAGGCGGTAAGATCGTCGTATTTTCTTCTGTACTCGGCAATGCTTTCCGTTTTTGTCGATTTTTAACACTTTCATCCCTATCTTCCAGATCGGATTCTGTATTTTCTGCATTCGATTTGGAGTTGGTACGTACTAATTGATCATCTGACTCTTTATATTTGCATGCATCGTTTACGTATCGATTAAAAATTTCTGCTTTATCTGCGTACACGTGATGACCGGCCCCCGATATTATTTGAATGTTGACATAATTGTGATGGCCAGATTTTTTAATTTCATTGCCGTTGGCATTATCGATCCACGATCGTGAACCATACAGTAGAGTGATAGGTATGTCCTCGCGAATTCCATGCATTCGATTTATCATTGGGTGTTTGGCCCATCCAAATCCAGACATCATTGTGTGAAACGCACTTTCGCCTCTGAAAAATAATAAAATTTTTAATAATCGAAGGGAAGAACAATCTTGTTGAGAAATAAGCTATTTCACAGTAGCCATATGATACCTAACAGTATTAGGGGAAAATGAAGGAAACTCACCCGAAAGTAATTGGAACCAATGTGTTTCTTTAAACTTTCAGAAGTCTATGGATATTAAAATAGAGAGCTCGAAGTGACTAAACTCGCGAGCAACTAAATCGACTTAAACCTCTGCGCATACAAAAAGTCGTATTTTTTAAAAATGGCTTAACCGATTTACTGCCCCGGTGGCAAAGTGGCCAGCATGCTTGCTCCAGCGACCGGAGGTCCCGGGTTCGATTCCCGGTGGTGACAAGGAAAAAAATGCACGTCTGGTTTAGGATCAATGAATTAATCACTCATTATCCGAAACGAAAGTATGATTATGAAACCTTATTTGAGGCGGCCAAATCCCTTGATGGAATATAGTGCCAGAGAGAGAATTTCATCCTTACAACGACACCTTTTCATTAAAATCTATACAGTACTTTTCAAATTGAAGCAAAATGCGATGTTTCGGTGAAAACAATTGGCGTGCTGCAATCTCCCGTATAATACCACGTTGACCGATATTTGCCATCATTCACTTATCAGACGTTGACGTGAACAAACCTCTACCAGTTTCATTCGTTGTTTTCTCAAAATTATGGATACTACTCCTGAAAAAGCAGCACAAGTTGCCTTATTTAAAGGCGGACGCAATTAACGAGATATCGCTCGTCAGCTAAACAAAAGCCAATCTGCTATCTCAAGAATATCTAGAAGTTTCAGGAACCTGGTACCTTCAATGGGAGACTGCATACTAGCCGGTATCGGTATTCATCTGAGAGGAACGATCGATTTATCGTCCTAGCTTCTCTGCGAAATCGCCATTTCATTGGACTTGATAGGCCCAAAATTGACAACACGCTACCGCAAAGAGCGATTCGAATTTGATCGCGAACATATCAATTGGAGCATCGAGCAATGGAAGTACGTTCTATTCATTGACGAGTGCAGAATATGTCTCTATGGTAGTAATAGGTTGGCCGGATCTACCGGCGTCCAGAAGGGCGAATTTCGCAGTGCTGTTGTGCTGAAACAGTCTCGTGTGGCGACGGTTCGTGCATGGTGTGGGCTAACATATCGCTTGAGGGAAAATCGTACCTGGTGGAGGTCTGACCTTTGAAAGATATATCGAGGGCATTCTCTTGGACCATGTAATGCCCTACGCAGGGCACGACAATGCCCGCTGTCACACAGCTCGAAGAACGCGGCAGTTTATGGATGAGATTGTACTCGATATGATGAAGTCGCCCATCTTCAGTACAGACATGAATCCAATTGAGCATTTATGGGACAAACTAAAACGAAGGGTTCGCGCCAGAAATTCGGTTCCATCTAGCATCAGTGACCTCAAGATTGCGTTGGATGAGGAGTAGGGTGTGATTCTCCAAGTATTTGTAAAAAAAGTTAGAAAAAACAAAAAAAATTATCCCCAATATTTTTTTATAATCATCAATTTTGATGACGTTTTCATCCAAAGTTCATTATACAAAAAAGTACTGAACCGAGAGGACTAGGATCGCAAAGATGAAAATTTTCATAGAAAATGTATACTGAAGTAATGAGCAAACTAGTGCCACAAGAAAATGAACAATTTAAAGGAGCTCAACATAGTTTACTCACCAGTAAAAAAACTGGAACCATCAACCAGGATAAGATTGCTCGCCCAGTTCCTACAAACCGATATCTTATCAAGCCACATTTATCGCCGAAGAAGATAGACTCAAAATTAACCTGCCAAGAGTGAGCCAATGAGCCAAGTATATATAGCCGTTATGGGTCTAACAGTACACTACATCGTATATGTCATTATTAGACCGAGGTTTTCTTCAAAATTTAAATTTAAGATTAAAGAAATCTGCCTGAGTGGTAAATCAAACCGAAGGAAATCATACGAAACCCCTAATATGTCTAGATTTAACCTTCCTTCCATGAACCTAGTTCATTCTACGATTATTATGGACTAATAATAATACAAAATATCTTGAAAGATGCAGCGTATAAACCGATAAACCGCCCAACATATTAAGTTAGGGTCAAAGACAACGCTACTACTAAACTACACATTTCAATACTTCAAAGATGACGACAACCACCAAAACTGATATCGATAACCGGTTAGGTAGGCAATAAAATGCTCCTAAACAAATAATGTGAGGAAAACGTTAGACAACAAGGTTCGCACCAAGCAGGCAATCGTAGTATAAACCATTTGCTTGTCAAAAGAACAAATTCAAACACATCACTAATCGGACTCGATTATTGCAAATTAATAAACGCCTTAGAAAACATACTGAATTGGAACAATATCAACAGTAAATGAATAAATGTGGATTTTTGGGCTACTTAAAAGGAGCTGAAGCAACATGTGAAGATGCCCATTATTATTATTATGCGCATCGTGCCGTAACTGGAAAAACCACTTCGACCAGTTGTGTTCTATGATGGCACAACAATAGCCAAAAATGGCACATGATGTATAATTTTATTAAACGTATAACGACTACTCAAAAATTTCCCTAACACCAACACAACGGAACTAAAAATTGTGTACGTCGAACTTAGAAATACCACGTCGAACTAAGAAATCACAGTGGGGTGTGATTTAAAAATAATTGTAACTGGTAAATAGTGAATTCATAAATAATTGTGGAAATGATTTGTTGTGGTGTTTTAGGCTTGGTTGATTTTGGGATAATTATTGGTGTAACATTCCAGTTGTTTAATAAATATTAGGATATTATTCAAAGTTTATTTCCGGTATTTTCGACGATATTCCGGAGGCGGTGTAAATTGCGAGAATTTGTGATATGAATCGTTAAATTCTATAACGGGATTCAAAATCCAGTACGAACTGGATTTGGCAGGACAAATATAGTTTGTGAAATATTAAAGTGGGACAAAAATAATTTTTTATACTTACGTTGGCTTTTGTGCGTTACACTGATGTATGTATTGTGGAATGACATTTTCATCTGTGATTAGTGTTGTAAATTTCCTGGTCAAATCGGGTCTAGTCTTCTCAATTACCCATTGACCAAAAGGTCCAGCTGCCCGCAAAGCCCACAGTGGATTAAATGGTTGCATCGCATACCCAATTACCTTAACCCACACCGGCATATTATATTTTGCCGCGACGTCTTCTGGTTTCTCGGGAAAACCCCATGGATCCGCTAAAATTAAATGTTTCACTCGCTCGGGATATGTTATCGTGTAACTCGCAGCCAAAAATCCACCCATTGAATGCCCTAACAAAATCATTTCTTTGATATTCATCTCGCGTCGCCATTCTTCGACGGATGATACCAACTGTTTTTCCACCTTAAGCGCATCTCGATCGAATTCAGGCCGCGAACTTCGACCAAAACCAAGTAAATCGATTGCATAGACAGGTCGATTATTTGCTAGTGCGTCTAAGTTTAGTACCCACAGGGCAACCCCTGATCCCAAACCGTGCAGCAGCACTAGTGGGGTTTTTGGTGATTCTGTATTCATTGAAATGGTCCATATTTTGTCTTGTTGTCCAACTACAGATCCTACGTCCACATACCAACCTCGATATGGTCTTTTGAGATCTAATCCGACAGACAAGTAATAAAAGAAAATGTAAATATTTATTATATGTTGCGATGTTCTGAACTTACATGATAAAATTTTTTTTTCAGCTGCACGTAACATATTTAACGAAGATGAAGTCCAATTTAACCACCCCCAAATCCAACTGCAAACAAAACAAACAAATTACAGCATATTGTTGTTGTTTTAAAAAAAAAATTAAGGAATATGAATTGGGTTTGAAAAAAAACGTGGTAAGAAGCTTTCGTTGTTCATAGTTTTTGTGCTTCACTGTAAATTGCATATATTTCCCACCGTCTGATTCATATTTCTTTTTTGTTGTATTATAAAATTTACAGACTAGTGCCAAAATATACAACGCAATTAGTATATTATGTCCAACGATACAAATTTATTCGATACGTCATATTTACTTCATTCCTAATTTAAGTGACGAAAGTGTAATCTAAATTTGGAGACTACCTGTTCGCGAGCGCGATTCGTGCAAAGTACAATCATACATAACAACGACCTTATCAATTTGACTAAATAAACGCAAAAATGAATTAATCATTCGCGGATTTAATTATTTAGTAATAAAAAAAAACAAAAACACAATTTTTTATGTACTCACTTTTCACTCTTATTATCGATCATTACTTGAATAAAATTAAACGAAAAAAAAGTAAAGAAAACAATAAAAATTTATATTTCTAATTAAGTTGTTAAATTAAATTAATTAATAAACCGACACTATTAAGAATCACACAACAAAAAGATTCAACTAGATAGTACGAAACGAGTACTACCGCCGTATTTGCTTAAACTAATTATAGAAAAATAACAAAAACAACAAAGTTTTCTCAAAATACTATAAGATTAAATTAGGTTCGTTTACACGGACTGTAATCAAAGCAACAATAAAAATTAAGTTTGAAATTATTTATTAAAATTAATTGTGATGAGTTGTTTCAGTTGCAACTAGCCAGACAGCTTCAAGAAAATGAGCAGAGCCGAAAATCGATGTTTTCAAGAGAATTGACAAATTACAAGTGCCACGACTAGACCTCCGCATTTGCAAAAACAGATTTTACAAAACCAGCAGGACATAATGACACTTCCGTAACTCGACAAATGCGCTTCATTAGTGGCGCATACTAGAAAAGGCTTTTCGTCAGCGATATACAAATTCAGTTTGATGAACAATTCAGTAAATCATTAACAAATATTGTCTGTACTGATTTACTCGGTAAAACGTCTCGGGATAAATAGCATTGCCATATATTCTAACTTAGTTTTAGAGATATGCACTTCTCGACTTTATTTCATTCTCGAGAAAGCGAGAATTATTTTTGGTACTATTTATTTCGAAAAACACATTAAATGATTCCTTCACTAAATTGGAGCAACACATTGTTCCCGAGATCATTTTCAATCGAAGCCACTCACTTCAAAACAGGATATAACAAAACAGGACATGACAAAACAGTACACAATCACTTCAGTATCTACTAATATATTTTGATTACATTCTAGTATTGTTTTTATTACACCATGTACATTGTTTTAGAAATGTTAAGTGCCAACTTATGGAACATCAGATCAGCCATTTTCTCAGATTCCCCAAATCTTCTGAACAACTTCACCAAGGGTTGATACAATTTTTTATAACTTCCTGGTGTTGTTGGCTTAGAAGTTTACGGAATTGAAATAACCGTTGATATTTTCCATGATCTCGGGACTTAGCTTCATATAAACTTTTATTGATTAAATTTTGATGAGAATATTTCATTCATCATGGCGTCTAACATGATAGTACGGTTTATACCATCAATTCCAGCGTTCGACTTCAGACTACTAATAGGTTTAGTTATCTCTTGACATGTAATATTTTGGAACCAGAATAGAACTGTGTTCACACTCGATTCAACAAAATTCTTTACATTTGGCATATTGTTATGGATGTCAATCACACTGGATAAGAATGTCGGTTACTAGTTTATTGTTAAACTGAATATTCCATTGTGTTGTGGTTTTAGTTTTATACATCGATTTTAACGTTCGCCATAGTTCTTTTGGATTATTTTGAATGTCTATGAATTTGTTTTTGAAATAAGTGGACTGCTCCTTATAAAATCGTAGTTTATCTTGATTTTGTACAAGTCAACTCATTCATACAAGTTTTTAACTTTAACAATAACTCTTCAGCAAATTGGTAATTTAAAGCATAGTTGAGTAATTCATGAGAATAATTTTTCCGCGAACGCCTTTCTATCGGGTCGCAATTTCTTGTCACTTTTAATTTCCCACAATTTAAATTAACGCTTAACATACAATGGTCACTAATTTGGTGCTCTTTAACTACTTCGGATTGCACATTTTTTTGAATTAGTTATCACTAAATCTATTAAACTCTCGCTGGTTGCTGTAACTCTACTATATTCTTTAACCAACTGCATTAGTCTATGATCTCTTATCAATTGATGACATTTTACACTGTAATATTCATTGGATTTTATATCAATATTAAAATAACCGAATATGAAAGTTTTTTTGTTATAATTTATGATATTTTCCATCCATTCGACAAATTTATCTAAGAAAACTGCTCTCGTTGTTTGAAATGATCTGTATATTACTCCAAATATCACAGTCGTATGATATCCTTTTATGATTTGTATTGCTAAAAACCAAGTGCGAGTTGGAAATTATTTTGAAATTTATGTTTTCATGAAATTACATAGCAACTTCATCTGTATGTCGACTATCCCGAGTCGCAACATATAAATTTATAGTTATCAACATGAAACTCCGAGTCGTACATTTTTTCAGTTGTTCTAGCTTCACTGAGTAATACTAAGGCTGGTTTATAATTGAACACAATTTACTGTAACTGCATGAAATTTGACGACAGACCGCCTCAAATGAGGTTTCATAATCATATTTTCATTTCGGATAATGAGTGATAATTCGTTAATCCTAAACCAGCCGTGAAATTTTTTCTTGTCACCACCGGGAATCGAACACCCAGGACCTCCAGTCGCTGGAGCAAGCATGCTGACCACTTTGCCACCGGGGCGGCTCGAAACTGCTATTGGTAATTGATTTGGTTTCTTAGTATTTGCAACTTGCGCTGATATACTGCGCGATTATTATTGTTTTCTGTGCTGTTACAGTCATTATATTTGTGCTCTTCGCTACATGTTGGACATGTTAGCTTCCTGGTACACTTAGCACATAGCACTTGTACCACCTTGTTAAGCCTATTGACTCTACTACGTGGTATCTACCAAAATTGATATTGAGTTTCTTGGCCTTTATTATTTTCTTAAAGCAAGTGGCATCAACCTCAATGATTGTATCGACTTTCTGTATATTTCTGCGTCGATAGGTTGTTACTACTTTTATGTCGCTAGCAGCTAAAAACGAATTTTGTTGCTTCAACGCTAATATAATTTCACCGCTTTCTAGTTGTTCTGACATTCCTAAAATTTTCAATCTAGGCCTTAGCTCTGTAGACAATTTAATCTCATATTGAGTTCCTAATTTATTTGTGGCGATTTGCTTCAGTTTTTCCTTTGCTTCATTCGAATCGCACTGATATAATTCCGCCATTCGCAACGTTTCGGTAACCCATTAAGGGAATGCTTTTCGGATCAATCTGGCTTACGATGCCTTCTGTGGTTTTCTTTGGCTGTAACAAAACTAATTTGTTTAAATGTTTAAAAAAAATATGTTTGAAACAAAAATGAAACTGAATGAAACAGTAAGTTTTCATTCTAAACAGTTATCAATCCACCCTTGTATATATATTATTAAAGCTATTTTAATTCGATTTTGGTCTTAGAGGATGGAGGCTGCCGTCCCGTTCTTTTGAGAACCATAAACTATTGTCGTTTTCGGTGCATTGTCTTATGATATGACATGGTGCATTGTCTTATGATCAATCTAAAGTGATATTTTATCGATAACGACAATTTATAGAAAACCGCAGTTCACCGCAAACGTTAATTAAACGAAAATGGCCGTTCGTCGAGTCTACAATTCACTGATCAGTCTAATTAGTTCATTTAGACAAGACAAATTGTTTCATCCTTTATTTTTAGAGACTGTACTTCTTCCGCGTGAAATATATCAATTTCTTAATCGGTTAACACTATTTTTATAATATCGTTTTGTAGTAATAAATTTAAACAGGAATATTATTATTAGCTTTAATAAAATGCACATTTGGAGTATTTTAAGTTAACTTTTGCTTTGATGAATTATCGTTTTCGATGTGTTGCCCTACAATTAATCGAAATCCCCTGTTTACTACTTATGTTTAGATTGCGAATGAAACATATCTATTTAATCGAAGCATTTTTATTGTAACGTTGAATTTTGGTTGTTTACGGAACCAACCAGAATTTTTCACTCGTGTACAACAAATATTATTTATTATAATAAACTAATTTAATTATTAATAGCTTTAATAACATGCGCAGCGTTTAGAGCATATTCGATAAACTATTGATCTTGGCCAATTCACTCAATTTCAGTAGATTGGGTTTTCCCTTCTTTTAATAAAACAGAGCTACAGTCGCTGTTAGATGACTGCGGCACTTAAAATAAAATTTCACAATAAAATTTTCGTTCGGACGAGTTTCATTTTAACGGCCAACCTAAACCCCTTAGTGCATTGAATTTTTTAAACAAGCGAATTTCTTATACAAATAATCAAACTGCTTAGAGTACAAGCAGCCACAATAGATTTAAAAATTGCGTTTGGCAGTTGATAAGCGAGGCAGATAAGCGATACGACTAGTAGGAAAGGACCGTATATATTTCGAAGAGTGGAATACCTTTCTTGCAGGTTAGGCAGCCAAAATACAGAAAACACATTTCAGTTAAGTCGTTTTTCAACCATACAATCTGTGTATAAAATTTAATGACGGGTTTTGACTTGATTATTTTCAACTGGCTAGAGTAAAATTTTTTAAGTCGCCTTTGATAGGACATTAGCAAGCTTCTAATGAACATGAGTCACCATATCTTGGTGTTGATAAAATGAAGAAAACAAATTTTAAAATGTATTTCTACGTCATTTGATTTATCTATTTAATAGGCTGATAACAAAACCAATAATCAGCTAACAATGTTAATTGGTTAAAATTTCGCAACTTGGAACATTATTCGTAAAGGTTTCTTTCAATCAGATCAACTAGAAAAATATCATTTATTATTAAAACTGTTGTTATCTTTGGTTACTTTTAACACTGGGAATAGTTACACAAAATATTATTGCCCCTATCTGCGAACACAACGGCGACAGCGCACATCATAAGCATTGTCGCTATTTACTTGCCAAGTTAAAAATGCTTTAGTTAATGACGGGAATAGATTATAAATAAAATTCACTGATAACAAAACTGATATAAATCAGTCAGAATTTTGTTATTGTTAATTCTAATTATTAATGTACATAATAAGTATGTACTATTATGCAGTGGAGTTTAACATAAACATCTTTGAAGTATAAATGGCAAAGCAAATTGTGCTAATCTAACTAAGGGTGATGTCACTGTAGTCTCAACATATTTTGTAAGCCCAAGTTTCATATTGTTATGTATGATGAAATTTCATTGTTCTATTGTGCCAATCACAGTTTGCCGATCAATCATGATGATGCGATATTTTGTGTGAAATGATTCACACAACTCACGCTTAAATTGGTAAGCGATAGTTGTTTCTCTTCCTCTTTATACTGGCTTAGAAAATTTATCGTAGATCCAGTAAAAGTTTTTAAGATTACGAGTCATATGCAATTTTATGCGTACGAAACATGACTGAGCGATTTTTTCACTTCTTAAACTGATTACACCGAGACAAAAAGTACATATGTGATTTGTGTTAAATAAACTATAAGATGCTGATAATTGTATCAATTAGTTGTTTTTCACTACACACTCATACCCGAGGATTTTCCTGGGAATTATTAAATCTTGACCATCACGCTTCACTTCACTATCACATCAAAATTATCTCATCACAAAGATTAAATAGATGCTGGACTTAGGCAGACCGATTCCATTTTCTTGGTTACCTTGATTTCGTATCAACAACCAGCTCGTCCGTCATTTTGCCTCGACTTGAAAATTAATTTACAACAATATAATAAACAACTGATCACAATGAATTCATAAATTAAACTAATAAAAAAAATTGTGTTCTTAAATCGGTTTCCTCCCTCAGTCTTATCTCCACATGATAATCAATCAACTACTTACGTTAATATTGGTGTTATGAAAAACATATCTTGTAAACAATACACTGATTCTAATGGTGTTTTATTACAAAAACGCTCTTATACCCAAAATACAGAAATATTTTTTATATATCTTAAGAAATTTCGTAATTTTGTTAGTGACAATCATGCAGACGGTTTTTGTTAGCGATTTTGTTTTTGCTTTTATATGTCAAATGCGTGTTTTGAGAAATGTCAAAAACAGGCGAATGATTTGATTGGTCGTCTTAATAGTGAGATTCTCGTACTGATGAGTACGTTTTATATGTATTATTAGGGTAAGTCACCAATTTAATATTGATTTTAATACAATTTTGATGCATGCTGTTTTTTGTCAAATTCATTGTCTTGTCATCTGTGCGTAAAAAGTGGAAATGCAATAAACAATCGTAAATTAATTAAATACAATAAGAAATAAAGCAGGAAAATGGATCAAGATTCGGAAAGTCCGACAACATCGATGGACGAGAATACAGAAAATTTTTGTGATAACCCGACTCGAGATACGCTGGCCGAAGGTATAATGGGTCTCTTCAAACCAGCCGTTGATCAATTGGATGATCGTATACGGCTCACCCGACTGTCTCAGCTAGAGCTTAAGAATGAGCTGGACGGGTTGCTCGTGGAATTAAAAAAAATCCAAGAAATTCAACAAGTTCCCATCGAGCTGGATGGATATGTCAAAAAACTTATAAACGTCAAACATAAAGTGACAGTTGTGTCGAATGTGCTGCAAAGTGCTCAGGACCGTTTAAATCGCTTGCATCAGCAGGTGGATCGCGAGAAATTGAAACGGAAAGCTCTCCTCGATAGTGAATTAAGTACTTCCGCTTCTCATTTAAATCAAGATCACAAACAGAATCAACCGTCGGCCTCGTTGACCGCGAATTCTGTTGAATAGAGGGAGGTGGAGGCCCTCCGTTTTAATTTTTAGTTCCGTTAATTGTTTACATACCTAAATTTAAAATTAATTTGATTAATTATTGTATTATAAAATGGAAACGCCATATATAACCCATTTAACGTTAGAAGATTACGAGGTAAGACGACCCTTCGGTATTTGCAATGTAGCTTACTACTCAATCATTTCTTTATTTTACAGCATGTTTATGAACCGGCTGAAGATAGCTTTTTGCTTATAGATGCGTTGGAAGATGAGCTGCAATTTATCAAGGATCTAAAGCCAACAATTTGCGTCGAGATTGGCTCGGGAAGTGGGATTAATATAACTGCAATTGCAAATGTATTGAAATCTAGTTGTTTCTTTATGGCGACCGATATTAATCCTTATGCTTCAAAGGTAAGTTTGATTTGTCACTTTATAAGCTACGATTTCAATTTAATAAATCTCGAAAAGGAACGTCCAGGAAGTGTTATTATGAAATGGCTTGTGAATAGCCTCATCTATACATAGGAATGACCTTATCTTAACGAAAGTAAAACTCTGAGGTCGAAGCCGAGGTTCTCTGCCTATTTTAGAAAGAATATTAGTTTTTAAATGGCCGCTATTCCTCATTTAGAGTCAAATCTGAAAGTTCCTGGTTAGCGGATAAACTAGAACATAGGGAGAGTTATCACCAAAACCCTACATTTCGAATTAAAATTAATAATTTTTATGTAGACAACAAACGACATAAATCGTAGCCAGACTGCAAAAAGTTTGATTTCAGGAGAGACTCCTCGACTGCTAAACTTAAAAACTCAAGAAAACCACCAAATACCATAACTCTAGAGAAGATAGATGGGATTTTTAGGAGAACTAATCAGGAAACAATATTTTATTGGATACCCATTTCTCAGGAAGTAAGGATGCAAAAACAGTAGAAGAAAATCAACCCATCGATCAGAAACTTAGTCCGAGAGACTGGCAACTGGCTGCTAAGGTAGTGAGTGACTGGAGCAAGATTACGAAGGAGCGCCTTTTCTTTTCAACTTCAAAACGCACAACACCCACCCAGATCTTAGTTTTCTGCCCTTCTGCAGGAGGATATGCATTTATTTTAGATCACCTTTTACACATATTCAGAGTTTATCTGGCTTTAAGATAGGTACTTTAGAGGTAGTTCTTTTATGTCCTTCCAAAACACAGCTGGCCTCGACGCACGACCAAATCGATGTCGGGAGTAAATGTCACATGGAGCTACAATGGCCCATTTTAGTGACTGAGTGGCAGAGTAATTCCGGTTGCTCACCCATTTTAAATAAACTACAATAGTAATTAACACGTTTCCTGCCGCTTTCCGTTCAAGCCATTTTTTCTTTTTTCATTTAATTCCTAGAAAAATAAATTTATTCGTTTATTGTAATTATGCTTTTTAAACTGTACACACCCTTCCTTTCCTTGATAAGTAGTATAGGTTAGGTTTCAGTGGTTGACACAATTTTGGCCCATTGTGATACGACGCATTCACTCCACATCACATCATCATTATAACCCATTCACCTTATTCACCTACTCACACAACTACAGTATACCCACCTGCACATTGCAAGCTCCATTGTCAACCTGTACATTGACGTGGACGGTAGGTCGGCGCTGAATTCTGCACTCCATGGTCTTAGAGTTGTGTTTATTAATATCAGCGATTGTAATCGATGATGAAAATTCGATTTGCATCTAGCGCCCCCCGCCCCTCTGATGGGATTCGAACCCAGTACCTCCCGGTCCAAGTGCCGAAGCTTTAACCACTGCACCATTTGTTATAAGTGTAAATTTTGCACATTTTAATCATTGCAAGGCCAGAGGAAACTAACAATACAACTGTAAAGCGTGGGGCGTATACTAAAGATAAATTCAAGGACTAATTTACCTGGCTACTTCTACTTTGTCTTTGCCAAGTCTATTAAGTCAGTTAATATGCACAATTTAAAATTGTTTGTGTAATGCAGAATACGTAACTTTATGATCTGAAATTATTTAATTGGGATAACTTTAATTTTTTTTTTCAGATTACAAAAAAAACGGCCGATATAAATGGAGCCAACGTGGACTCATTACAAATGGATTTAGTAACCCAAATGCTTGCAAGATCTATTGACCTTCTCATATTCAATCCGCCCTATGTACCAACAGCATCTACCACATCGACTGATTCCACATTCGACGAATTAAAATTTACAAATTTAGATTCTAAACTCATCAATTCATGGGCTGGAGGCGTCGACGGCCGTGAAATCATCAATCGTGTTCTTTGTGATTTAGATAATATTTTAAGTGTTAATGGCGTTCTTTATATGTTGTTGATAAAAGAGAATCGACCAGATGAAATAGCATGTAATTTACGAGTACGCGGCTTTTCGGCCGAAATGATAAAGCAACGACAAATACGTGGTGAACATTTATTTATTATTAAAGTTTATAAAATATAAGTTACAAGATAATAAATAATATTTAGACATTTTATAAAATATTTAAATATTTTTTGGTTTTATATATTTTGTTAACTTTAGTCCAATATAATTATAAGAAGCATTGATTAATTATGTATAAGTCCACCACGAATAAATGACCCGGCTCACGATCACTTTATTTGATCTCAGTTTCATTACTGCCTGTTACATCGCTCAATTGCTTTGATGTAAATGTTGCAACCATTCTATATTTTCCAGGTTTCCATGGAGTGACAGATGCATGGACATTGATCGTTTCACCGGGGCGACAATCACGGAACGGAATAACAATTGTGCGTCTAATTAAACCGGGACTAGCAACTTGAAATTCACAATTGGTGAGCGTTTGTTTCAATGGATTTTTCAACTGCATAATGACCGTTGAAGTTTGCTCAACTTTTAAATCTTTGGTGTTGAAGAAGATGTGGATGCTTGGTTTTATTACTTGGAAGTCATCTTCGCCCGACCAGGTTTGTTTTGTCTCCTTAACAGTGCAAATGGCATAAATCTTCATTATGCTGTACTCCACCAAACCAGTTAAATACTCGTCTGGTGTAACAATCATACGTACGACCTCTTTACCATTTGGTAGAACAGTTACATCACCAGCCGATTTTTTAATAGAAGTGGCCTTTACGCCTGTATAGAAGATGCTGTTAGCAGTCAGCAACACCTCAACGGTTCGTTTTTGCTTTGAGTTATTCTTCAATTCCAGTACAATGTTAAAAGGTTGACCGATATCGACGCGCTCCAAATCGGACAATCGAAATTCAATGTCGTCTTCGGTCTTATCCGGTACATCATAAAACCGTTTCGCACGAGTTGTATTGCGGACCGCATTATAAAGCGATAGCCGTTCACCCTTTGAACCTTCCTTTTGTTTGTATTGTAATGTGATTTCTTCGCGGTCATTGTCGCCGTTTGGATCAAACACCAAAGGTTGTTTTGTAAGAATTTGACGACCTACATGATATTGATTGCACTCAATACGTTTGTATCCAAAAACAGACTTGTCATCCTCTTTCCATTTCATAAAATCAGCGTTTACCGATGCGATCATAAACGGAACATCATAATTCATTCCAACTTGTCCTTGACGGATCGCCTCAAGTGACGATGGGCCGCATTGATAGTATCCATTTGAAGTTTCTTGTGGTGTTGCGTCAATTGCTTGCCATCCACCGTATCCTTTAGGTAGATCTGGTCGGGCCATGTATACATCATTCCATACGTGATAATTCCAAATCGAATCTTCTCCCATGGGGTTCAGTGGGTCATAATCCAATTCATTGTTGTTCTTGTCGTAATATTTATCAACAGTTAATGATCCATTAGAGTCATGAGCTGATACCAAATTCGAAACAACACGACTTGGAATACCGAGAGCACGACATACGGTAGTTACAACACCTGCAAATACCCAACACTGTCCGTACTTAACCTCGGTCTGTGTGCGCAAAAATTGATTCAAAATGTCAACCGATCCGGTCCATGATGATGGTGCAACGCCATCAAGATAATCACCATCCCAGCGTCCAACAACAACACCATGGTCGTCATTCGAATTTACAATTCGTGAAATGGCGCGGGACATTAGGATTGGATCATTACGGCTTGTGTGGGGTAGATTGGAACGATCCAACATCAATATACAGGCTGGAAGAACGCAACTATCAAACTGTCCATAAACCCATTCGCGCCCACGTGCGGCGCCCCATGGACCAACCCATACTTTACCAACATCGGATAGTACATATTCATCAAGTAGATCTGTTTCGGGCATGTATGTTATATCCTTTTTGTTCCACGGATTGAAAAGCAACCAAAAGTCATTATCGAACGTATAGGAGTGTTCCGCTGATCCATTTACACTTTTGACTACAACTTCCCACGGTCCAATCGGGGCATCACATGGTGAAATTAATTCGCAAATTATCATCTTTTCTTGGTATTCGAGGATTCTACCCATCCATTCATCGGGATCCAGTACAAAATCGGGATCTTCGCTCAAAATCATTTGACCTTTAGTCCCCTTAATTGCGTTCGGGTTCATCCCATTGTTAAAGATAATTTTTATCGAATCCTGTCCCTTGATATAGTCCCGATTTGAGAAACGTATGGCACAATGAAATTCTTGGCCACGTCGTAAAATCGGTACACTTTGTTCGACCTGTACGATTTCGAAACGATCAGTATGATGCGCGGTTGCATTATCCAAAGGATAGCAATAGAATGATTCCACAAATAGCGCCATCACTCAATATTGTCTACTTCAAACAAAAACAAAAATACTTTGTTCACAATTCACAGCACAAACCAGAACTGATACTGATTCTTAAAAATCGGCAGGTATTTATACTCGTTTTTTTTTATTTCCGCCTTTGATTTTTTCCGTTGGCGGAAAACCGCAAATCGTCTTATCAGCGAGTGCGGTACGGAAGAAGGGTACAGTACATTATGTTTGTGATTGTGTCCACGAGTTTTGGTTTTGTAGTGCGCACGTAAACTTCATTCATGATTTCAGAATTTGTGGTTTGTATTCGATAATATTTGGTCGTAAACAGAATATTATGTGTGCTGCGCTACTTACTGACGATTATGCAATTTAAAATTAATATATTTGGTTTATGTCGAACTTCCATGTGGTTTTGAAATTTATTATGTGTTTTTATATGTTGGTTAAAATGAGTTGTATAATGGGGATAAATACTGGGGATTATTTTCCGAGAGGTCTTCTGAGAGAAGGAAACGATATTGCGAACATTACAGCAACAAGCCGACGCCAACGTGTCTATACGAGAAGACACCATATGCTCATCTACCACAACCATCATCAGAGACGAATTGGTGAGTTTATAGAACTGGAGGGTAAGAAGAAAAGAAACCGGCAATTACCTAAAAACATACGTAAACGGGATAAAAAATCTTATCTCAACTAGAAATGGCCGAAGGGCAAAGAATTACAAAAAATTCAGGCTTAAGTGATGAGGCTGCTGGGGAACCAGGAACAAACAACATTCTACACGTTACAGTCACACGTTGACGGCTATCTGCAGACTGAGGTTTATTGACCGAAAACAGCGCGGATGACGATACACCGGCATTGCTCACCAATGCGGTTTCGACGTTAAAGTCATGAGACATTGCAATCTTAAAAATTATTGATGAGAACGATATTCCGCATTTTTTTGTTTATTTATTGATGACATAACAATTTTAGTAGAATGAGATGTTGTTTGGGATGATTTCGTTTCTCGTTCAAAAGTGACCACTGGTTTAATTATAGCTTCTGGCAAATTTTGAATGGATGCTTTGGAATGATGATGTTTTTGAATTTGGAATGATCGAAAGCGATCCTGGATGCTTTACCGACAGAAACTAAATTATGCTCCGTTACAAGTCCCCGCAGAAATAAATTCTCAATGTATTTGTCTTCTTGTGGTATCTATACATTTGGTTTTTCTTCGCGGCTTTGAATGTGAACCTGATGAGCTGTGTATTTTAATACCAGTAAGACTTATTCCAAGAACAGCAGTATAGTATAATAATAGCTGGCTCCTAACATACAGGGCTCTGTTGAGCTAACGGATGGCGTATTGTAAGGATAATTTAAAAGTTCGATAGGATCATCTTGTCGTACTCCTTATGTTATTTCAAAGACAGATAATTTGCTTATGCACCGACAGTTCGATATTTGACCATTTGGTTACGGTCCTCAGCATTTCGGTATTAAATTGGTTTTGGGCGTAATTGGAATGGCATGATCATCGTCGTTTAAGTATTGGCTCAAGTCCGAACTGACATGCGAACTTGTTTCAATTTCTCATGCTCAGCCCTGGTTGCCAGTATTGGTGCAAATATTTGTGTATTGAGAAAAGGGTGCTACATAGTCTTTTTTCAAATGTTTAATTCTTGCTAATGGCACTCGTGAAGCTATATGCTCGGTTATATTATCGGTGACGTTAAATGCACTTCTCAAATCTCAGATTCTCCGCAACATAATTTAATGGCGGAGCAAGTAAGTGCTTTTCCTCCTGTTAAAAATACCTTTTCCATCGATTGTCAATATTGATCCGGGTCGTACAAATCTGTTATACTATAAAA
This sequence comes from Nephrotoma appendiculata, assembly GCA_947310385.1. Classification (NCBI taxonomy): domain Eukaryota; kingdom Metazoa; phylum Arthropoda; class Insecta; order Diptera; family Tipulidae; genus Nephrotoma; species Nephrotoma appendiculata. The sequence continues at coordinate 306,829,996 of OX371225.1, read as the reverse complement.
TTGACACAGGAACTGCCACTCCGATGAAACAACGATATTACGCCGCCTCTCGTGTGATTTAGTCTCATTTATATGCCGAATTATATCGGATTGTCACAGAAGTGAGTAAAAGATCTTATAGGGTTTACCAGTCGCCCTGGTGACAAAGTCGTATGGGAAGTGCAGGTTGTGCCTATACGCACGGAAAGTGAACAATGCCACTTTTCACCAGGATATCTATACAGACTAATTTCAGTACATGAACTTCTGAGTCGATTAGAAAACACCATTGGTAGTGTACTGGCCTCTTTTTGGGTCACGTAACGCACCGCATAGTGTGTCACGATTGGGCTAACCTAATGATTAATGTCCTAAAAAGTATATAGATTTTTTCTCAAGCAGATAAAATATTTGAGGCTTTATCGTCGGTTTGGGGTTGGAATAAAAATAAAGTTGTTTCAACATAAAACAGTTATTTTCTGGCAGAAATGGGATATAAGGGAATGACGAGATGAATTGTGACGGTTGTTTTGTTATATTTTTTGAATGGAGACGTCAGTTTTGGTTTTTGGTGTTGTGAATTGGTGATGTATGTGGTGCCGTGCGAAAATTAATACTCACGATTCATAGCAAAACACCTGGAAATTACCAGAGAAAGCGGACAACTGAGATACACATAAAACCGAGATACACAAGTTGTTTTTTTTTGGTGATATAAAAAAGTGTCGCACGCACACCGAAATTGATGACCGTCATCACAAAAATAAATATTGGGTTTTCACCGATTTTAGAAGAGCGTTCGATTCGTTTCTTTTTATGAGTTCGTTGTACCAAAGCGTGGGGAACAATTGATGATTAGGTCGAGTTAGTGGAACACCATAATCGTGAGGTGAGGAGTAGAAGAGGTGCTGTGTAGGACCTGATGGTGCTTGAGTGTTTATCGGCATAAATTTCTTACGGGTGCACCGGTTTCGAATGCGAGTGAACCGCGGAGGAGGTGCAGTACAGGTACTAACAACATGCGTTAAGTACGTTCCTCTGTTTTCATTATTTTTCCTAGCTTATTTTCCACATGTGGGTGGCTTACTTTTTTTTCTCCCCTGAAAATCCACGCCGGAGTGGACTGCTCGACTGAACAAGCAAAGGGCATCCACATGCGCGCAAGCAGGCTCTCCGGCTTACCAGAGCATTTAAGTGAGCCTGAAGGGAGGGAATCTCGACGCCACCTACGCCATACATTCATGATTGTATTTACCATATTTTTTTTTGTTTTCGCATTTTTTTCGCCTACTCGTTGCCAAACACACGGTTGCAACCTAACAGAACAACAAACTACCGAATCTACAACCAAACCAAGGAAGAAATAAAATTTTTTTTTGAAAGTTTTTATAAGAATAAAGTAAATGGTATTTGTAATGCCCTGTCTAGTTACAGCTCTGGGTAGATCTGTTAGAGCATTACAAACTCTGTCTACGACAAAGAAAAGAAAATTTTTCACACATTTTCCGTACCAGAATTTATTTTGACTGATAATGGTATGCAATTTCTTTCGTTGAAATTTTGGGACCTTATAACTCAGCGCAACCTTGTCCTAGCCAAACTCACTCGCCTCAAAGTAATGCCGCAGAACGAGTTAACCGGACCGTATTAGCATACGATCCGAGGTGTAATAAGTTTTATTAAGAGATTTAATAGTAACATCTTCATACTATACCTTTCAATCAGCTTCTGATAAGCTTCGAAATAGTTTTCCTAATGCATCCTCAATAAACTAAAGCTTTTGTACTCCATGTAGCACTGAGTTATTGTGCATCGTCGACACAAACAGATCGTGGAACGATTGCCATCTTGATAACTGCCATCAAATGTTGGTAGAGTTAGACGCGGTAATTTGATATCATAACATGATGGGTTGAGCGTTCCGTTATTGAATGTCATCGAAACATCGTGATCGAGGCGTATTACTTTGTATTTGCTTTAATTTATCAATCTTACTACATGTATGGTATTTTTAGATTATTTCTAAGATAAAATAGAAAAAATTCTTAAGATATGCAGAATCAAACATTTTTACCTACAGTTTTTTAGTTCATCTTACGAAACGTTTATGTAAATTAATAACTGCTGTTTGAATTCTATATCTTGGGAATTAGCGTATGCAAATGATTTGGAGTCCATTAATTTCCATGGTTTTAATTATTACAAGACCGTATACAAGTGGGACATTGGTTAAAGCTCGGACTTGGATCGGGAGGTACTGGAAACTAATCGAATCCCACCAGATGAAGGATGTAAAAATTGGTTTTTTTCATGCGCTCTCCCGAGAGTATTGTAGAGTTGAATATTATTCTATCAAGTTGAGATTGCAGCATCAAACATTAAATATTCCACAATTATTTTGTTTGCCAACTGTATGGTTGTGCTCGGTTCGTTACTCTAACTTCTTAGTCGATAGGAGCATTTGTCAGTGCGGACTATAGTCGAGGTTACTTTCGTAACAGCTCACTGTGCCATTGACGACAGATTTCTATCTATTAAGGTAAAAGTGACTTATCCTCTCTATGAGCCCAATGTGACATGTATTGTGACAGGTATTGAGTGCGGAACCATTGCGAGTTTTAGGCAATTTAATAAACTGGATTTTATCTTCGTTACTAGTCGATCGTCAACGTACGGCAACATCGAGTCCAGTAGAAGATTGTGAAATCTCCGATTAATATTCGAATAACACGATTAGAAATCATACTAATAAACTACTAACCGTTCTGATTTAGTTTTGATCCCGTCAAATTATTCATTTTTTTAAAACTTTTGTCGGATATCTGTATAACCGATATTGGTTTCTCATATTTGAGAACCTTCCTTCGTTTAGATGTGATATTCGGATCATCTTCTTCAATATTTTTCTTCGCATCAACTATCTTGAGAATGGAAAGACCATCAATAGAGCGGATATTACATGGTGTCGTCATTGGTGCCTATGAAGAAGTTGCGGAAAAACGGTAAGGTAAACCGTTACAAAAAGTCATCAAAATGTTAGAGAAGCGTTCGAATGAAATTATTGAACTGATTGATGTGAAGTTGTTGATTGATTGTTGAGTAAACGAAGGAAACTACGAGAGTTGCGTGAAAAGTTTCCGATCTAACAAAGATACAAGCCATTTTTTCTTCAAATTTATTTTTACTTCTCTACATAGACTCGCGGTGCTCCTATCTCTTCAATCCGTCCAAATAGTAATACTCGGCGCCTTTCTCTCCAAAATTGTTGTTTACGAAGGTGATTGTCTCCTCATTCGACGAAAATCTCTCTCGTCCGAGCGCAAATTTTAGCTTAGGGAACAAAAAATGTTGTTTGGAGTCAAGCAGTTCAAATCGTAATTCGTGGATTTAATCTCAGAGGTGTGAGACGGTATGCATTGTGTTGGTGGAGCAAATTTTTTTTCCTGCAAATGTGGCCGTTTTTCTGCAAATTCTAAGAACAGGACGTCCCGAACATTCAACGTCACCCAAGCCGGTGTGGCCACGTTTAAATTCAGATGCCCAAAATTTCACGGTGGTAAATGATGGTGCAGAGTCCCTGTATACAGCGTCCAACTCGCCTTTGATTTAGGTAGGCATATTGCTTTTCCACAAAAATATTTAATGTCAGCTTGATACTCGATTTTTTCTATTTTCCTAAAAACATTCACATCGACTTACTCAAATGATTTGTTAAACAACAACTGCACGTCCAAAATGGACCGATGTAAAGTTTCTAACAAAAAATAACAAAAAAACCAATTTATATAAGTGTTAGCTCCACTCAATATTAAATTCCTATTAGAATAAATTGAGTGTGACTTATTACACTGTTAAATTGTTCTCCGAATTAAGTACATTTAAAAATTATAATTTTTAAAACAGAAATACAATAATTAAGATAAGCTAAAATAACAAATTAAAATCATGATTGAATTAGTTATCAAATAAATGAACTGCAATTTTTCGATCAAAATATTGAGTATTTTATCATCTGGGCCAATAACAAGCCACTTCTAGAGATTAGGGAAAGATACCACTATATAGGTCGGATTGGCCTACCTATCGAGAACATTTTCCAGTATATGGTTTTCCTAGCGGAGAAAATGTAGCCTTGTTAATAGCAGTTTTGCAATCTCTGCAAGTGGCTTGTTATTGGCCCAGATGATAAAATACTCAATATTTTGAGTGAAAAGTTGCAATAAACATATTTGATATTTTTTTTTTGTTAAAGCTTTAATTTTATTTACTTGTTAACTTTTTAATATTTATACATTTCTCTAACATCCTTTGTATTTATTATCTTTTTTAAATTTTATTATGTAAATTATGATTTTATTTAATATAATAATAATACTACACCAATCCTAAAACAATTCTAAATGGCGGCTATTTGAATCCAATAATAATCCGGTTTCCACCATGTTTCCTAATTGGAAACACACGTATACGTATACGGTATACGTATACGTGTTACTTTTTGTTAGAAACTTCACGGGCTCCAAAATGGCTGATATTTCGTTGAATACCTTTTAACGCATGCGTAAACACACTCCCCCACTTTTGTTGACGAGTGCTCCCATCTTCATGTTGAGGTTGGAAACTTTTCAGACAGCCCCCGTATGTTGACGGATATAGGTGAGTTTTTTTAGTAGTTAGCCTCAAGACTTATTGCCAGACGAAATGAGTGTGCGGCAACAGGCGAAGTTGCTCGATTTTGTTGAATAGGTGATTTTGATTAAATCTTGGGTTTTCCGATATTTTCGATTGGCGAATAATCACACAGTAATTTTTTAATACCATACTCGTAACAAGTCAGTTATTTTTGTGGCCGTAAAAAAATGAGGCCTCACTGGCTCAGAAAATTTGTTTAGAGAAAATGGGCGGTTTAAGTGTAACAGAAAGCGATTGCGATGACATCGTCGATAGTCTCATACTAATTTTTTCTTAAATTTTATTGTTGCTTTATGTTATTTTCTTTCCTGTTTTGAGGCTTTTGTATGATTTTTGTCCAAAGTCTTGCTCGGAGGTCCTGGAAAATTACATTTTTTTTGTATGTTTTACAACCAAGCCATTTATCTCAACTGTTTGGTTTTTATGATGAAAAAATAAAATCGATATGAATTTTGAATCTGGTTCTTTCTGAAATGTTTGGGATTGAACTCAGTTTGTATTATAAAAATTGGGTTACAAATGAGTCCCTGATGCGGTTCCAGAAACTTATTAATTTCAATTAATAAAAGAAATGTTTCAACCAATTAGGATGAAGCTAGGTTTCTAAATTGAAATTATGGGTTTGATGTGACTGCTTTCCTACAGCAGTAGTGTGGGAGGTGTTTTTAATCAAATACGATCATTTTCACGATTGCATCGCTGTTTAATTATCAACAGTTTTTCATTGGTAAAAAGGTTTTTTCTAGATTTTTTGCTCTCGAATTTTTGCTCTTGTGACCTTAAATTCGTCCGTCAGAAGGTGAACTTTTTGGAGCTCGTACGGATAGTTGATACAATCTTTTTTGGTTATGATTCGAATGATATACATGAAGATTTTTGCTACAAGAAGCATCTTAAATTTTGGAGTTCGATGAATTCGTCATTTTACGTTGTTGCCCAGTTGTGGATTGTTGACGGTGTGCAGACGTCCTCCTCCGACGTTCCGAAAATTTATTTAACTTCCGGTATCGTTTAATAACGGGACGATTATTTTTAAACATGATAATTCAACAAATATGAGAAATTGAGAGTTGAGTTTTAAAAGACTGAATTTGGATATGTTGACCTTGTTTAAAGAGTCGCATACACATGTATAGCTCTCTCGCTCGGAGAGCGTTTACTCCGTATTTTATTGTCATTGTGTATAATCCAACGGTAAATTCATTGTTGCCGGATATAGTGGCTAATTTATTCGACCACTTCTAAAATTCGTAACAACAGTTTGGTCATAAACTATCTTTCAAAGCTCTCTTATCTTGAGTCATAGAACCAAAATATATGACTTCAATACCACAGTGGCACAGATTTATCAAACATTTATAAAGCAGAATTATGTATGTATGTTAACCACAATCAATTAATCAAAAGCTGGACCGCAATAGTTTTGCACATTTTAACCATTTATAAAATCAAATCAATATTAAATATTCGCGTGTGAACCCTGTTTGAATCACTTTCTGTTTAGATTTACCTCGGATACATATTAAGATTAAGAATGACAAAAGAAATTCAGATTTGTATATGGTGTGACCAAATCAAGAACATTATTCAGAAATTTATTATGGTTTCACTTCTTATTGTTAATAAAATAGAAATTTTCACAAATAATCTCGAAATTAATAATATTTCAAGTTCAAATTAAAATCTAAAAACAATTTCAAGTTAAACAATTAATAAATTTGTCACAATGTTTTGAATAAATAATTTACAGCAACAAAACACACATCAAACGTGTTGAAAACTACTCGCATAGTACAAAAATAGTAATTTGTGTTCGTTAATTTAATTGTTTGATTCTTTTTAGTTAAATATAAATAAAATTTCTATTTAATGAAAGTTGTTTGATATAGACCATATTCTTTTATAGCAGTTTGCTAATTTCATTGTTACAGAATTTGACACTTTTAAATAAACACCAAATAAATTTAAATTGGCGCATAAAATGAGATCTTTCAATTGGAATGAATTGAATACAGTGAAACTGAAAGTCAGAGATAACATGTTGTCGGATTTCTTTAGAACACTGTGAGTTGTAAATGAATTGCCCAATTATAATTTAAGAAGACATATAAAACTGAACCAGAATAATTTATTTCCATCTCGGGTGGAAACGATATAGATTTATATTTGATACCTCGGGAGTTTTCCTGCACAAAATGCGCTAGCAAATCCGCCAGACATTATAATTCATCAGCTTGGCTATGCCTTGGTTTTTGAAAAATGCTTGATGAGCGTAGTAAGAAATCCTCTTGGTGTACTTTAATCATTTTTATGTTTCCCGGAACGAAATGATGTAGTTAATGCGCCTATTATGGTTCGCACCTCGCCGGCAACTCGCCGTGACGTTTAAAGTCATATGCGAGTACAATTTTAGTATGTATTATGTTTCTCACTTTTATTTTGACGATAGTTGTGCGCAGTTACTGTGCGTTTTGTTGTTCATGTCTGGTGTCAAGATAATAAGAATGTTTAACCCTAATGTGAGTGACGTGGGTACTCGGGTACCTTTTGCACTTTTAGACGTCTATTTTTGTATGTTTTACTCCCAATAAAAACTTTAAACTTTATGAGAACTTCTTGTTCAATTGGTATAGATTACGATCATACTTAAAAATTAGAAATGTTACAACTTGGACGAACGTTTAAAAAATAAGTTAATCACTCAAATTAAAATATTTTTTCTTCACTCACATGAGGGTTAATTATTGAATTGTATTCCAATTTTTATTTTGCTTCTTGGTGACTATCGGATTATTAAAAACGTTTAAATTAATACGTTAAGCTCTATCGAATTATGTTATCATCTCGCGAAGAAAATGGTGTACATTTTGCCCAAATTAGAGTATTATTAAGGGTTACATCGAATCCTTTTACTCTACCTGATATCAAGTATGTAATATGTTAAATATCTCTAAAATATTTTTTTATACGAGTTAGTAATAATCTAGGTTTACATTTTAGATTTATCAGCAATTTTCGAATAAATAAGGTTCGGTTTAAACATTTACTCGACGAACTTATTTATAATTTTTTTTTTTTTTCTTTATAAATTTAAACCGACTATTCATACGCCAGCTACCACCAATCCTAAAATTATGTGCTGCACTTAGATGTTTTTGCAATCAACACTGTTTGGATTTTTGTTTGGTTTTCTAATAGCTGTATTCTTTACTTATCTGCTTCTGTTGTTGGATTTTTTTTGTTTTCAATTTGATTTTAAAACTGTTGATATTGTTGACATGGTAATTTTCGGTCGAATCTTTACAGCCCATTCCAAAACATCATCCGCTGAGAACCTGTTGCTCAAGTGTATTAAGCGAGTACTGATGGTTAGATCCACCACCGATTAGGGGCCTAAAACAGTATTTGGAGTAGCCGCGAGATTTGATGGTTGGAAGTCATGCAACAAAAAATCTTTTTTGTTAATGTGTCGAGTTACACTACCTTTTAGTAGCATATCCATATGAGCAACGTCTAATATTTAGAGCTTCTTGTAAGATGCGAGCAATGTAATTATGGGGTGTGGGGATATTTTTTCAGGGCTAGGATCAATGGAATCATTTAGTGGGAATGAAGCAAATGGCCGGTATTCTAGTAGTCCCTGGACTACCTAGAACGATGTAAACTGTCTCAATAAATTTAGAGTTACTGGATGGTATCGAATATGATCCCGCTGACAATAGTAGTACTAAATAACCTTTGCCGTACTAGCTCTCACTACCACCTGATGTAATGTTTCATGATTAAAATTTGATCAAATCAAATTACAGTTAAAGGAAAGTTAAATAATGTTTATTTTAACTGTTTTACCAACATAATACGCGAATGCCGATTTTATATTTTTTCCATACGTGTACATATACAAATCCTGTTGGAATAATTATTTTCCTATCAGATTCTCCTATTGTAAATCAAAAACCGAACTAGTAATATTCTATCTCTCTCTTTCTCTCTAGCTTTCACATCCCATGAAGGGATTTTGCCACCCGCACTATGGTCCTCCATTCGTCTCGGTCTATTGCTTTCGTCCTCCAGCTTCGACATCCTAATATATGTAGATCTTGTTCGACGTCGTCACGCCAGCCCAGTCGGGGTCTTCCTCTACGACGCACACCAGCTGGTTGTTGATGGAACATTTCATTGGTCATCCGTTGTTGTGGGGACCTTGTAACGTGGCCGAGCCTTCTAACTCGATTGGATTTGATGAAACCGATAATATCGCAACCTCAAAGAAGTTGCTATTTATCTCCTGGTTCATACGAATCCGATATTCGTTGTTCGCGACTTTAATTGAACCAATGATTGAATGAATGGCCTATCTTTCGAAGGTAGATAACAATCTACAATCGTTAGAGGTCATGGTACAGCTCTCGCTTCCGAAAGCCAGCACAGGTCTTACACTGAAAAAAAAGTCAACGATATTCACAAAAATGCGGAGTAATATTTAATGAAAACAGATTATAATTTGAGCCATACAAGCGCTTTGTATTTACTGCGATTTTAGTAAATCAATTTTTATAACTTGCTGGGTAAATTTTATTATTTTTAATACACTCAGAGACAAAAGTCTACATACACCTGCTGTTTCTAGTATATTTCGTAAACCTCATTCGATTTCCAATATTTTTTTTGGAAAATTATTTTTTTTTTTTTTTATATATAAATTAATGTTATAAATTACATTTCAATTTTACAGTTACATATTCTGATAAATAAAAAATACAAAAAATTGAAAAGACAAAACAACACTTATCATTAAAACCAGTTTGCACTCGAATGCAAGCGCAGTTCCCGTTATGTCCATTATTTAGTTATGTTTTATTAAACAGGCAGCAGTTTGCAATTATTCGGTGACTTCTACCAGTTAAATTAGTGAAAAATTCATTAAAATATGGTGCCGCGTAAATAAATTTGTGCCAGTATTCGGAATTTAGTAGTTCAATTAAGAAAAGAAAAAAATCATTTGGTAAAATTGCTGAAACTGTGAAACTCAGTCGTGCTACTGTCCAAGCAATAATTAAAAACTATGAAGAGCGAGGGTGATAAGATGTGGGAGCCCAAAGAAGCTATCCATAAGAGATGTGCGGTCAATTTTAAAAATAGTGGTACAATATCCAGTGATAGGATGCCTAAAATTGGTCGGTCGGATTGCCACTACATCAGGAAAGGAGTTCAAAAAATATTGGTAGATTTATTTATTTATTTGTTTAATTATCAGAGTACTCAAACGGTCTGGATATAATAGCAGGATTTGACGAAAAACAAAAACCGCTTATTTCTACCAAGAACAAAGAATTGAGGTTTAATTTCAGTAGAAGTCAACTTAATCCGCAGTTCTACTCTTTGATTCTTTCGTCTTGATTCTTTCCTCGTTTCCTTCCCTTCACCTACAAACTAATTTTGTGGCGGGGAAATTTTTGATTCTTTTTTCAGCAACATTTGTTTTTTATTCAACTGATCTCACTACTACAAAGATAAATATTCCAAGGACACCTTGTTTATTTGTCGTTTTTGGGTCAATTTTAAGTTAATTTCTGTTTCGAGAGGAAACATATTATTTTTTCAAACAAAGTAGCAGTTTTCGCAGCAAATTTTATTATTTAAACATGCCAATCCCTTAACTACAAAACCTATATAGTCCGGTTTCTGGTAATGGACATCTACTAAGAATTCAGACGGCTATAGCGGAGCTCTAAATCAAAGAATTTTTTTGCCTCTTGTTATTTAAATTCAGACGACTATAGCGAGGCTCTAAATCATAGAATTGTTTTGCCTTTTATTATTCAAACATACCAATGCCTGAACTACAAAACCTATTTAGTCCGGTTTCTGGTAATGGACATCTACTAAGAATTCAGACGGCTATAGCGGAGCTCTATCTCATAGAATTTTTTTGCCACTTGTATTTTTATTTTGGTTTATTTTTTGTTTTCCTATACTCGTGTACTTAATTTTCCTATATTATTAACTTTATGTATCATTTCATATTTTTTTGATATTATATACGTTTTTTTGTTTTCAAAAATTGTTTATATTTTTGTTAGAAAATTTATTGTGACATCGGGTTGGCATCAGTTTTCAATACAAATTGTATATAAATTTTATGAATTGATATAGTAAAAAACTGTCATGACATATTTTTTTCCGAGATGATATTCAAAAATATCGTGATATAAATATTTTTTCGGGATGACATTGAAAAATATTGTATATAAATTTTATGAATTGATATAGTAAAAAACTGTCATGACATATTTTTTTCCGAGATGATATTCAAAAATATCGTGATATAAATATTTTTTCGGGATGACATTGAAAAATATCACGTGATATTTGTATGTTAGTGTTGCCATCGCATTTTTCCGGGATCGTTTACGGGCTAACTTCACAGACATAAAAATCCATAAGGAAGACATTCCGATTAGACCAATAGTAGCGTATTGCAATGCTCCTGCCTACAAGCTATGTTAAAGCGTTGCCACATACACATCTAATAATAGACGATTCGTGCGTAAATTTATTTTGCCTCGCCACATACCAAAAAAAAAATACAGACGATTTTTATAACAACAATTCTTTATATTTTGTTTTGAGCTGAATGTTTATACCGCCATTTCTATCCAAAGTGTATATATTTATATAAGTGTATATATTTATATTAATATATATTTTGTTTTGGAATTTTTTGACATTTGTTGAAGTTCACAGACAACAGAGAAAAAAATCGTTTAAAATTTTTTGATGAGTTCGGAAATCGTTTTAGATTTTTGTGCGTTCGTCCACGTGTATAATTATACCATTCAGAGAAAAAATCGTTTCTAGGAACGGGTAAATAGAAAATTGATAATTTTTCAATTAAAATTATTAAATAATTCCAAATTTATTATTTTAGCTACTAACTTGAGATATTTTACATATATTATCTCATTGATTTGAGTCAAAAATATGCTCTAATTAATTCGTAAATGCTTAATCTGTTTTTAGATGTCGTCCGTAGAAATGTGTGTGGCATCGCCTTAAGGGTTTCATAAATTTTTTCAATTGTCATACTAATTTCTTTTCGGCTTACTCGGTTAAGAACTCGGTAGAATTGATTAACAAAATTCAAGACGTCGAAATTCCGTTACATTCAAAACTAGTTTCATTTGACGTTGCCAGTCTTTTCACTTCTATTCCAATTAATACTTTGTCCCAAATAGTTTGTAATCACTTAGATAGGGATGCTGTAGATGAGAGCTTACGTCGTGAACTGAAGTTAGTTTTTGAGACTTGTATTAAACAAAATTATTTCTGTTTTGATAATACATATTTCAAATTCGCTGATGGTCTACCCACGGGCTCCCCTCTGTCACCTTTGTTGGCTGAAACTTTCATGAATTTCTTCGAACAAATGATCATATCAAATAACAATCCTTATTTTCGTCATATAATCTTTTGGTATAGATATGTTGATGACATATTATGTCTATGGAATGGAACTGATAGACTGTTAGACTCTTTCCTTACTTGGTTAAATTCTCAATATCCCACCATTGATTTTACGTTAGAAAAAGAAGAAAATAAATGTATTAATTTTCTAGATATAACAATAACCAAGATTAATTCTACTTTAGACTTCAAAATTTATCGAAAACCCACGTATACAGACGTTGTTATCCCTAGTTCTTCAAACCATCCCCATAATATTAAAATGTCAGCTTTCCACTCACTCATAGATAGACTAATAAACATCCCTCTGTCAAATTCAAATTATAACACTGAGCTTAACATAATTCTTCAAATAGCAACGAATAACGGATATGCAACTAGGACTATATTAAAGTTATTGAATAAAAAGCTAAAGCGTAAAACTCTAACGGCTATTTATCCACCGGATAGTCCAACGCGGGAAAATTGGCGTCGCTTAGAGTATATAGGAAAAACGAGCCAACGGATTAGCAACATCGTGTCCAATTATACCAATATTAGTTTTGCTTTTTATAATAATAACACAATACAGAAAATGATTTTTAACAATAAACCTAGAGTTGATCGCCTTTCCAAATCTGGTGTCTATAGGATCAATTGCAATGATTGTAGTTTATCCTATATTGGTCAGACTGGGTGCAATTTTGGAGTTAGAGCTAAAGAACATTTATCTGGTTGCAATCTATCAACTTTCCATAACCATTTAACTTCAGAAAATCATACAGCTAGCTTGAACAATTTAGACATAGTACATATACAACCCAAAGGCAGACGTTTAGATACCTTAGAATCTTACGAAATTAGAAAATCAATATTTCTTAACCAAACTTTCCTTAACGAACAGAGAGACATCCGGTTCTCACCAATTACAAATCCCGCCCTTTTCTATTCTCACGTACGCAATAATATACCTTGAATTTTGTTACTCAACCTATGACTCATCGCCTACCTGCGCGATCCGTAGATTAATTTTTATTGCTTATTTTTTGTCCCTCCTTCTTTTATTTATATTTTGCTTTTTTCTACTATATAACGAAATTTTTTACTAATGCAAATCAGTAGATACTCCTGATGATGACCTCACAAGTTGAAATCGATCGAGTGATTTTTTAAACTTTTTGAAAATTATTCAAAATAATTCTGCGAAACAAAAAACAAGTGATTAATAAAAATGTGTTTATGGCCCTACTAGAAATGATAATCTCTTAGATTTGATTGTAGTGTTTGAGTCTGATGCATAAAATATTTTATCTTATGGACAATGTGCAGTTCCTGCTATTTCTGACCATGATTTGATTTTTGCATGCTGTAAGTTGTGTCATACTGGGGACAAAATATCTTATACTGTCGTTCCTGATTATAATGGAATTGACTATGAATATTATACTAATTGTTTCTTTTTGTTAGACTGGTTGAATCTTTTTTCTTATGCTGATGTGAATGATATACTTCAAGAATTTAATTCGAATTTCTTATCTTTGGAAAATATGTGTGTACCCCGAAAGCTAAGTATCAATAAATGTCCAACAGCACCTTGGTTAAACGAAAATATTTTAAATTTAATAGAACGTAGAGATTTGGCTTATAAAAAGTTTAGAAAACATGGTTTAGAATTGGATTTTAACTATTTTAAGTTTCTAACGAACAAAACTAATAAATTGATTAATCGAGCCAAACATAGTTTCTATTTTGGTAATGTGTATAACTCAAGGATAACCTGGAAGAACTTGAAAAAGCTTGGTGTTTTATCTTCCACAGACAACACAAATATTATATTTTCTGCTGAAGACATTTTAATTGGGTTAAGCAAATTTGGGGATTCGGTAGGTGTCTAACTTTACCTGATTTGGTTTTTTGTGAATTTGTTGACAGTAACTGTTTTTTGTTTGACTGTGTAGATGAATTTATGGTGTGGAATGCTATTTGTGCTGCGAAATCTGATCTGAAAGCTTATGATTTAATTGATTTTAAGATAATAAATTTTTTTATAGATTTATTTCTTCCGCATATTACATTCATTATCAACCAGTGTTTGACAAAATCTTTTTTTCCGGATTTATGGAAAGTTGCCTCCATCATTCCTCTGCCTAAAAAAGATTTTGTATCTAATATTGGGGACATTTGTCCAATTAGTATTTTGCCTGCTCTTTCAAAGGTATTGGAGAAGATTATGAAATTGCAAATTCAAGAGCACTTAAACAATTTGATTTTTTATGTAAGTACCAATCAGGATATAAAATTGGTCATAGCACTAGTACAGCTTTAGTGCATATTATTGATGATCTTTCTACTATGCTTGATAAGAAAAATTCGTTTGCGATTTTGGTTTTGTTGAACTTTTCAAAAGCATTTGATAGTGTGAATCATATTCATTTGTTACAGAAACTTTACTTGTATTATACATTTTCTAAATTTGCCGTTAAATTAATACATTCGTATCTGAGTAATCGTAAGCAGTTTGTAAGATGTGGTGCTGATTGCTCTAGCATTTTTGATTTGGTTGCTGGTGTACCTCAGGGTTCTGTTTTGGGTCCATTGCTTTTCTCCATATATATATCAATGACCTGTCATGGCGCATAAAGCATTAATGATATACTCGACATTAATGATATACTCGACGTTTGATTTTATTGATGTCGCGTTGGATTAATAGATTAATATTACCGTTTAGTCGAATTTGATTCCGTTGTGTTAATGTTTGCTTGTGGTCCGCAAGTTACCAACGTTAAACTTGGAAGTTGATGAAAATTGAGTTTTTTATTTGAAAACGGAAATTAGCAAATCGTACCTAAATATTTGCCTTGTCCGAGTGTTGTATTATCATAGAGGTGATTGTTGGTATTTTATTTTGACATAAATCGTTCACAAATTTAATGATATGAGAATATTCTATTGACGATTGGAGCATCACGGATTCCACGTAGAGGATTTATTTTGAACTATGATAACTACAAATTTTGACATTTATGCCGCATGCATAAAGAAAATAAATAATCGGCAACATTCGCGATAATTCATCTTTTTACTGTGGTAGCTTTGCTTGGTTTAATTTTGTTCAAATATATTAATTAAAAATGTTATAGGTGGTGATTTTATGGCTTATGTATAATATAAAAAACATAAATCTATGTATATCCTTGATTTTTCGCCATATCGATCACACATGTGATTTTTTGTAGTTAAGTTAGTTTCAATCTGATCCACCAGCGGCGCTTTTCCAACTTTTACAATCATCAATTGTATTTCGAATTTTTTCCAACTTGTACTAAAACAGCAAAGAAAGTTTCATAATATTTCTTCAGTCCGCGTGACGTCTTAATGGTCGTATATCAGATTCAACGGGATTGTTGAACGTGTACGTAGTACAATGGACTACGATATTGCGTTGTTTTGCATCAATTTTAATTTGAATTTGAAACATGCTTTACTTCCAGTGGAAATACCCTGCTTACCAATACATAATTTGTTCAATATTTCTTAATGGGTGTCAGTGACGTCTTAACGTTAAGAAGATCAACGTTTTTTTGTCACATTTTCCCGGTGGTTAAGCCTTCCAAAACGCAAAATTCTTTGTCTTAGATCTAAAACTCTTGATCTTGTTTCGCTTTAACTTATATTTGAATTTGAAACATGTTTTTCTTCCAGTGGAAATACCGTGCTTCCAATACATAATTTGCTCAATAGTTTCTCGTCAGCGTGATGTCTCAATGATCGTACATAATATTCCGTTCAATTTTGTTCCCAAAATTGTTCAACGTTTTTCGTTACATTTTCCTGATGGTTAGCCTTTTTTATGATTTGAAATGAAATTATCATTTTTATCTTAAAATATATATTATAGTGAATTTAAATTTTGTTATGTGTTAGACGAAACAATTGATTATAATGTAATTTTGATCAAAATGAGCTCTGAAAAATTCTGTCTAGCACGAATACACTTTACTTCACTAATTAACCAACATTAACTAAATAAGATTGATTAGTATATTTTAACTCGCACATTAATGTCTAAAAACTAAATGTGACATAAAAATTTAACGGTCTGGAAAATTATACAGATTACATATCAAATTATATAAAGTAAACACATAAAATACACGTAATTCGTCTAAGACTTTACAAAAATGTTTCATAATGTTTGGCGTGGTTTTCATGAGTCTAACAATCGATAAATGTTTAAAATCAACCTTAAAGTACCGTAAATATGTTTTAAAATAATAGTCATACTTATAAAAGTATATGAACCAACAATATACTGATTACAGCCCACCATTACATAAAGGGCGGGCGGCCAGTGAGCACTAATGGGAACCAATTCTGAAAATATTCAAAATGAAGCATTTTGTTTATTCCAACAAACATATTTTATAAATGTGCTGAACACAGTTTACAAGTGCATACATAAACAGTGAACATTAAAGAAAAGAAAGTAATGCGTGTACACGTATTACAAAACCACAAATATTTTATTGATCAAAATCTTTTCAAATCGGAACAGTCACGACTGAGACACATTACGAAATATAGAGCACACCAATTTGTTACACAACAAAATTTGGGCTGAACACTTTCTGATATTTAACACTCTGTTTAGTTCCGAGTTCCGACCAAAAACAAATTTCATTTTCTTCCCTATTTCTTGTCATGGTATGCAATGTTGTGTATTCTTTAAGACGAGCACTACCTATATATGCGTGTAGCAGCAACTTACATATTTACTACCACAACATTTTTCTGTTATTTAAAAAGCACAACTCTAGTCTTTTCTCTTTACTTTCTGCTGTTAATTCTTAATTCTGTTTGCTATCTTTCATTTTTTTAGGTTATTGGGTTATGCAAACATTTTTTTTGTAAAATTCTGTTAATACACTTTAATAATAAATACAACAACACAAGAAGTAAGACAATATAATGTACAATGTTTTATTTATATGGATGTGCACATGCGAGAGTAGAATACGAAATTACAAAAAAAAAAAAAAATGTTTCTGTAAAGTTGGCTCGCTTGTTGTTTTTGGGTTTGTAATTTTGTATATCGACACTCGACAGTGTCTTTCTTAAATTTAATTTAATAAATTGACAAGACTTTTGTAGGTTTTGCAAGCCGAATAATTGTTTTATTAAGATGAGAATAAAGAAAGTGTTAATAATTTGTAAAAACTGGTATTCCGCATTATGTTTTATTTTTTTAGGATATGCATGTGTATGCCGTGACCTTGCACAAAAATTTGGGGCGACCAAAAATTTAGCAAAACTTTCTCCTCTTTTCTGTTTAGGAAAAATAGCAATTTATTAATTCCTTGGTTTAATATTTTATGGTCTGTCATAGGAAAAGTTATACGATTTAGAAGTTAAGATGAATCATGGCTTTTCTATTTTAATTTATTCAGAAATATGTACGCGTAAGTAAGAAACACTTTCTCTTCGATAAGATCAACGTACTTAAAAGGTTGTGCTCATTATGTTATTTGCTTATTCGGTTATAATATAACGTATAATATGGCGTATTAAACTTGAAATTGAATATCAGCATATTTTTTAATTAACTGCGATCACTATGTAACATATAGATTTTCACAGGCATATAGCTGGGTAGCAGTGGTTTTGTGAGACATCATTAAGTGAGATTGATCCTTTTGAAGATCATCACATGATTTGCTGTTAGAAATGTCTAAAATAATTATATTAGCCCTCTTAGACCTGTTGTACTTGAGTATGGCTCATTCCACACTAGGGTAACTTTTAACCGGTAACTTCTTCGTTTGTCAAAAATCAAAAAATTGCGGCGCAGATAAAACCCGTATCATAGTTAAACGGGGAAAGAAACGAAGAAAAATACGGTTTATGTGAGACCTAATGTGGTATTAGCCTATGTGCAAACTTTTCAGAGACGTAGTATTCACGAAATTCATAATATCTCCGCTATGGCATGTTTGTTTCAGTTTTGAGGGAACCAGTGGGAACCAGTCAGGAATAAAAATTTAACTTAATAAAAAAATTAGAATTCGATAAATGGCATGTCAGTGTTATTACCCGGCCAAACTTAGTTTTTACTTAAGAAATCCAACGAAACCTTCGTAAATTTTAGCATTCACTTAAGAAAAAAAGCGCGCTATTTCTCGCTCGAAAATAAGAAAAACTTAAAAATTTGATTTGTTGTTGTTTTTACGTACAGCATAAGAAGATACACTTTTAATGCGGTAGGAAGCCATTTTTTGCTTACTTCTTTATTTATTAATTAAAATCATTTTAATATATTTTCAGATTCTGTAATAGGTTTTAATTATTTATGACATAGTGTTTTAGTGTATTTTGTTAAAAATTAATTTTGTTAATGGTATGGTATTATAGTCGTGGTGTAAACGCCATTTTTATGCTATAATACTTTAATTTTGTTTAGTTTATTTCCTTTTTCCAGTGTCATGTAAAATCATTTCGTGTATGTGTTATCATTTTATCAATAAAACTGACTATTTTATTTGGATTTGTTTAAAAATTTTGCCAAATTACTGAAAATATATAAGAAATTCCTCTTAGAGACATTTCACAATAAAAACAGCTGTTTGTACACAAACAGCTGTCACTTAAGAATTATTATTTTTGCATGGCTGGAATGCCAAAAAAAAAACGAAAAACAATTGATTTCGTTAAAATACGTAGTTTTTTTAAGTATTTATTCCCGACTGAGTAAGGCTTTACAATAAATTCCCCTCAAAGTACAAAAATGAGATCAGTATTATATAAAATGTCAAGGTACTACAATCACTTGTTTTTTAGTTTCAGAAACGATTTTTTGTCCTATTGCGTTTGTTTTTATTTGATGGTTATCACTAGGGTAACCAAAAATATGCTCTTAAAAATAGGTTTTAATGGTATATCCTCTATCCGGTCGCAAATTATTTAATTGCGACTTGCGAGGCGAAATATGGTTACTAGATAGACTGCGACGCGTAACAGTCTTTTCGTGTATTTCTACTTTACAATCACAATACAAATTTAAATTTAAAAAAATGTGTCAATTGGCATGGCAACATAAATCTAGTAACCATATTGCGCCTCGCAATTAAATAATTTGCGACCGGATAGAGGATATACCCCTAAAACCTATTTTTAACCCTCATGTGAGTGAAGAAAAAATATCTTAATTTGAGTGACTAAGGTACCCGGGTACCCTACATGCAAATTTTCTTGAAACTAATTTTTTTTTAGTTTTTTTTTGCAAATATGAAATTTATAACGGATTTTGCTAAAATTACATAAATTGAAAACAATTTTGCATTAGCTGCAACATGTCAGTTTTCGAAAAACATTCTGTAAAAAAACGTAAATAATCCAACATATCACATCAGTGGAAAAAATGATCGATAGTAATAAAAAAATGTTGGTTAGTTTTTTTGAAATAAATAAAAATATAAACATAAATTAAATGAAATAAATAAACAGAAATACAAACAATGAAATACAACGACATATAACACAAAACTGTAAAATATTTGCATACTATTTCTTTCAAATATAGTGTGAAATATAGAAAGGTACCCGGGTTACCTTTGTTACTCTAATTCGTACAACTAAACTACTTTTTGCTCTCAAGTGCGTCCAAATTGTAAAATTTTTCATTTTTAAGTGTGATCGTAATCTATCAATTGAACTAGAAGTTCTCATAAAATTAAAACTTTTTATTACGACTGGGACATACAAAGCTAGACGTTTAAAAGTGCAAAAGGTACCCGGGTACCTAGTCACTCACATAAGGGTGAGCATATTTTTGGTTGCCCTAGTTATCACTATTAAACTCTGTGTTTGGTTGTAAATGGCTCGTAAATATGTTACGCATGATGAAATGTTGGCCGTTCTCTCTGAAGACAGTGAGATGATGATGATGCTGAGGACGGGCAAGCTGAACCAATCTGTTTTTGGGGTTACAATAATATTCCGGAACTTTGTCGCAATACAAGTACCAATAAAAGACGTCCAACAAGAATCGAAGTAAAACAGGCGGTTGATGAAGATGATGAAAACGCAAACACCGATCCGAAAACAGTGGCTGAAACTCTTATTGCAGGAGTATCAAACGAAGGAGCTGTAACAATTTTAGAAAATATTTATTTCGAAATTATAGATGAGAGGCAAAATGCTCCAGATTATTTTACAATTATAACTGTACGAACTCGAATAAAATGAAAAAACGAATTTGTTCAAACCGAAATCAAATACCAAACGCTTGAGGAAACAGAACCTGTTGAATAAAATCCAGGTCAGTATTTCATGAAATATTTTACTGAGGAATTATTCGACACTATGGTAAACTTTACGAATATATATGGGCTCTGAAGTTAGACTGAACTATTTAAATTTTTATTTATTTGATGTTACTTTATTTATATTATTTTTTTATATTTTTTAAATTGTAATTAGTTACTTTTGCCCAGAAGCAATTTACGAGTAGGTACATATTTTTCGGTAATTTGCATTTTAAATACACATTTTAAGTTTGAATTTGAAATAATAAGTTTATAAACTTTTTCCTTGATACAAAAATAGTTACTCTTGGCTTGATTTCTACATGTGCGTGAACATTAGGTAAAACCTACCCTGAGTTATGTTTTAATTTTTTTTTCTTAGTTTTACTTAAAATGTTACCCAAGCAACCAAAAACATATCACAAGAAAAATCTATATGGCCTAGTTTTAAATCAGGACTGAAAGGGTTAGAGTAGAGATTCTCGATGCTTATCATCATGCTCCATCAAGCTTCACACTTAAGGCCCAATATTTCGATGTTATCATTTCTTTCTCAACTTTTAGCTTGATGTTGCCGTTAGAGTTCTGGTGTTTCAGTTTCCGATCCGTGTCCGATAGCCGATGATCGATATTTATATGTTGTTTGCCGGTTTGTGTTATTTCTTCTACTACTCGTTTCTGTAATCAGTGTTGATTTCAGAGTATTGAATATGATGGCTCCAATGCCCGCGAGCTTCCAGGGCTGCAGAGTGAGGCATACTGACATGGGGACAGAGAGAAGTTTCGTTCCATTCCGTTTATTCACTTTTTCTTCTATGATGTTCCGCAAGTGGTTATCTGAATTCGTACTAACCGAAGCAATGGTTACTTGGCGTTGGTGATGAAGTTGTTCCCTGCGGTTGGTGATGAAGTCCCTCCAGGAGCAATAACTTCTTAGGAATATTCTAGAAGCAAAACCTCGTTTAACAAATGATTTTGAGCTATACAACTGGTGAATATTACACCAGTTATTTCTCTAGATTTTCAGGAGAATTCATGTTTTTCACGCGGTGAAGTGTGCAAAGTTATCCAGTTTTTCATCCCAAGCAAAATTTGATTTGATTTGATTTTTGATTTTGACTCGTCATGATGTCCACTAAGGGTCATATGCAAATGAGCATAACAACATGAGCATCCTAACATAAGGCTGATATCCAAATATTTATCAGAGTTAGTGGACTTCAAGATGAGTTAAAATTAAAAGAAAATCGAAAATAAATCAATATTTCAATGCTTTATAGTGTTTTCGTATAGGTAAAAGCGGGAAATCCGTATAACTTTTGATTTTTATTGATTATTGCTAATGAAGCGTCACCTTAAGTGCAAAGTGAAAATTGTGTTGTGCTGTAATTCAATAATAATTTGGTGTGCGAGGTCTGCAACAAGAAAACAGAACAATGCAATTAGAATAACAATGTAGATTTTTATATCAACCCAGATTTAAAAAGCAAAATAGAAATTTGGCAGAACTCGTAAAATTTAAAACTTTTGTTTTACGTAAATTTACAACAATACCCCATTTGGTATTGACATAAAACCTCACAACCCATAAAGATTATGCAGAATAGACGACATTTTTCGTTGTCAATAAGTTAATTTTTCAAAATTTCTTCGTTTAACTAATTTAATAAATTTAAAAGAAAACGATTCATGTTAATCATATATATCACAACCGCGATTACCATAAAAATCTCATTCGATGTTTGTTCTGGAAAATATTTATAAACAACTCAGTTACACGCGAGTTGAGTATTTTGCATATTAGCTTCTTGGAAGAAATGTATTACAATCGCATAAAATATGCATATACGTGTATAAAAGACATGCATCCACAGACTTACAAATAAATTTATAATTTAACCCAAATTAAATGTTAGATACTAAGTAACGTTTTTCAATTAATAATTAAATTAAGCCGACATTTTTAATCTTAAGTTCCAGTTTTATTATTATTTGTGTATCAACCATTGTTATGTGAGGCAACATAATGCTCTTACATATTATTATTTAACACAATTTACATCTATGTTTATGAGATTAATACGTATTTTTATGTAACAAATCTATTGTATAATTGGAAGATGTTTTCTTATAAGATCTACAATTGCTTGATAAGACGTCATGATACGAATATAGAAAGATAAATAACCGGAATGTTATAACCCAATTTTGCTTTAAGATTTGATACGATTAGGCAATTTTGTGTCAGTTTATTTTTAGTCTTACGAAATATTGGTTGATTTTTTGATTTTAGGCAAGAAGTATTGAATTTTACTTTTAAGGACTAATTTGATCAATGTATAAATCAATAAAATATATCTTTACTGATTATAATTTTTCATTTCATTGCCTAAAAAGTAGTTTAAATTGATTTGCAGGGGTACCTAGATAGAACCTTCAGAGCAGAAAATCGTTTTTGCTTTGTAATTTTGTCCTTGCAAAAGTAGTTTGAATATAAATTGTTTATTTTCCGATCATAGAAAGTTATTATGGTCCGATTCGGAAAATGCAAAAATTCTATAGCTGCAACTTTATAGAAATTGCTTACAGAGATAAAGGTACAGTGGTCTAAAAATTGATATCCATAAACTGTAGACGTTTTGCCGTTGTAAGTCAATACGTAATAAATTCGCACAGTAGGTGATATTCGTTTGTATTCCTTAAGAACAATATTTTGTTTCCACTGTACGTGTAAGTATTACATTATCAACCTTTAGGCGTATATGGTATAAGAAAAGCAAACCATTTTAAACAAATAAATTTATCTAAAAGCTCAAAACTACAATTGGTATTGGCTTCAATTTTTGTTGGTATAGAGATGCTACAGGTTACAACATATGCGAAAACCATTTCAGAAAATGGGAAACTTTTCTAGTCATTCGATACCGAAATCTTGATATGTAACTTTACGTCATCAAACAGAACAAATCGTACGTTTATAGAGCCGAGCTACATTTTGAATACCATTTTAGTATATAACGGAAATTTTACAGTTCCACAGCTTACATACAGTTTGTGAATTCGACCATAAGTTTTATTAAGGCAGAAAACAGCTAGAGTACCTCCTAGAGAAGCTCGAATTTTTGTTAGAAGCCACAAACCTAATTTTGTTATGGTTTTAACTGGATTTTGCACTTGGAAAGTTACCTTCCAAATTTTTTAATGAAGGGGTCAGAGTTAATTAAGAAATTTATGGCCGCTTTATTGGACTTTCCAATAAAGATTCTGCTTCACTTAGCAAAACATTGACTCAACAATGCAATGGCTACCGTATTTCCCGGTTCGACAAGCGCCGTATGCATTCGATACTGATATCATGAAAACGAGCAAAAGATGGCCGATTTGCCTACTGTACGATGCAACCAAAGCCGACCATTCCTAGAAACTGGATCGATTTTGCTTGACTATTATACCAACAGATAAACCTAAATTGTAATGCCGTTAATTGCTATAAAGTCAGCCAATTTTTAAATTTAAAGTTTAAGCTTGATCATGCTAAGAATTCGAAATCTTTGGTTTTTTAAAAGTTTGGAGCCCAGCCAAAGGTTCTCCACTCGTCGTCAATAAGAAGGTCAATTGATTTACATAATCAAAACGCGAACTCTTAGATTATCCTTCTTCAGCATGTACGGGTATTTGGCGGAAATACAATTGGTCAGTCATTCAGGAGATACGGTACGCAAAATATTAAAAGCGAAAGTGAACAATGCAAAGTATTATTAGAGGTGTAAAACACAGTAAAATAAAATTGTGTAACCCGCCAAATTCCTATTCACAACACAATCCAGTGATACGAACCGGATTTGTCAGGGCAAATTCGGAACAGTATGGAATTTTGATGATGAAACATGATTAATGCCCGACATGTGCTCTTTTACCATTTCACGTGTATATTCATGAAAGAGAGAGATAAACATTTGCACAAAAAAAACAACACGTCGTAAATTTTTGTAAACACAATTTTTGTTCCTGCTACCTCCTTCCTGGCAGAGAAAACAACAATATAATTCGTAAAAGAGGAGAATAAATATTTATAACACAAATTATGTTTGATTGATTTTGAATGAACGACCACTACACTACCTTTGCACGGGATCGCCCGGATGTCACCGGGCCCAAAAGAGTGTACTTTCTATTCTACACATAACAAAACCGAAGGGTTGGACAGGTTATTTAGATGGGACAGAATCGATCTGGTTACAGATACCTAGGTATAGGCGATAGTTAATAACACAATGGGCGCTTTCAGGACACTCAACAGTTGGGAACATGTTGAGTAAAATCGCAGCCAACGCTATGAAAATATTTAGCACTATGAAATTTTTCAATCAAATTGGCGATGATTTCACTAACCATGATAGGGTATCTGAAAGCGCCCAATGACAACATAATTCTAATCTAATTTACCCAAAATAGTTGTCTGCCAAATATTCATGCCAAATATTCATCGAAAACGGACGCAAACTTTCTTGAAGCTACTAAACCGATGACGCCGGGGTCGCTGAATAATATAAAATTTAGCAGTAGAAATAGCACGAAACTGCTTACAACCTTAAATTTTAATTTGGTTAAGCCCCATGATACGTCTTTAAACCTTACAAACCCCACCAAAATTAAATTAAAATAAACGCGCTAAATATTCATATACGATAATTTCGGTATAAAAAACTTTATAAATTCCATAAATCTTCTATATGTTAAATATACATAAAGACAGTTATCGGATACTCTAATTTCCAAAAGGTAAAATGCTGATTAGGAAATAAAATAATAATCCATTAGTCAAAGTGTTGTGTTTAATTAAGCGTCGACGCGTTATATTAATTCAAAAACTTTCTTTCGAATATACAGCTAGAGTACTGAATATGTATTACTATTGAATGTAGGTACCTGAGTACCGAACACAAGCAACAATCAAATTACAATAATTAATTTATTTTCTTAATGACACTCGAAGTAAATATACAAATAATTAAAGTTGGATAAGAAAAGTTAAAATTGTTGGTTCTTTTATGCCAACATTAAATTAGTAAAAGTTGTACATATAGAATTTATTGTTGTTGCTTTTTCCAAAGTTTTTAATTGAACAATTTTAAATTAAATCGTAGCAGCATTCAATTGGATCTACCTACTGTGTTGGGGTGTAATCAAATGAAATTTACGTTGGCAAATCGTTAATCGAGCTAGATTTTATTCAGAAACCAGCAGACCCATTACAAAATTTTAATTCTTTCATTAAAAATAATTTTTAAGATAACAATTAGGAAAATTTGTTAACCGTATGGCGTATACTCTTAACACTACAAAGATCTGATTTTTATAGAAAAACTTTTGTAGTTTCGGCATCTGGTAAATTATCCAAGGCACTTAGACGCAATTTCACAGATGGTAAAATAATTTTTTTTGGGATAGCCAGCGTTATCTACGGAAAAATAGTTAAATTTTAAATAGAGTTAATTTCGTTGTTATTTTTATAGAAAATATTTGTTTTTGTAAAACTTTTGTAAGCTAATGTAATAATAGTAGAAACTAGTTTAAGAGCTATAAAAACATTATTTATTTACTTAATCTAAGGCTCAATAAATTCTTGATAAAAATGCTTGGAATTTCATGGCAAGAGTGACATCAGATATGGTCTTCCAAATATCCTCAGGGTGAAACACACCCCCTGGGTGCGGGGAAACCACCCCTATTGCCAAAAACGGCAGGAACTGATATCCCTTAATGAATAATTTTTTCTTCTGGGGGTGGTTTCCACCCCTCAAGTAGGGGTAAATTGACTCAATATTGAAAACATCGAGTTATGCTCACCCATATTTTTTATGAGGTCAATTTAACGGGCGAATTTTGCGGTCACTGTTTCCCATTCGGCGTCGGATAGTGATCGAATAATAAAACACGGCTAAATATTAATTTTCTAATGGTTTTAGGGGTTTACAAAATAAAGGCCTTTTCAAATTTTCCATTGAAATAGATAGCGCTCCCGATAACGGCTCCCAGTAAATAGGTAGAGCCAAATATTTTTATGTCGATGTGAAGAAAATGCTAATCTTTTGCTAGTTTCATTACTTGTGCTGTGTTAGTGATATTACCTGTGTAAGACGGAAGATTATCGAAAATTAGAGTTTCCTTGGATGTAATTATTAAATCCTATTAAAATTAACTGAATAATATAAAACCACTTTATATCGACTAGTTACATGAATGTTTAATTTGACTCAAAATTATATTTAAAATTCTCAAAAAACGAGCATTACATTACTAATTATCAAACTTACTGTACAAATTTGCTTTAATTCAGGGAATGCAAAGCAAATAATTAAAAACGTATCTTATGATAAATGATGCAAAAAAAAGCTTGTTGCATTTACCGCTAAGGAAAACATGCTCATATTCAGACACCAAAAAAAAAAATCGTATTCATAATTCTAAGCAATAAATTATACAATATTGATGATTAGAGCATCACGGATTCCACGTAGTGGTTTCTTTAAATTATGATAACTACAAATTTTGACATTTATGCCGCATGCATAAAGAAAATAAACAATCGGCGATAATTCATCATTTTACTGTGCTAGCTTTGCTTGGTTTAATTGTGTATATATTATATATATATATATTAATTTAAAATGATATAGTTTTGTATAATTAGTGATTTTGTGGCTTATGTAATATAATTCGGCATATCGATCACACATGTCAGTTTTTGTAGTTAAGTTAGTTTCAATCTGATCCAGCAGCGGCGCTTTTCCAACTTTTACAATCGTCAATAGTAGATAAAACTATTTATTAAGAATTCTTGAAAATGAGGTATTCCTAGAGATCTTAACACAACCTGTGGTGTATGAGGTGTTAGTTGGGAACAATTTCAGTAAGAAAAAATTATCAGGAGCCCCCATTCAGGGGTAGGAACAGTTTAGAGGATTTTGTATTATGACCGAATATAAAAAAAA
The DNA here is from genome assembly GCA_947310385.1 of Nephrotoma appendiculata. NCBI lineage: Eukaryota > Metazoa > Arthropoda > Insecta > Diptera > Tipulidae > Nephrotoma > Nephrotoma appendiculata. Next base: position 306,802,581 of record OX371225.1, on the reverse strand, counting down.
CTCTTAGGCCAACTTAGGTATTCCTAGAGATCTTAACACAACTTCAGATATTTGTCTTGTTAGTTGAAGATGACGTCAGTTAGAAATAATATTGAGGAGCTCGCCATCCAGGGGTGGAAACAATTTATAGAATTTTGTATTATGACCGAATATATTAAAAAATATAAGGCCAACTGAGATATCCCTAGAGATTTTAACACAACCTCAGGTACACCGGTTCTTAGTTGGGGACCACGTCAGTTAGAAAAAATTATGAGGAGCTCCCAATTCAGGGGTGGGAAGAATATAGATAGTTTTGTCCCTCCCTTTGAAGGCATTTGAAGAATTTAGTGTTTGAATTTCGGCTGATATTCCAGCGGAAGTTTCCAATTGGTTATGATGAAAATAACTCAGCGGAGGTTCTTTATTAACGAACGGGTCTAATTGATGGCCCATTAGAAAATTGTATGGTTATGTATTATATTAATAATTTAGGAATGGTTTGCGCACGAAAAACATTATATAGTATGTATTTAAATAACAACGGATACGGTCTACAAATTACTAAACTATTACTCAATTTTGTGTAACCAGCATAACATACGAGTTTTAAAAGACATAATAGAAAATAATTCACAAAATATTGCCAAAAATATATAGCGGCTATTTAAAATAAATCGCTAAATTAATTTTAAAAGCGCATTCAACTCTCACAGCATGCGCATAACGACAAATTACAGATCATGTGTATGCTTTTTATTGAAATGGTATATAAAATTGAGAGATTATCTGAATTGTGTATATGGCCCAATTAGCATACCAATTTTCTGGTCCCATATATCTAACTTTATAAAATATGTAGGTCATTCAACAACGGTATCTCAATCTCATACATATCATAGTCGATATTTTGTCCGGTCATGCCAATGTCTCATTAAAACTAACTAAGCTGCTGGATATCGTGGTCCAAACACTTTATATTTCCAGGCAATTATTAAATTGCAGGCGATTACGAATACGACTTACTTTATTTGCACTCATGAAACTATTTACAATACATATACGATTTATACGTGTTCAGGTGATTGGATGACTATAAAGAAATTTCTTTTTAATAATAAAAACATTTCTTTCGTTTACGTTTTACCTTGACTTTGACAGTGATGTTTTGTTGTTGTTGTTTGATTTGTTTAAAAAATTTATATGTGTTTTCTTTTTCTTTCAAGAACACAACCAACCAAGTGGTAAAATAGTGTTTTTTAAAAAAATATTGTGTATAGTTTGTGTGTATACGCGATGATCATCGGTATAGTGGTGTAGAAAAGAAATGGAATCAGTTTTTTAACATTTCTTTTAAGACGTTCTTATAGCCAAGAAGTAGTTTTTAAATTATAAATTTTTTTTTAACAAAACTATAGATTACTTTTTAGTTGGACTACGGTAGTCATTGTGGAAGGTCGAAATCACTATACAAAAATAAAAATAATAATAATAATTATTAATTATTAATAAAAATAACATAAATTTTAATATGGAATTCTATTTAGTGATTAAGTGATCGCGATAATTTTTTTTTATGAAAGTGGATATTAGTGAATTTTATTTATTTGTTAATATAGTTTTTAAAAGTGAATGAATGTGATCTTATTTTATTAATTAATGTTTATGATAAAATAAAAAATATATTATATTTATAAAGAATTAGTTAAAAATGGTTTTTAAAAATTGGATTTTTATAACGCTTACATTTGGATGTTCTATGATCCTGATCATCGATGGATTAAGTATTATAAGTGATCGTGGTATGTATCATTCATCTATACAGCATATGTGATATTTATTTAAAAATTCATTCAACCATATGATCTACATCGTATAGAGTGTATTATTTAATTTAACAATCACGCAATTGATTTTGAAGAAAATCTAGATCGTTTAACAACCAAATATATAAGACAAAACTATTTAAAAATTTATTTATGTATGTATTTCGCATGTTTGGTTAACTTACTTTTGATAAAAGAAGACTAAATAATAAAAAGAAAATTATGTCAGTACGGTAAAGTTATTTAACATTTAGATATTAATAAAAAATAAAAATAATCGTTGGATTTAGTAATTTATGACTGACTATATGTGCATATGGTAACATTGCTCATGATACGATGATATGTTGTTCATGATATAATGTGAACTTAATGAGGATCGCGCACGTATCAAATAAAATTTTACTTTTTAATGAAAAGTAGGTTTTGGTGCAGGCGAATTATTTAAAATTAATTAGGTCACAAATTTGTGATTCATTCTTATGATCGTTTAATAAATATGGGGCCGAGTGAATTATGCTAATAAAACCTTGATTTAAAAAATAATTATTCATACGGAAACCAATTTGAATTGATTCATTATCATTAGTGCCTGAAATTTAAATTGTAAATTTAAACTCGAAGCGACAGTTAGAAATACCGTTCTCGAGGACTATTGAAAAATCTGTCAAAAAGCAACTGCCGAATTTTTGGATGTTTTTTTGTGGATTGATAAAAGCAATAATTATGATGTGGTAAATACTGTGGCCAACTTGGGACAGGTTTTACCCATAACCCAATTAAAAATTGTTCATCGCATAACGTTTGTAATTTTTGGAATTGCGGAAAACAATATTGAGACTGGCTATAAAATAAACAATAAACATTTATAAAAATAAATCTCGATATGGTACGATGCAATGTATGTAAATGAAAGATGCTTTTTTTTTCTTGATATTTAAATGTACGTTAGTAAGGCAAACATAAAATAGAGTTTTAAACTTTATTTAACGTGATTTGGCACACAGTCCACACTGTGTGTCTAACTTTTGGTATACCAATTACTATTATGTATAACAAAACCACCAACAATTGGTAAACTTCATTTCAAATGAAGTTCTATAATTATTGTCGATTTTAACCAAATATTTGGTAAAAACACACACCAATTCAAACCATACACCTCTTGGTGAAAAATTTTTGAAAACCATTCCACACTAAAAACCATATCGAGCATTTATTATTACCACATTCAAATTATTAAAGAGGTTGTGATTTTAATGGAGCTGCATATAATAGTTGAGCGAGGGATTTTGGAAACCAACAAGGTCAACCCTTGTTGGTTGAAAATTAAATCTTTAAATTTATTTACATTTTTTAATTCTTTGACGTTATTTTGTAAATGCTAATATTTTCAACATCATCGCAAAAATTGAAAAAGCTCCCAATGAAGGTACCATTGCGGTACACAGATATGTACAAAATTTCGCATGGATCTTCCCATTAATGGAAATATTTTAAGTATGAAGTTTTATCCCGTATAGCCAACCCACTTGGACGGTAGATATAACGAATTTTGGTGAAATGAAGTTTTCTTTATCAGAAAAAATTATGTGAACTAGTTTTGTTTGAAATTTAATTTACAATCGTTTTTTTTCGTAAATACTATATACTATTCAAAATATTTACAAAATATGTTAAAGCTCATATGAAAGCTGTAATTTCCGGTGGACCGATTTTGAGTAAGCTTCACTGAGACTTCTCAATTTGTGATAAAACCTTAATTATGAAGTTTTATCCTGACCCATCAATCCGTTTAGGATGTACAAAGGTCGAACTTTTGTTAAAAGTTAGTTTTTTTTATTAAAAAACGTCATTTCTGCAAAATTTTTGTAAAACTGGTCTGAGCCGATACTGTTCCAAAATTAATTTAGAATCTTTAACTTCTTAATCGTTTTTCTTGTGAATACTTTTCAAACTATTTGCAAAAACGAGAAATTTCAGCCAACATTCATTGAGATCTCGCAATTTATGAGAAAAGCTTAATTAAAAAGTTTCATCACGGGGCTATAGGAAAGCTACGGGATATTTCGTCACCAACGCACTACACACGGACACATGCACACACACCGAGATTTTATAAAAACTACTTTTTTTGACGTCGGCGATATAGCGAATGGTAAATCTGCAAAACGTTCGAGGTCAACATTTTTGATGAATAGCTACTCTACTATATTTGTCTAGGTAAAAGGAAGTCATATCGAGGTGAGTTTACCAAGGCGCTGGAAGTTTGGTTTCGACCTAATAAAACATTGAAGGCGACTTTATGTGCTTCAAATTTTTATGGAATAGTTTGACGCACTTTAGAAAGGAAGTAAGCTGATTGATAAACTAATCGATAAAATTTAACCGAGTAATCCATTCGCAATTGATTTTTTGTAAGAAATAGTAAAAATTTGTAACATCTACGTCATTTTTGATGCGAGCGAGATACACATTTTTAATTTTGCAAAGGAAGCGTAAAATGTGAAAAGGAAGATTTGTTTACTAAATAAAGTGGTTTTGTGTGGTTAGTTGGTTTTACTCTGTTTAATTACTATTTCAGTTAAATTTGTACGGAAAGATTTGACGCAGGTTAACATAAAATCGCCTTGAATTCACTAAACCAAAAAATTCGGTTGTCTCATCAGACGGCAATGACTAAACTACAAAAATATTGAAATTACCTTGAACTTACAAAGTATATAGTCATTCTTTAGCCAATTATTATGTTTCCCTACGCGTATATGTTAACTCCTTCTTAATCTCGAATTTTATTGTATTTGACGGGTTCTTTCTTTTTTACTTTTCAGCTTTTTTGCAGTTAGATCACTGCAGAATTCGGTTAGGTCACTAAAGAATTCAATGTTTCATTGGGTTGAAACCAAACTTCCAATGTCTTTGTAATCTCATCTCGATCGTGTCCAGCTGCTGTCTAAAATAACTCAAAATTTCTTGTAAAGGAAAGTAATAATACCTGCATTTCATGACACCACCATGATCCAGATCATGACATCATTTACATGTGAAACAACAACAACACGATCATGTGTTGTTGTTGTTTCACATGTAAATGATGTCATGATCTGGATCATGGTGGTGTCATGAAATGCAGCTAATTTAATTCACAACAAAATGCAAATTATTTAAATCCGAGTGAGACAAGGAATTTTGATATTGAATAAAAATGATGTTCGTGTGTATTTATTTATTTAGCTCGCTGGGCAGACATACCATTTGGTATTTAGGGTGAAATATAACTGAATATTATTGTGAATATAACTAATACAAAGAGAAATGAAAATAATCAGAAAACCTGTTTATAGGAATTCTGTGGTAGCAGATTAAACAATTTCTGCTACAATAAAAACTATAAAGTAGGCTTTTTTAAACCTACTAGGCCTACTTGACAGTGGATAAATATTATTTGAGCAATCAGAATATTATTTTAAATTATTCAATGAAGAAGTGGAACAAAAGACAAACGAAAAATTTTACGTCATTTCTGATGCAAAATTAGCTACCAAGATGGCGCCAAACGTAAACAATTACAAAATTTGTGTAGTTGGAATATGTATCACTGGGGTAATTGAGTTTCGTAGTTGTTTTTTCCATGGTTCCATGATTTGTTAGTCGTTGTTCACCACACCAAAAGCAGCATGGTGATTTTTTTGTGATTTATCTTTATTATTGGTGAATAATTATGAATCCATAAGTGAATGACGATTGAGAATTGTATGGTTATGTTCGGCGGCGACGGACGATTTTTTTTGGCCGCTAGGTGTGTGACATAATTTAGCGGCGGCGGATGCAACTTCATTCTACACAATTTCTTAAAATTACAATTTTTCTGTTAAAAAGTTAAAATTTGCAATGTTTTTATAAATAATTGCTATACGATATAGTATATTTGTTTATACTACGGTTTCTATATATAATAGATAAACAAATAATTGTATATCTAAATTCATCGCTCGCCGTCAACACTTAGTGTGTCTAGTACTTTAGTAATTTTATTAAAAATAACAAATACTCATTCAAAAATTTCTAATCAGTGTCATCATTTTAAATGTTACCTGTAGAAATTTCATAAGCCGGAAATCCGATATCGCGGAAAAACCTTTACGTGCAAAATGCAACAAATAAAAACCCTTTCGTTTCAATTTATATGCAATTTTGTTACTTTATCCTGGAAATCTTGAGACAGGGAAGGAAATTTTATTTTTAGTACAAACATCAAGATTAAAACTCTACTAAGCCGGAGTATCAGCTTACTTCAGACGAGCTAAAAAGAAAAATTATACCAAAACTTGATGTCACTTTACAATGTAGAATATTCGAATAGTTTTAAAATAAATAATAATAATTATTATTATTAAGAACTAAAAAATTATTAAATTTAACTATCACAAAAAATTTAATTAGTAATGTTTAAATAATTTTGAGATTTATGTGAATGTATTAACATCATCTGTATTAACTCCGTACATTTATGATAAATTTGAGCATTAGTTTTTTACATGACACATGCACGAAAGCTGGAAAAATCCTTTTGCCTGGAATATAATTTTGGTTTTATTTAATTCCGGCTTAAGGAGTTTTATACTGTAAGTGACAAACGAAGCATTTACGCAAAATTCTTTATTCATAGGATTAGTACCACATACGCCATTTTGTTGTTATCTTGTTGTAAGATTAGGCCCAGTGGATCAGAAAAAACAAAAAATGCCAAAAATTTCAGAAAAAAACTTATGTCCCAAATAGGTTAAATTAGAAAGAGAAATAATAATAATTATTCCCAACGACTTATCACTTAATATGTATTATTATTTTTTGAGTATAAGTCATGTGAGTTATAAACAAGGATATCGAACTGCGGCAAAATACGTTAGTGTAAAAATCAAATTAGATTACAAAAAAGCAAACCGAGATAACCGCCGCGGCGACAGGAAAAACGGAAGTTGAGTCTGCTTAGTATAAATAGATTTAAATTGCAAAAAAATATCAATCAAGTAAGAAAATTTCGTGAAAATTAAAATAAATAAAACAAAAAAAATGAGTTAAATAAAATAAAATAAGTCAAGTCAAATAAGTCTATAACAATGCATTTGTGTGAGTGTAGTTGTATTTTTTATTTATTGTCTGCTGTCCGAGTCTAATTATAAAATTATGATTCGTACCTGGAAGTACGTATTTTATTATTCCGACTTTGAGTATCGGTAATTTTGCAAGCATTTAAAAATATTTCAAGCATTTCTTTTCAGCCAACTTTTGGGCAAAAATTGAGTTATTTTATTTTGAAACTATTTGACGGTTGATTGACGGCCAATGACGGATAGTTAAAAACGTTTGGCGGTAATTTATAAAAAAACTCAACACCAATAAATTTTAATTTAAATAAATGTTTTTCTAGGTGTCGTAGAGTTTCAGTTGTGATGTCGATGATAAAATTCATGACTTATTTGAGAGTCTGCAATAAGTCATCTTACGAGGAGACTTATTGTAGACTTTCTTGACAATGACATTTCATACATTTTTTGTTCGTAATAAAATTTAAGTGTGATAATACAACAGTAAAAAAATAAATTTAGCATTTGTTGAGAAGTTCTGTTTCCCTTTGACGGCCGGAACGTTTATCTGGTACCAATTCTAATCCTTTTCAAAACATAATAAAATTAATTCTCAAATGTTTTATTGCCAAATTGGTAGTCCCTCTTATAATTTTAGATATAATTCCAAAACTAAAGTTGGTTGTTTGTACAATATTTCAAACCCTAGATCAAATGTGAACTAGACAATATACGATTCAAACAAATACTTTGAACAAATACTCTTCGCATAAGATGCGTTTCGCTACATGTTCGCGATTCGCTACATCATGTCTTGATCTTCGAGTAAAGCCTAATATTTTTATTTACTAATATTCTACAGCGATTACATTCGACGCGATTAACGAGTCTTTAGTAGGCTATGGAGAACAACGTTTTTGACATTTAGAAATCTCGCAGTCACGTCCAGTATATCTCAGGGGTTACTGTTGGTGTTGCATTGGACATGAACGTTCCGTATAAAACACCAAAACATGTACAAAAATAAAATAATCAAATGATCTAAAATAAAAATAGTTTAATCGTGCATTATTAATTATTTTTAAGCAGTGTTTTTATGGTCCACTTAGAAATCTATAAGAGGGCTTTTTAGAGTTCAAAATTATTAAATCTAAACTGATTTTGATAAAATCCTAAAATTTCGTAATTTCTTTACATTCCACTTGAACCAAAGGAATATTTTGTGTGTGTGTGTGTGTGTGTGTGTGTGTGTATGTGTGTGTATATGCGCGTGTGTGTGTGTGTGTTTTTTTTTAAGGAAGGTGGAAATCCATCATGGACGATGTGGGAGATAACATAACTATCCGCCACAACGGTGTGATACTCCTACTCACTAAAACCACCTCTGCATCCTCCCCGGAACGACCGCTAGGTATTACTTCGAAAGGGAAGGAGCCTGTACTAATTGTACGATCACATCTCCCTCGCAACTAAGGGTATGAGCTACCTTGCTTGGCGACATTGGCGTTCCAACCGTCGCAATTCCTTAATCGTTGTTGTTGCAAAATTCGCTACAGCATTCCAGGCTTCTGGGGATGCCAGCATCCCTTCAACTATGTTCTCAGGGGTAATATCAAATTAATCGAGGACTCCAGCAGGCATTTCTTTATTTCCCTGGAACGGTGTACATACAAAAACACGTGTTCAGCATCTTCTATTGAATCTCTACAGGATGGACAATACGGTGAATCATCATGCCAAAAACGATTAAGGTATATGATCGCAAGCATCCGTGACCTGTTAAGAGTTGTGTTAGGTAAAACCCAACCTCGCCATGCTTACGGTTTATCCACGGGCCTATTTCAAGAATTAGTTGTCGAGTCCAATGTCGCTTCTCCGAACGGTTCCAACGCTGTTGCCAATCAAGAAGAGTATCCCCACTGTACGTTCTTGTGTTGTTCGCTTGCACCATTAGTCTATCCGGTGTTCCTCCATGGCTATTCAAATACGACTTTTGCCGTTCCGCTGCCAGCAGATCAAATGGGCACATTCTGGGCGCAGCCCAAGGCAAAAGTACCATGTCAAAAATTTATTTTGATATGTGTTTTCAACCAACTGACACATTTGCGAATTCCTTTTTAACTTATTTTCGTCCGAAAAAAACACTATAACTATACACACAATTGTGGTAGTTGTACTTCAAATGAAGCGAAATTTTTTATCAAAAATGCCATTACATACTATGATTTTTTACTCACACATTTGTATGGTTTGGACTTAAGTTGAGCCAACTTTTTTTTCCTTGGTTGAAAAAGGTATACGGAAGAGAGCCTTGCTAGCTCTGGGTGATTTCTCACTGACGTATTTTATGTGCTCCTTGAATGACAACCTTGCATCGATTTGTACCCCTAGGTACCTTATTGAGGGTTGCGAGAAAATCGTATGTGCTCCGATTGTAATACAGATGGTCTCCAGAACCTTTCTGGTAATTATAAGCACCGCTTCCGTTTTTTGTTCCGTCAGCTGCAACCCAACTGAGTTAAGCCATCGTTGGATTATATCCACCGTATCCCTACAAATGTTTTCTAGCTCTTCCTTGTACTTTGAAACTGCCACCATGGCGATATCATCGGCAAACCCAACTACCATCGCCTCCTCAGGGACCTGGAGTGGAACACATCGTCATACATAATATTCCAAAGCATTGGACCGAGTACAGATCTCTGGGGGACCCCGCATGTAACTGTGTACTCCTTGCACCCTTCATTCGTGCGGTAGTGCAAAGTGCGGTCTTTAAAATAGCTTGAGATTACCCGCTTGATGTAACAAGGCACATTAAACGCATTTTTAATATCTAGCGTACCAATAGCGCAGTATTTTTTTGAGGCCGCCTTTCCATCTGCTGCCGTTGATGGCGTCTTCAGCCAGCCTGGTAACAAGCTGAATAGCATCAGTAGTTGAGCGCGCTTCGCGGAACCCATATTGGTTATGGGCAAGGTCACCAGATGATACGATAGCTTCTTCTAACCGATTACCAATCAGCCTTTCAAGTAATTTTCCCGCTCCATCTAACAGACAGATTGGGCGAAATGATGAAGTATCTTCCGAATGTACTTTACCCTTTGGGATCAGTATCAGCATATCCTTCTTCAAAATATCTGGAAATGTTCCTTCTCTTAGGCAAGAGTTACACACCTCCAGGAACTCTTCGGGTTTTTCTAGAATCAGCCTTTAAGGCAACATTTGGTATATAGTCCGGTCCTGGCGCTTTCTTATTGGGAATTCTCCTAGATGCGGATATTAGTTCATCAATCGTGTATAGCGGAACGTCGTCCACTACAGAGACACTCGAGTGAATAGGATAGGCTTAATATAGGTTATAAGTATAACACTAATTATCGCTCAATTACTCTCCTGAGTTCCCTTTCAAAAATTCTCGAAATGAGCAAATGCTAAATGTAAAAGTTCCTTAGGGGCCAGTTATAGAGCTCAAATATAGATGGCTTAAAATCATAATTATTATCTTTCGAGTCTCAAAAAATGGTTTTCCATTCACAACTTGGTTTTAAGCTCCAAGTCGAAAGTTATATATTTCAATGTGGGTTTTTCTATTCCAGAAAATTGAAGTTGGGAATTTATTTAAGTACTTAGGTTTGAATTTGAACTCTCAACTTAACTTTAAAAATCATGTATCTTACTTAAAAAAAGGTTTTGTTATGCATTAAGGACTTTATACTATATTTGCATAGAATTTGTAGCTCAGAATATTTGACAGTTATATATTTTGCTATGGTTGAATCTCATCTGCAGTATGGCTTATCATGTTGGGGTGGAATTTACGTTTCAAATTTATCTTCAATTAAGTCATTGTCAATTAAGTTGTTAAAAAACAATACCAAAAGTTATTAACTTTAAGCCAAGAATCACATCACATCATCACATTTCAGATGTTTTTAAGGCTCTGAAAATGTTCTATGTATAATGAGTGGTCGAATGGTAGTCGAATGGTCGACAAGCGCAATACTGAATCATTTCTATTTTGCAATTCTAATAGAATCAAAATATCATTTCCAAAAAAGAACATTTTTGGAAATTCTTTGCTTGTACTGCTCCAAAGTTATTTAGTCAATTACCATAAAATATTTATATTTTAGTTTTCTTTTAGCGACAGTAAGAAGTGTGTAGTGACTTAAGTTTTGACTTTTATCGAAATAAATTGTCGAAATACCACACCATAGATAACAAAATGGGCACTATTCTAACTTAACTGTCAACCTCGTTCCCTGAGGTCGTTACAACCTAGAAATTTGGCAGAGACTCTCACACATCTGAACTTTGACTCTCTATTTCAACTTTAGTTCAACATTGATGTACCTCAGTAAACATCAGTTGAAAAACAAGTTATATAATCTTAGAAAACACTTTAACCAACTCTTGTGACCTCAGACATTTCTCCAAAATTCACCAATTAATAATTTGACCCACATTTTTGTTTATTTTATTGTATCACATGGAGAAATGTGTCATCGATTAAACGATCTTCTAATAATATAAAATATTTATACTGTTTTTAAGAAGATCAAAGAAAATAAAATACAAACAAACAACAAAAAACATTTGAAAAGATAATTTAAACTACAACAGTTCATTCTATATTTTTTCATCTTAAGGTCTCTCCGTTAGAATATCCATTTAATTTGAAGACATTGATTTTTTTCTTGTGTCTTACGATCCAACTAACACAAAACTAAATTTACTGGTTTTTCATGGTATACATATGTACATCTCTCATCCACACGTATTTATGTATATACCTATAAATTAATTTTATATATTATTTCCCACATTCCATTTTTCAATTTATAATTACATTTAACATATATTTCTGTTAAATCGAAATAAAATTGATAAATTTCAAGTATAATGTATGTATGTATCATAATATGTACATGCGAGTACGAAATAAATGGAACAACAAAGTGCATAAAATTCTGAACATCACCACGATGATAAGTTATGTTGAAAAACAAAAACTTGAAAAAGTGAAAGGTTTGTTTAATGCACGATTTATGTATACTTTCCCGATGATTAAGCGAGTCCCCGGCTAAAATTGATTACTATGCATTTTGTTAAATGAATTGATTAGTCATATTATTAGCCATTAATTTGCCTAAGGTATTTTATGTGTTTAAGGCGAAAGTGTTTATTGTGCCCTAAATTATTGTGATACGTTTATGATCGCGTCACTTGGTCTGGAAAACCATACATAATGAAATCATTTTCATTATTTTATTGATGAGGTAATTTGCGATTAATTTCACACACAAAATATGTTTGGTACAAGCCTTTTTAGATCAGATAACGGTGAACGATCATATATCACATATATTAATAAATTTTTGATCAAATTGATCACGATTTTAAGATTAACAAAAATTCGAGAGTGCTAATTAATTCATAGAGTGTTTTATTTAGTTAGACAGGAAGAATGTGCCAACCTACAATATTATTAGCAAATTTACTTGTGCCACAATAATACTTTTCCCAAAAAGTTATATGTGTTTGGCGCTAGTAGTATATTGCGCACAAATTATAACAGAAATCGGAATACATGTCCATCACAACAAGAAAACTCAATCTTTAATTTATTTATTGTATAATTCGTTTTGATCAATTTTTAAATGTTGCATAGTTTTTTTTTCGTATTCTAAGAGGTTGTAACTGTGCAATACGCTAGCTAGTGGGATCGTACATAACATACCGGGTCATATCGAACATTGTTGTGTAAAATTACAGCTAGTTGGATGCTAGCTGTAAGTCGTCCACTAATTATGCGCTGTCGGAGTAAATTAAATTTTTTATACGATTTATAATTCTTAATTGCGATTAGATACGTTTATCTGCGTATGGTCGGACACCCGACAGGCCCGATAAAAGTATCATAATGGTTTAGAATTAGAAATATTAAAATATTTGTAGTTTATTAATAATATACCGTTACACAGTACACAATAAATTTTTTGGTGATTTCCATTTCTAAAAGATCATCTTTACCATACAATAATAAATATTACTTTCTATAAACCAATACAATAAAATTCTTTTCCATTCTTTAGATTTTTTCAAATGATTCAAATCAGAATAAACATAATAAAATATACTAACCTAAAAACAAAAAAAAAAAGAATAAAAATGATTAAATCTGTATTGGAATCTTACTATATATTGATTTCCCCATAAACCTACTAAACGAAATATAAAAACCATGAACTTGACAGAAATATTTGATTTTATTCATAACCTCTAAATTTTTTAAACCATAACGAGAGACGCGAAGAAAATGTCGTTGATTATAAAAAAAAATAAATGTGGCTGCGTAAATCATTCATTCGGTTTGAGCCAATTGTTATTTTTTTATTGAATCGTGAAATATATGAGAAAAAATTTTTTTAATTAGAAATATAAATAATAAGTTAACATTAATTGTTTATGGGTTAAACGAAATTGTTTTTATATAAAAAGAGTGAAAATTATAGAAATTGGTTCAGGTGACAATATGAATATTAATGAGGAAAGAGATTAACAATTTAAAAAAACAACAACAAATAAAAATGTTATAAATTTAGTGGCGTGATAGGACAAGTGAAATTTGTTTACAAAACGTTCTTAATTTTTTTATTGAAAGTAAAAACTAAAAAAAAACGATTCAATTGTTCACAGACAATCAATAAAGTGTCTTAAACAGAATTAAAATATTATTTTGCACTTTTTTATTTATATAAAAATGAGTTATCCAAATAATTTGAATTTAGGCCACCCAAATTTATGGACACACCTTGTTTACCTACGACGTGCAAGAACCTGGAGCCCTAAAATGTTGAAAGACGATTATTCATAGTGGCAGTCGAATATCGCATTATACGCACACAAAATTTTGTTACTATGAAAAATGTAATTCAAACCATGTACAAATACAAAACATATATACGAAACAAGTTAAATATTTTTGAGGTCAAAAATATAAATTTTTGTATTTCGACATAAAAAAAAATTCACGAAACAATTTCTCTATGGAAATTAGAAATGCGATCGGTTTCATAATAGGGCCCCTGCGGATAATGATGATAATCGTTTGTGGAACAAATGGGGGAAATTTTTTATTGTCTGGAGCCGTACTCAACCGAGTGAAATTGGCGGAACTGAGCTCCGTGGTAGAATAAGGCAAGATTACGGTCACAAAGGCCTGAAAGCGCTCTCTGAGTGCCACTTATCTGTAGTAATGGTAAGGGACAAGCCAAAACTAATTATAAGTGCTCGCAGAATTTCTAACCTAACAACAAATATTTACGAGAGCCTTCATACAATTTTATTGGTTTTGGGCTCTTTATTTGATATTTTAAAGCTGTGCTTTCAAACTCACTTCGAGGTCATTGTTATAATCTAGCATATGAAGATGAACGCCGACAACATAAAACAAAGAAATCCGTTAGACACGGAGTGGTTTTGAATTTGTAATCGGAAAGGGCAAATGTAGGAGGAAAAATTCGAAAGTGGATGATTCACACAGGTTTTGTATAGTAAGACAAGAATGGCCAAAAATAAAACGATGGTCGAAATCTTAAATACCTTACTATTTCAATGTCAATTTTGACTCTTAGAGATTATAAATTGTTTTCTTATAGGGATTTCACTAACGATTATACAATTTTGCATTATATGAATCGAAATCTAATTTTAAAAATGCAATTGGTTTAATTAATGTCTGACAAATACTATAATAACCATTCTTTTATAAATTAAATTTTTTTGTTATAATGCGTGATGGCCAAATATTTCTTTTAAATGAGTGTGTGATTACAATTCGCCTATGCTACATCACCATACATCCACACTACCGGAATAGATCGATTACGTAGTTAATTTCCCGACTTTTTAGTGTTAAGGACCCTTGCAACAAAAAAAGGTATACGCTAAACTCATTATGAAAACTTTACGACCCATTTAAAATAAAATACTAATACACGTACTAAAAATGGAATAAATCTCGCTTAGAAACGAACAAAATTCGAAATCTAACGTGCTCGAATTCACTTGTTTTAACTCGCGGAATTATAATTTTGGTCGGGAGGATAATTATTGTCACCAATACGTGTACAAGTCTTCAAGATGTTGCGAAGACCTTAGTTTAAACAAGTCTTCATAAACTGTACGTAAAAGTTACGCAATGTTTAGAGGGGAAACAAACAAAACGCCAAAGAAAATTTTATGTATTTTGTTTTAGTATTTTCTATTAAAACTACTTTTTTAATAAATACTGTAGTAAATTGATTTGAATGTGCTTTTGTATGTTTGGATATACTATCTATAAATTTTCGAATTTATTTAGTACGGAAATACTGCTATCATTGTCATAAGAAGTAGAAGCATCCCAAGTATAACAAAATGGAACTCATTTAGACAGTTCCAACTTTCGTTACATTTTTGAGATATTTCATGGAAGACATGGAACTCGCATAACACATCCAGTTCGTTGAGTTACGGGTTTTTGTTCCACAGTTGATAGTAAAACTTGTAATAAATTGGAACTTGACCGTGGAACTTAGTTCCAACAATTGTTCCATAAAAATCGAAATAAGTTGGAAGTAGTGATACTTGGGATGTCATCGCATTTTACCGAAAACTGTTTACAATAAGAGACATAACCTGACCATTTACCATCTACTACTGATATATTAGAGCCACTGATTTGCTAATTCCTTATATAAATTGTATTATATTTTCACAATTTATTTATTTTTATAACCTAAACATGGCAAATACTGATTTCCAACGCAACATTTTCATAATTTCAATGACACATATTATGATATTCTGATTTCAACAAACACTCAGAAAACAGAAACCTCTAAATAAACTCAGGACAATACCAATAAATAATAAAAATTAGTTACGTGTTATTAAAAATATTTATATATTTTAATTTTTAACAAAACATCAAATATTTCATCCAAACTTCAGTTTGTTTTCCTTATCACTCAAAATTTCTGTCAATTTGGATCAATTGTTGTTGTCAAAAATCGATCTATACCTTTAACATTTTTTTAAATGTTTTGATTTTATTGAAAGGCTGGGCCAACAAGCCCTTTGTTTTTCATTAATTAATCATGTAGTCCAATGAAATAACCAATATACAAATTACCACGCTCGCGAAATGATAAAAAGGACTTTCAATTATTAAGTTGATCGAACCGCTGATACCTTTAATCAACACTACCAATCAACACTGTAAAGGCTTAATGAGCCCAAATCAAGCATCTTCGAAAACAATTTTAATAGAAAGAATATTTATAAATAAAAAAAAAACTAGCTTCCTATATAATAACACAAATCAATTTTGTTTTACATATAAATGCAATGTTACATGATAGATTATTATTATGTAACATAATTCCGTTACGTTGCATCGGTATTTTTATATACATACATTATTATTTTCCTACTAATTGATATCTAACGACCTTTAATACGCACTTGATAATGAATTATTCACGACCGTTTATACTCATATGGTGTATTTACATACATATAAATATTTATATATGTATAGAGAAATGTGCATATATAATTATGTTGCACAATAAATAAGTTTTATAGAAATTTGTGTACCGAATTAACGGATGTAGTTATGTTGAGGAAGCAGATTATATGATTCCAAACGTTAAATAAATTTTGTTCGAGATTCTGGACAAAATTGAAACCATAAAATATCTATCTCGAATGTACAAAGACCGAAAACAATAGAGAGATTCATAAGTTCCTTCCGCATTTTCGCTCGTTGGTTTTATGAAATGTTTAAAACAAAAAACAAACTTCCTTCTCTAAAAAATAAAACAAAAAATATAGGTACGTGGTAGAATCATAGCAGGCCATGAAATTAGAATAATTTAAAAATAACGTCTGAATCCTAGATTTTTGCATAAAGACAGTGACACTTTTATATAGGTCAAGGAATTAATAATTTAGAATGCTGCAGACACACACATTTTGTGTGCCATTTTTCATACACATTTTTAAAACAATATAATTAACTTTCAATACTCGCTACAGTAATTCTGAAAAGAGAAAGTTCTGTCATTTATTAGTTACCGTTTTTTTAACAAATATTTGTGAAATGAGCAATAATTGTAATATTCATTATTATTTGATAGGCGATATATTTACTTCAATTTCTCATTCATTCATTCATTGATTTTACGTATCGGCGTGAACTATAAAGCATACAGAATAATGAACAGTGTACAAAACGAGAACGAGAAATGACAAGTTTTTTTTCTAAATTCTAACATTTCTATTTGACTTGTTGATGTGTAATAAAATGCAATACATGAAAAATACAAATATTAACATATTATAATAGGTTATACTATACTATTGTACATTATATAAATTTAAGTAATTTTAGTTTCTCGGCATATTTTACAACATACACGTAATATTACGTATGGATTTCTATGTTGCGCATTACTATTTCCCGTTATGTCCTGGATTTTAGTATAGCCGGTACTAGGTAGTGTGTAGTGAGCTATTTTGTTTTTTTGTTTTCGAAATAAATTTAACTGGGACACACTAATACTGTGATAGGTTTTACCATTATTTTGGTTTACTTCGCTTGTAGTTGTAAGAGACTATATTCGAGTAAAGTTACAAAACGTGTACAGACGAAGTTAAAACAAGAGAATATTCTGTACTACATGTGCACTGATAGCGTATAAAAGTACATATAAAAACAATTGAACAGGTAAATGTTTCACTGTTGAGCGGTGTTTTGTTTTTGAAAAATGTTATGTAGTAAAAATTAGGTTATGCCCTATTTTTCAGTTTCTTTTCGGATTTTCTTGAATTGTTGGTTAAAAAGTAAAGGTTTTTTTTTGTTGAACTGATTTCTTCTTAAGATATGCGAGTATTTTTTTAATAGCATATTTTACATACGTAACGTCTGTTTAATTTGAAAATAGTAGTTGAATGCGATGGGTGCATAGAGCAGAGGTGAACTGGTATTACATATTTTAAAAACTGGTTATCAGTGGAAACATATTCAAATAACGGAACATAAATTGAAATTGGTGTGAATTATAATTAAATTTTTTCAAAACGTTATATTTTTAAAATGCGTTTCCGGCTGATATTGTAATTTTAATATATTGACCAAGCAAATTATTGCTGGAAAAATTGAATAGATCTATATTATCCAAAACTACCAATAAACCTTAGTGGACGAATCAAGACGAAATGGCCAGTAATGTAGTATGATCAAAAAGTTACTCAAGCTCAAATTGGAATGAACTAACAAAATGAGCTTGCATAAATTATTGTCGAAGTATATTTTATTATTTGAAATATAGTTAATGTTATTTCGGTATTTTCAGTTTTTAGGGTTATCTTTCTACTTTCTTTAATAGGGTTTCTTAAAGTTAAAATGTTGTCATTCTCTTCAGCCTGTACTAATATACAAAGAAATTTTAATAGCTGTAACTATTTTTTTTAAACCTTATCTTTCACAGAGCCCCACAAAAATAATGTAATGCTGTTAGGTCAAACGTTCTTGGTGGGTATCTAACAATGCCTTTTCGTGAAATTAATCGACCTCGACCATCAAATTTGTTTCTCAATAAACCACTTGTTGTGCATCTTATTAAAACCACAAATCGGTAATATTCATATCATCAAATATTGGCCATAAAAAAATTTGTTATCATGTGTCTCTCTGTAGCGAACACCATTGACAGTAGCAACGTTTCCTGCTTCATTTGCGAAATAATGCGGACCAATGATGCCTTGACCCAATGATGATATTGAACGACCTAAACGAGCACTTGCTGCTGTCGGTATGTTTGCTACTGAGCCAGTGGACTCAAATTTTTGCTCTAAATTTTTAATAGCGGCCTCAGATGGATGATTTTGTCTACCAAAATTAATCTAAATCTTTACGAAATATTGTTTTTGAGATCCACAATTTTAATACGGTTTTGAAGCGAGATTGATTTAATTTTTCAAAATGGCCAACCTTCTTCTGGTAATTTGTAAGAAAGACTGAATAGGGGATCTTTTAAAATACCCACTTTACACTCTATTTAAAAAAAAAAATGCAAAATTTTCGACTATATTCTTGCATAATTGTGGCTTAATTTCCTAAGCGTTTCCGCAAAAGCTCAATTACTTCTATTGCTGTATGATATGTGTCATAAATATTCGTAATCATTTTCTGTGTCAAGCTTTCTTACAACTTCCGCGTAACTTTCACCAAATTTAAAATAATTTTTAACAATAAACTCGCGTTGATCAATAGTAGTATTTACCTGCATTTTGAATCTATAAAAAACTTACCTGCGTCTTTCTTCAAAGCTTGGTGTAATTAGAAAAATAAACAAATATACACTGCACCGCATGGTTTCAATTATCGAACTAACCCTCGATGGCTTTATAAGACAGCCTTAGTTAATTAAAACCGCCACCATATTCTTCGAGAATAATATATCCCTCCCCGTTGTTTCAATATCAAACCAGATAGTCAGAGACTGAGATTAGTGAAGTGTGTCCCGGGATTTTCCAGAATCAAAATATGTATGATCAGGAACTAGTAATTTCAGTCCAGCTAAGGATTATTAAAATCACCCCTTGATATAATACTCTTTTCAACTTAATTGTAAAATCTAATTAACTTGTTAGTAGTTAGTAATTTAAATAATTGGTAATGGTCTCAATTCAACAATTAATAATTAATCTTGAAGACAAATAGAAGGTCTTCACATACAGCTTATGATTTTGCCATGGTATAAGCCAAAATTATAATTCATATCTTCAGACATTCTAGGTCCTTGAGGATTAATATTTTTTAATTGAGTTATTTAAAGTTACTCATAAATGCACTTTATTTTCAAAGTTCAGTTTGTTTAAGTTTGCCTTTTAACCCTCCGTACCACTGATTCGGTACCTCACACAATAAAAAAAATTGTCAACATTAAGTAATACTCGGGCGTGGCAACTTTTATTTCAATTTCAAAATGAATATTAAATAAATATCCTTCAAATATTTTCAAGTGAATGTTTTCAAATGAATAGTACTTCAGCCTCGGCTGGATCTGCGGTACCCCATTCTGCCGACTTAATTTTTCAGTACATTTTCAATCGTTTGAGCCTCTATTTTATCAATAGTCACTTTAAATGCTCCTTGTAAAGCCTTAATCCTCTTAATATGATTACCATAACATTTGTCCTTGATGGCTTCACACAAATATTAGTCCAACTGAATCAACCGGTTAACATCGCCATTTCGGCTGATAGGGCGCTAAACGTCGATTGTATCGTTGGCTGTGCGGGCAGTGGTACCGTCCTGTTGAAACCAAGACACATTATTTCGGCAAGACATACCTGTCTTAAAGTGGAGATCCGATTAAACAACTAAAAACAACTACGCTTAAATTACTAAAACTTCTGACCACGAATTAATGTTTCAAATAAAGAACGATGGCAACGCTTTTTTTAAATTAACCATCAATAATAGGCTTTTATAGTACGAGTATATTATGCATCGAGCATATAATGAAGGGTGTTATTCACGAGGAGTCGAAAATCATCCGAGTGAATATTAGACATTATATGCAAGTAGAATACTATACTTTGTACACGACAATTAACTATTTTTTATATCTGGATAATTTGAACAATATTGGCGTTTCTATTTAATTATTACACTGGAAAACTAGCAATAGGCACAGATAAGAATACATAGATCATTCCATAGCCAATACGAATTCAAGGTGAAATAAAATTGGAGACATGAAAACAAGAAATATCATCATTGATTTACTTGTTAGGCTGCGTACAAATATACGGGTAAACGATTTATCCAACTATTTGTATACAGCCATAATGGAGAAATAAAGATATAATGATTTTATTCAATAAGTCGTGGACAAAATACTATTTATTTTTACAAAATAAAAATCTTTTAAAAAACACAAAAAATTTTGTTACCATATACTAGATTTAAATATAAAATGTTATTGTATTACGTTTCGCCAAGGAGGTTACGTATTTGAGGAAATGGCTACTGGTCACAAATAATTACTTGGAACGTGCCTAAGTAACGTACAGAAAAAAATCAACGCAAAAATTTAAATTTCGCTCTAGCGAAAGGTTAGGAGTTACGATATTAAAAGTTAGTTAGTTAAACATTTCGAACTAATTGTTTTTTAACGGAAGATTGAGTCACCAGCCCACACGTTGCCTTTTATGCATCCTGATTTGTTTATATATAGTTCATTGCTTCTTATATATATTCCAGTAAGAAACGTAACTCCTACACCGATGTATGTGCTTTCAAATGGATGAATACGAAAAAGAAACCTTAAAAAATTTAATTTTCAATCATGATTTTCAATCGTTAACCAACTTAAATTGTTTAAAACTTTAAAAATGTTAATACAATTACATATTACCGGTATACCATATTATATAACTCGTAGGTGTCGGAAGTGAAAAAATACGTAATTTAAATTCCGGATAAACTTTAAAATTGGGACAAATCATTCGTCAATAAATTTTGTTTTCAGTTTATTGTGGTCGTCTAACCGCAGTTCGTAAAATTAATCAATTCGAATTATTCTGCATCGCTTGCCTATATACGCGGTGTTAAACAGATCGTCGCTCGCTGATGATGTATTGGCTTTGTTTGGTTTCATTCTATCAACGTTAATTGATTTTGGTTCTCATATCAAAATTCAATTTGTATACATTGCAACATGGAGACTATCAAAAATTAGGGTCTCATACGAAACGACACATTTCACAACAGGATGTGCTAAAACAGGATGTCACAAAACAGGATATCACAAAACAGTACATGGTACGCTACAGTACATGGTACGAAACAGGACCGATTAAAACAGTACATCACAAAACAGTACATGGTACACTAAAGTACATGGTACGGAAGAGTACATCGCAAAACAGTACATATTAAAAGAGAACACCACAAAATAGTTAATAGTCAATTTTACGGTTTTAATAACTAGTTGTGTGGGTACGGAAAAGTACCATGTCAAAAATTTATTTTTGTATGTTTTTTGAGCCAACATACACATTTGTGCATTCCTGTCAAACTTATTTTCGCCCGGAAAAACATTCACACATTTTTGTGGTTTGGCATTATATTGAGCCATTTTTTGGGTAAAAAAGGGATATATTTATTTAAGTTTTTGATCTATTTTGCAACGATCAAGTATTACCGATTTAAATAAAAATAATGTTATATATTGTTAGGTGAAGGAATATTTTATTATAACTTAAAGCAATTATGATTCTATATAGTATACTGTCTAATTACTCTAGGTGAAGGCAAATATCCACTTGATAATATCCTAATTACTAAACGTATTCAATAAAAAATATTTAACAAATCAAGCTGAAAAAATCCTCCAGCTTAACGTTCAGTAAAATGTACTTTAGTGTACCATGTACTGTTTTGTGATGTACTGTTTTTATCTGTTTCGTACCATGTACTGTTTTGTAATGTCCTGTTTTATTACATCCTGTTTTGAAATGTGCCATAGTGAACGGCTTCGCAAAAATTAATAGTACATCAATATCGATATTCTTTTATTCTCGAGAATATACTTTAGAGACAAAATACAAACAAGCTTGAGTTATTTTTAAAATTTTTGTTTACTTGTTGTTTGTTTTTATTATTTTTTTCTCAGTATGCGTTGTCAATCAGTAGGTCAAACGAAGGTTTGATTCTTGGATGTTTTGTACATATTGAAGAGAAAATAAATACAAAATATTGGCCAATGATGCAACTCAAATTGCTTTTATTCATTGAACTCTTATGGATGTGCCTTGAAATGGTATACATTTTTAAATGCGTCGTGTCAAAGTAAATGGTTTAGTCTATTTTAAACTGAAATTGTCAATTGTCACGCCGATTTGTATTAATTAAAGTATATAATTGGAATTTGAAGATGTTCGGCAATCGAACAACATTTTTAGAAAAGTTGACAACATTTTAGTGAGTTTTAAGCCAGGGAATATATGATACCTGCCATTAAGGTAATAAACTTAAGATACTACTTAGAAACGTCAATAAAAGTTGTGTGTTCCCGAACGACTGCACAATTTAAGCCTTATTTGTAGTCGTCAATTGACTTTTGAATATAATATATTCTACAATTTTATTTAAAATATTTTTGGTAAATTTTGTAATGTCAAAATTCTGTTTCCTAGTAATGTCAAAATTCTGTGCGAACTTCAGTTGGTTTTCTTCTTTTATAGCTTCGGACCAAATAATTGAACTTGATCGAAAGAAAGTTATATGCGGTATTGACCTGTCTTAAGCTCGATTTATATTATCCGTTCCTTTCAGTTCCTTCATTTTTCGTATCAGACAAAAAAAACATTGTTATATGTTTTTTACATTGGAGTATTTATATTATCCGTTCCGTACTTGCAGGAACTGAACGGAACGGATAATATAAATACTCCTATGAAAATACATGTAACAATGTTTTTTTTAATACGAACGGATAATATGAATCGAGCTTTAGTCGGGTATGTCAAATGTTCTTTGAGTCAATGTCAAAATATGCTTGATTTAAGGGGTATATCCTCCATCCGGTCGCAAATTAGTTATTATTATTAATTTCATTTTTATAGGAAACTTCGAAAGATTTAGTGACGATTGTAAAAGTACGATAAACAACATTGGAAAATTGTAATAACTTACTTTCAAATCCATCGTTTGATTTTTTTCATCGTTTGAACTAATTCACTTAATTTTTACTTTTTTATATATGTACGTAATACGCCCAATTATTTAAATCAATTTAATTTTGCGTTATAAGTTTTAAAATTCTTTTATCAATTAATTGCCAAATTTTTTCAATAAATTCGCTAATTTTGATTTTAAACAATTAACAGTGTAAATCACCAAACTAAATTAGTTCAATATGGCGGCAATAGAGATCCAATATGAATCCGACATTTCCGACATATATTCCAATTGGAGTCGTTTACTTGTGTGTTAATTTTTGTAACAAAGTTTATTGATTAATTCTAATTGGCTTTCGCTCTGTTTTAAGTTAATGGTCAAATGCGGTTCAAATGGCTGTATATATTGTATTTATATTATTGATGCAACATTTGCATTAACATTATCATAATTCCACTTACTAGTACGCTTAAAATAAATACAAATGAAATCTTCTATTATTCTTGGTAGCTTTTAAAAACATTTCCGCCTATCTCCAAATTACTGCTATAGCAATTGTCGGTATTTCAAAAATACCAATTAGAATTTCTTATCAGTTAAACGTAACATATATCCCAGAGATAATGATTGTAAGAATGAAACTAGACAGCAAGTGTATATTTAAAATTCATGGTCTTGCTGCATGCTTTATTAATGATACTGTTGTTGGTTTTAGAATAGTTTATGTCTCGCGGTGTTGTTTCTTTGGACTATTTTGTTCTGCTGTCATTTTTGACTTCTAGTTTTACCCTTAGGTGTTAAATATTTGAGTTTCTCCTCTTTCATATTGACTCTTTTATTTGTATTTCATATAAACTGCAATATGAATGTTCTAGTTTGGTAAATTTTTTTAAAGATTGTGCAGGAATTTCCGTAATTAATCCTTTGTAAATTGATGCGTTGCAAGAATTAATTTCTCTCTCAAATTGAAAAATTTTTGTTGGAAGATTACCAATTTTTTTAGAATTTTTCGTTTGATGGAGGCGTTCTATTTCGATGTGGTTGTCCCTAGGACTTGCGCCAATCTTCAAGATGCCGCTTTACAAACACAAATAGAAGAACTAGTTTTTTAACCATATTTCCATTAATTCCACATATGTGTTTGTTTTAGATATTCTTCAATATTAATCGTACAATCGTATTAGACGGTGGGTAAAAATAACTATTAGGTGGGAAAAATTCCTTAACAGGCAGACAATTTTAAAACTTAACTCGTTTAAATTGAAAGTAAACGAGCTTGCTTATAATTTACCTCAAAAGTTCATCTAGACATATTAATATGCCGTAAATTGCTTTATAGAGTTGGTCGAAACTAATATTATTAGGTGGGCAAAATTGATGGATAGATGGACAATTCTAAAATATATTTCATTTATTTAAATTTATAATTAGTAGTGATTTATGAATAATTATATAATTAAAATCGAAACGTTAAGTAGAAAATTTAATGCCCTGTGATAGGTTTATAGAGTTCGGCAAGCTAATAATAGGGTGAGCAAAATTTTAACAGATGGATCACTCTAAAATATAACTAATTTATTTAAAATAATTGGCTGCTGGCCCAAATTTCATTAATTTCATTAGCCGTTTAGTGAGTGGGCAACCCTGAGAAATATGGGGGTAAAACTGTGGCATGACAGACTTTTTCAAGTTCGATTTTGGTTATGCTGGTTCAAAATTTCATTATTTTTATAGTGCATTTGGAATGGGTAAACTTATTAATGAACGAAAACTGAGCAAAATATGAGCAAAACTCAAGGGATGCTAACCTCACTCATCTAAAAATATTTCATATTCTATTTGCATTCGACTCCGGAAAGGATTACAACTTTAATCCTCAATTTCAATTTTTCATCTCAAATCGTCCCAAATCGTTCATGATAGAAAAAATACAGCACGAATTTTGAAATATGGAGTATTCGAAAGGAAGCGTTATTGGATGCTGAAGATAAGCATATGTCAGCTAAGACATTCATAACAAATGGATCTAGAAAAATAAAGAAGGATTAAGCTTAATTATTTTAAGGTTATCACCAGATGCCAGCATTTAAAGGAATAAAAAATGCCAAATTTATATGACAATCAATAACGGGTCGTTTCCAAGGTGCTTCAGAGAACAAGTTACTGGATTTAATTTTTGAACTAATTCGGTTAAAAATTAATCCAACCGATGATATCAAAAAATATCTTACCCGAGCAGAAGGTATTTCAAAATAAATTATGCGGGGTTAGGCAAACCGGTTAGTGACAGTGAATTAGTGCGATATATTTTAGAAAGTCTACCAGACATACTATACATGACGTAACAACAATTCACTAACAATAAATCGAGGAGTAACTTTAACTTTAAGTCCCTTCTTAAGAAATTATTTATCGATCTGTGTAGACCTATATCATCATCCATACTGGGAAACAAAATAGATATATTGACAGTCGTGGACCAACATTCTAGAAGAAACTTTGCAGAACTTTTAGAAAGTAAAGATGAAACTTCCCTATGAAAGTAACAACGGCATGTTATATCCATAATAATTAAGGGGAAATACATTAGTTAACACTAACAGAGTTATGGGGTGGAAAAGCCTACTATAGTAAACAAACCAAATAATTGAAAACTACTACCAAGTGCAAAAAGAGGAATCTTGGTAGGTTATTCAAAAGAGAAGAGAGCATACAGAAGATATGATGATGAAAAAAGAATACACGAAACAATAAATGTGAAATTTATTGAGTCAAGATGGAATCAAGAATATTTTGAAATACATAATATTGTATCAAATACAAAATACAAATGATGGAGGTTCGAATTATATGAAAAATAAACAGTGATTTTATGAATTCATGATTCTTGAATAACAGAGACTTAGACTAAGAGGGAAACATAATTGAAGTTAAATGCTTCTAGTTTTGAAGTATATGCTTCTTCTGGCCAATGTAGAGGATAAATTTACGGACTCTTTTTTGGCCAAGGATGCACACCCTCGTCCCTTCGGAATCTCTCATAGATCTGGAATTCTACTGTTACATTTCTGAATTGGTCATATTCGAATTAGACGTCCTCCTGAATAGCGGCGTTCCCTTTATTCATGATTCATGTTTGAAAATGTCGCTTTACTCGCTTTAGATCGTATATAATATTTCTTGTTGTTTTCGGAGAAAAAGCTTACATTCTTGCATCTCTAATATAGTTGTGCACTGGCGATTAATTTCAATCAGTATATCACTCGTTGGAAACTCTTCTTATCGATCAATTAATCGAAAAGGCAATCATCTCTCCGGGCGATAAATTACATCTGAGATTCAATTTTGAATCCCTATTGGTCTAGTTTGACTTCTGTATTCTAAAAAAAGTAACTTGTTGTTTAAAGTTTTCTATGACCGTTAAAAACGTAAATTGCAAAATTAACGTTATTTCTTATTTTAACAGAAAACACACGTGCGCGTTCCCAATATTAAAACATCTAAAGTTGTTTTGTTCACGTTAAAGTACATCGTATTACGTGTCACGTTTTCAAAATTTTTTTCAGAATACAGCTGCATTTTACAAATCAAATTGAAGCATTTGTAAGGTACAGTAATTTAGTATCATTTAAAAGCTTGGCTTCTGTTTTATCAACCTATTTTTGTATAAATTATTTTTCGATAAATTGTATTGGGTGAACTATGCGATGACATTTTAAAAATGATTTGATTATCGATGAGTCCGCCGGACTCATTAGACTTGTGCGTGCACGCAAATGGTATTTTGAGACCAAAAACTGGTCTAAAATGAGTCCTCGTGTGGATTCACCCAATGCAATTTAAATTCATGTATGTATTGTAAATGTATAATATGTGAGTTCATTGATAGGTGTTATTATTTATTATTAATTACTTTTATGGGCTGGTTGTGTGACCGAGGGAGGAACGGACTGAGACGGAAGCGAAACGAAAGTCGAATAATTATTTTTAATTTCATTATTTTTGGTCATTAAAATCCCAAATTAGATTTTCTTTATAATTTTTTATATTTTTCGTTATGGATTTCCAATAATATTTTCCAGTTGTAAATTTATTGTTTTAAGCTCAAGCAAAATAAACAAAACCGATAAAAAATATTCACAATTCAAGGAAAGTACGATTCAAAAATACATTTATTGTGAATTACCGCAAGAGCTGGAACGAGAAGCATTTGAATTGAATCAATTTATCCGTTCGTTTTCGATTCGTTTCTTTTATATAAAACAAAACCAACACTAGCTATACCTAGAGTCTATTATATTTTCATGCATCAATCCTTTCGTTTCGTTTCGGTCTGTTTCGTTTTCGGTTGTATAGCTAGCCCATTAATGTTTATTTAATTAGCTTATAATTTATTTAATTACAAATAATTTTCCCTCTAATTATTAATAACGCACGGTGGAAATTTATTATTAATTTCCAATTTGAAATAATATAAATGAAACATATCTTTTGTAGACTGCGGCTTAAAGGAGTGCGACCTCATATTTGTTATGGCATGGCAAAGAGAAAATGGTTTTTAATTTTTATTTTTGTTTGTAACGACAAGTAAATCTTTGAAGTGATAATAATTTTGACTATTGTTTAGATTGCTTACTGCTGGCGCTATTTTCTATGAAAGAATTTATCTGGCAGACACGAATTTCAATTTATTTGAGTTCTAAATCCTATTCAACGACTTGCTCATGCATCAATTTTGTAAGCCTTCCGCTTGGTCCTATCTTCCGTTCATGCGACACCTCTCGTAAACCTTTATCTTTTTAATTGATTGAGATGTGCGAAAATGTCTCAGTAATCTGGTTTTAGACAGTTTTCTGTGGAAGATGTCTGTCTCTTAGCGGGTTAAGGCCAAGTTTGGGTCGGCTATAGTGAGTGTAGGAACTGGATAATTCCTTGGCCGATTATTTTCAGTTTTTTTGTAAATCCAGAACTTATTCTAGGATGTATGCTGGAACTTCGGTTCAACTCAATATACCAGATTGGAGATAATTAGTTTAGAAATTGCTTAGCACGACCAAATTCAAGAACTTCTCTAAAATCCATTTATAAATCTCCACCCAATTCTTCATACCTGATTTGACAATAGCTGGTTGGGATATGGCCAAGTTTCATTCAGAAGGGTCGAATTGTAGACCTTAGTTCATTAGAATCCTAGCCCAGCTCTGAAAACTAAGTTGGAAAATTATCGGTTAGGAAAGGGCCGACATTTGAAGTTTTTGCAGCATTGAATAACATTGATAGTTTTCCAGAAACCATTGCCTTTGGGATGCCTCGCATATTTTTGTGCATATTTTGGAAAGACTTGGAAAGACCATTAAGCCTTTATCCTTCCTCTAGTAGATTAGAAGTAGATTAGAATTGAGTCCAAAAAAACCTTTCTATCCTTCCTATTGTTATGTGTAAACAGGCTGTAGGAGTAGGCCCGGCCAAGTACTTCGTTCTACAGTCCATTCAATCAATCAATCATTCAAAAGCTTGGCTTCTGAATTAAAAAATATACAGTATGTTTTGAGCAGTCTGATCAAGACTAGTAGAACTTTTTTGCAGCAATTGAATGAAAATAGGTTTATATCTTTGATAGACACAAAAATTATTAAGATAATCACTGATCATGATTTCGATAGTCAAATATTAAAATATTAGTGGAATACTGACTTAAAATTTGCATTCTGCCTGATTTAATTTATTTCATTAATCTGTTACAGTATTTAGAATATTAAAATGAATCAAGACGATATTGAAAAAAGCTAATTATAAATCAAAATGAAATCGAAATCGCCAATTTAAGTAATTCCTGTCACATTTACACATTTATTGTCTCTTTTTGCCTTTCATAGTTATTGAGTTTTAACAAGGAGGTCCCATGATCGTATGTTGCCTATTACAGTGTAATTGACAGACAAAAGTATACTCATGCGAGCGAATTAATAATTAGTCAAAGTTAAAACTTAGTAAATCCAATTACACCATATCCTATTATGTCAACTTAATTACATGCTAAACATTAGTTACTCTAACAAATTTCCAATTAAATGGAACAAAAAAAAGTTAATTAATGTTTTAACAAAAAGTGTTTTCATAAAAATGAAACAAAAAAAAACAGTATAACAGTTAATTAATAACAAAAAGCATTTAAAATAAAAACAAAAACAAAAACTTTCATTATTAAGAGTAAATTCTAATTTTTCATCTTTTAACTTTTAGATCTTAATTTTTATATAACTGAGATTAATAAATAAATAAAAGATTAACTGAAATATAAATACTCGTAACACATAAATTAGACAATAGTGTAATAATAATAATAATAATAATCGTAATAGCAATAGTTTCGTAATATAGAAATAAAAAACGATTACACATCAAAGATTTTTCTAATTTCTTTTTTATGCGGCCATTTATCGGTATTATGACGTTACATATTTGGAACGCACACAAATCATAATTTCATCTTAGTTCTTTTCGAGTAGATTTTGTAATCATTTGGAATAAGAAATTAATGTTTACTTTTTATTCATGTATTTGATGATCATCAACATCACAACAGTGTATTGTTCAAGATGATTATAAATGTTTGAAAAGTTTAAGATATCATTATTTGATTTATTTTGATTGCTCTCACTTATCAACATTCCGTTGGAGTGTTAAATGTGGAGTGTCTAGAGATTTGAAGATATTTGACCATTTATTACACTTGAACAAAGTAGGTGAAAGAAAATATGGTACAGTAACGACTGAATATAATCTAATTACTATAATGTCTATCAAATGAATGGCTTTGATGCATTAAGATAAATTGCGGTTAGATATAATGTTTAGGAAGTTTTGGGTCACTCGCCAGTGTGAACTAAAATATTAATACCATTTGTTAGTTGTTCAACTATGAAATATCGTATACTGTGTGAAATAACCATTACTCGAAGGAATGTCTTACGTAAACGGGAAGAATTTTCTGAGAACGTTTCAGGTTATTAAAGCAAGTTGGGCCAAATCGGTGTTTGATCTTTTAAATTCCAAGCATGAAACATAACTATCAAAATAAATATTTAAACACATTATGGCGATTGATGCAGTCATTTTAAAATTGTTTAGTCATGTAAATTAGTTCCTCTAACTTCTCACTAAGAAGTAAAATTTCTTTATATTTTCATCGCCCAACAGCAGTTTTTTAGTGGCCAGCATTGCCGATTTTTTTTTTTTACAAGCCGAGTCTTATATTTGGTTCAACGTTACTACCTCTACCAATCCCAAATGGAGTTGTTCATTATATGTCCCATATGTTTCTTAATAACTTCCAGGTGCATACTCGCACATGACCGAAGGTTCATTATCTTAATCTTTCACGAAACATGAAATGATCACTTTTCATTAATTTTTCCTAATATAATTAAAAAAAAATTGGCTTACATTAAGAATTACATCAAATCATTTCTGAGCAGAAGTTTCGGTAATTTAGAAAATGCTTTGTTTCACATTTCTGGTACACCGAGCTGAGCTACAACCAACATTACTAAAAAGAATTAGAATTTAAAATTTATCATAAAATCAAAGTAAAGGGTGCATAGTAGGTTGGACCTTATTTTCGAAAGTTCCAATATCTAACGGGACACCCCCTAGAAATGTGAGGTTATTCTAAAAATTTAAACAGAAAAAATATTGGGTCGATCGATGGTAGTTCAGAGGTCGCGACTTGAGCGTGAAGTTCGATAAAAACGGTTTATTTTTCAATTTTTCACTTTCAAACGAACAGAAAAATTATTTAAAATTTTTCTTAGTCTAAATAAAAATTGTGTACTTGTTGAATAGAGGAGATAATTACCTTTCCAAAACATTAAAGATATCGAAAATCGGTTAACAAGTAATGAGTTTATTACCAATTTTTGAGACTAATCTAAAAAAACTCAAATAATAATCGGTTTTTTTTAAATCCTGGAATTTATATTCAAAATTACAAAAAAATAAATTAGGTATAACGAATAAACAATGGAATGTTTTATGATGTCATAACAAACCGTATGAGTCATAAGGACATAGTTGTGTTTTATGATGTTAGTATCATTTATAATGTCATCATCATAAAACACAACTATATTAAGTCCTTATGACTCATTTGTCTCATTAGTCACCGATTTATATAACTCCTGGATACGGCACAAAACTAAATTACCATAGAAAACAACAACAAAGTATGGTGCAACTTTTTTTTATATTCCAGTCGCTTGTAGTAAATACACCTCTTACTCAAAAATCGTATTACCGAAAATGTAAAGTAAGAGTCGCACTGGAACCAAAACAATTCCGAAAATTATTTGAAATCGTTTTCTTTTTCCTAATAAACATAGAATAGACAGAAAAATATTCAAAATTGTTAATTTTTTAAATCATAATTTAATAAATAAAATACTGCTGCTTAATTTCAAAAAATATTTAAATAATTTTTTTCGAATTTTTCTCTTGCAATATGAAGTACATATTTCGGAAAATTCGACATAAATGTCAAACGTAACTTAAAATAAACAAAGTTGATTTGTTTTCAAGATTGTTATATTAATAAATTTTGAATACATATTTGCTTACATAGCTACTCTTATTTAATGAATAATACATAAATCTCGCATTCCATCCATTTTACCCAGTGCATGTTAACTGTTTTTTTGTAGTCTAACTGACACAAATTTGAATTTGATTTCCGAAAATTCGAAATTCTAGACAAGGAAGATACATTTTTGCTTTCTCTATTGCACATTAGGTACAATTTTTAGTTTTGTTTTTTATACCACAGTTTTTTTTGTATGCCGTGTATCCGTGAGCTATAAATCAGTGGTTATTGTAATTAAATCCGCTCATTTATTTTAGTTTAAATCCAAATCTCTCGAGAAAAGGACACAAATTTGTAATAATTAAATCTAGTCCGTTTTACAGATTTATTAATATTTTTAAGAAAGTGCTACTTAAGTTGACAAAATGGCAGCTAATTTATGGTCCACTAGAGAAATTTATCTTTTTGGCCATGAGAACTGTCAAATTATTGGTACTTTTTATTCTAAAAAATACAAGCATTGTCTTTTTTCACAATCATCGTACTGTAAAATTAACTATTCGTGAAAGTTCAGCTTCGACAATCCAGGAAGTGTCTATTGTTTGGTCAAAAGCACGAATTCCAGTGAAAAAGGAACAGCATTCCATTAAAAAATTGGAACAATTGCATGATGAGTGAAAAAATCTTGCAAAGATTAAAAATAAACCGTCAAAAGTGAACGCGTGAACACTGTGAAAGAGAAATTGCCTTTAATAGTAAACTGGTTGATATTTTCGATATCGCACCAGTGAGTACGACAAGCGATTCCTCTTGTCGCAGCGTGAGAAAAGCCGTCCGGATATTTGATAATATGAAATTAAAAAAGAAAAGCGGAACGTATGGAGCCAGAAAAAAATTGTAAACGAAGATATCTTGAAGTAAAACGTAAATCAGTTCCAATAGACTCTTAACATTATTTTCGTCATCGCAAAGTTGGTAAGATAAAGATAAAAGGTATCTGATAATGACATGCGCTTCGAAAATATTCATTTGCCCATGCTAAGCGCAGAAGGAACCCCTAGAGAGAGCAAATGTTTCATTACTCTTAGAATATTGTCAGGTTTTGATAAGATGAAGATTACTAATCGTGCAGCAATGCATTTAATCAGTGCTGTAGACATTACAACCTGTCATTTTTTACACACACACTTGTGTGAGTTGGACTTAAATTGAAGCAATTTTTTTTTGTCTGGCAGGAAATGGGATATACAAAAAAGCTTCTAAAAATATTAAAATACACTGATTGGTTTGAAAGCTCTATGGAAAGCTCATGAAAAAATTGCGGAGTCTTTCGGCTCTGATATTTAGGAGTCTCTGATATCATTTGACGTTGTTATAACTGACCCGCGAGGTATTTAAAGTTTTCAATGCTATCAAAATTAAAGTTGCCAATTCCGAGATTTGCCATGGAGATGCTCCTGGGTGTTGCTAAAAATTTGGTTTTACTACTGTTCACCTCCAAACCAAGTCACAAGTGATATCGCTAGGTCTTCGGCCACGAAGCTCGATATCATTTGAAAATCCAAGAATTTGGCCTGATTTATTAAATATACAGAGCGAAGTTTCAAAGTTGCGGTCCTTACTGTGTACTCAAGCGCCAAATTGAATAGCACAGGCGCAAGTGCATCTCCCTGTTGAACAGAAGATGTTATTTGAAAGGAGTACAATACAGTTCTTTCAATTATGACTCTACATGCAGACCCAGAGGTGTTAATTTACACAGAGAAATTACTTTCTCTGGAATTCCTAGACATTGTGCCTTAATTCACATATTCACATATGAAATTTACAAGTTGATTTCTTAGTTTTATTATATTTTTTGCATTTTTAATTGGTTAATTATATCTTATATTTGGTTTTGTTCTTTTTTAATTTTAGAATCCCGGAAATTGTTTGGTGGTTATAAGATTACTCCAAAATTTTGTAATGCTTCAAGAACGCTGCCGCCAAGTGATCCACGCGCACATGGTCCAACCATCTGTATGTTTAATCATGAATGTACGCAACGACAAGGTGAGGTAGTCGGAGCTTGTATGGATGGGTTTTTGTTCGGAACATGTTGTCAGCTACATGGTTCGGTGGAAACACCTCTAGTACCAAATACATTTAAATACAGTTCAACGCCTAAACCGGCCGCTGCTATAATATATGAACAGTACGGGGGACAGCATGCTAACATAAGCAACAGTAATATTGGAGGTGGATACTACGGCAATCAAAATGATGACGATTTAAATGAAACAAATTCATCGTATGATGATTCATCACCAAGCAATGACAATGACATCAGTGTTGAACAGTTTTCATCTCCATCTTCAAACTTTGGCCAAAAGAACGACGTATTTTTATCGACACCGAAACCTACTGTATTCATTCCAGATAACTTTGATAGTTTATCATCCTATTTCCCAATTTCTACTACTCCCACTAGTCCTATTACGAAAGGTGAGATGTACCTTCCACCTTCTGAAAATGCCCAACAAACATTTAGTGTTGAATTACCATCGCTTTTGTCACAGTACGGAAATGATGGTGACGATTTTGTGCAATCAGATACGAAAATTTCAACAGACGCTCCACACCAACCAGATTTTACAGCTGCTGGAATTAGTCACATAACTAATATTTTGACTAACGATAATTTATTCTCGCATAGTGACATAACACATCCAGGCCCTGATTCATTTTTAGTTGAAACAAATGGACAAGATGATGGTCAATATGGTTTTATTCTACCATCATCGACGGCATCTCATTTACTGCCGACGTCCGAAAAATCTGGTGATACCTCAGACGAGACGACCACTCCCCGTGTAGTTAAGATTACGTACCCAAAGCCTCAGTTTAAACCAAGACCTACGACTTCGACCGAAAAACCGAACAAATATATCCTAGTTCACACAATCTCGAATGACAAGCACCCGACCGAAATTCCAGCCAAACCGGAGGCTACAATTTCTGAAAATGATATTGAGTCAATCGAAACTATCATATTGCAATTGAATGGCACACAACAGGGAGGACCCCAATATGAAACATTGACGGAGAAGATAGGTGGTCCGAGTGATCGACCTTCAACGACTTTTTCATATAGTAGTGTGACACCAACGTATGGGTCGACTAGTTATTTGGTGACTAACAATTTGCCAGGTTCTGATTTCATTGCCGGAAGTTCGAGTGGATATAATCCATCCCCGAATTATTTGCTTCCGACGCCAGCTCCTAGCAAACGCCCGATTACTAGCAATGATGACGATAGGTTTACACTAATTTCGTCGACATTAAATAGCATTAGACTGCCATCTTCAACATTACAGCCGCCAACAACTAATTTAGTTACTAGAAGGCCAACCGTCACACTCAGTTCATCAACAGCTAGTGCCACCAGTACTAAAAGGCCATCGACCAGTTACATTTCCAGTTCAACTCCGTTTACAAGAAAACCAACAACCACTAAAACTACGGTATCGTCATTCTCTGATGAAGTGGTGATAACGCCAACAACCAAAAAACCAACTAAAAAACCAACAACAAAACGGCCAACAAGACCGACCACTACTAAAACGACTACAAAGACGCAAACCACAAATCAAATAAAAATTAGTACATCAAGGCCACCATCGACTAGTTACATATCGTCTTCGGCTCAACCACCTAAAAAACCTACCAAAGCAACATTCCTGCCCACCACAGAAAAACCATCTACGGGGGTTTTGGTCGGCAGTTACGGAAACGATTACATTCCATCGACACAACGGCCGGCCAACGACAATTTATCGAATGGGGGTTACGTTCAAATTTCCACAATCACTGATCGACCCCACAATCCGACCGTTCACATTACACCAAAGCCTACCGTAAATTTAGTTTCACAGACATCGACATGGTCTAATGGACCAACAGTGAATCAATACACAGTAACCGGACAGCCAGATACAGCCAGTTCGTATATATATCAGCGGCCTGGAATTCATTTCTCAACCACACCAAATTATCCACCGATTTCAAATGATTTTGACGATCCCGGATATTTTGGTGTAACAATGCGACCAACAATCGAGCATTCCGTGTCAACTACTGCCATCTATCATAACGTTGTTTCACAAGACCCCATCATAAATAGTTACGGACAACCTATTATTGGTGGTTCGACGTACTACAGACCAAACTTTGGTTCAACTTATGGAGAGCCAATCTATCAATCAACTCCAAGTTATCCCGCTTTTAACCAGCACAACGAAATTCATCAATCGACCCCAGGCTATTACGGTGTAAACAGTCAAAACCAAGATGCACAACTAACGTCTCCGACTGACCTAAATGACTTCCCACCAGATCGCAATCCAAACATTCCGACTCGAAATCCTGTAAGTGAAACTACAACTCCAGGGTTTGCGGAAGATAACGTACTTGACGATAAAATGAATATTTTGGTTAATAAAATCGTGGCGTCACTACAAGATAATTTTGAAGATCTTGCCGATATGTTATACGAACGTAACGAGACCATGATCGAGATTGAGAATCTTCCGGATCGGACCACAACCGCCCCAAATAAACCACAAGTGATTACAAAAAAACCAGCGGTAGTATCGACGGGGGCTGTTTCAAAACCAGCTGTTACTAAAAAACCAGTTACGAGAAAACCGACAACCGCTAAACCATTATCTGGTACAGCTTCATCAGCCACGTCTTCGACTGGTATAAAAAAACCAACCACCGCAGCAACATTGAAACCAGGATCATCTCAGATCCCAACGAAAAAACCACTTACGAAATTAACTACAAAAGCTCCAGCTACAACAAAAAAACCAACTAAAACGCCCGTATCATCATCGGCTAATGTAGCAAGTACGGTTCCGACTAAGAAACCGGTACGAATAGGAACAACTACCAAACGACCAACAAGACGGCCAACTCAACCGTCTAGCACAACAGAAGCAACTGAATACGAAGAAGGAGAAGAGGAGGAAGATGTAGGGCAAGAAACTGACACTGCCGAGGAAAATAGTAGTGAAGCGAGTTCGAGAATACTTTGTGGGGTGCGACCTCAAATGAAATCGGGTCGTATAGTTGGTGGTAAAAGTTCTGAATTTGGAGAATGGCCGTGGCAAGTGCTTGTCCGAGAATCAACGTGGCTCGGTTTATTCACCAAAAATAAATGTGGTGGTGTTCTGATTTCAAATAATTATGTGATAACGGCGGCACATTGTCAGCCAGGGTGAGAGTGCACGAGTACACAAAATATTAATGGTTCAAAATTTAATAATCTTTTCTTGCAGATTCCTAGCTTCATTAGTCGCAGTATTTGGTGAATACGATATTTCAGGTGAATTAGAATCTAAACGATCTGTAACGAAAAATGTCAAAAACGTAATTGTGCATCGGAATTACGATGCAGCTACGTTTGAAAACGATTTAGCACTTTTAGAACTGGAGAGTCCTGTATATTACGATTCTCATATTGGTAGGTTGCATACATTCATTATTATAAAGTGTCTTCATAAATAATTATTTTTATCCTTTCCGCATAGTACCAATTTGTATGCCATCCGATGACGCGGAATTCACTGGGCGCATGGCAACAGTTTCAGGTTGGGGTCGGCTAAAATACGGTGGTGGTGTACCATCCGTGTTACAAGTAGTCAAAGTTCCAATCCTAGAGAATAACGTGTGCCAGGAGATGTTTAATACGGCGGGGCACAATAAAAAAATTCTACCGTCATTTTTATGTGCTGGGTACGCCAATGGGCAAAAAGACTCATGCGAAGTAAGTATTAAAAAAAATTTCTTTTTATTTTCATCTAACGATAAACAAATATTATGTTTTGCATCCAATTTGTGTATGCAGGCAATCTAAAGCACAGACAGGAAATATTATTAAAGCGGAATAAAATAATTTTCCACCCATCCCAAAGAAAATTTTAAATCTGGTTGTGAGTTGTGAGATTTCTAGGTATTATTGTTTCTAATTTTGTTTGTGGCGATTTTATTTATCCACTGTTTATGAAGTTTTTTGCTTTCAGATGTTGTTTGGAAATTTAAGATCAAACGAAAATATTAAAATACAACAAATTGCAAGATTGAAATGTGAAATTTTTATCTTCTGCTTTGCTTGCGTAAAATATTTGAATGTCGGCATAACTGACGATTTTTCAGAAATTGGGTCAGGTTGCGCCAGCCTGCTAAGTAAATTATAGACAGGTCGCTCCGCTGAAACTTATGAGCATTTCTGTAATAACGAGAACTAGCGGTTCCGAGACCGCACTCCGCAACTCTTCTCACCTAATTCAGTTTAAAAGTCATTATTTTACTTCACACTATATCTAATTAGTGTTAACGGGGAAAAATTAATGCTAGTCCAAAAGACGAGAAAACGGGGAAAATAAAATTAAATTTTTCGTCTTAAAGACGAAGAAAATAAAACCCGATTTCTAAAGAAAACCAGAAATCAGTTAAGTCCACCTTTAACATAAACTGGCTAAACTGGCGAAATATGTGCTTATCGTAGAAATATAATTTTCAGAAATTGTCATTTAAAGGTTGAGGAAAAACAAAAACCTTTAAAAGATACTATTTTTCGTTCAATAATGTTTGTGTTGAACAACAATATAAATACTTGACATAAAATGTTCTAGAATAAAAGGAACTTAAAAATTTTGATAGCATATTCCTTTCAGATTTGTGCTTTGCCATTCAAAAATAATACTGGCTTATTTTATTCTAATCCTACGTCAATTATTCTAATTGACCTAGAAATGGGAACAACAAAGTCCGATGAATGAACGATTTCCTGACATGTGAAGTGTTCTAGAAACCAATGAAGTTTGGGAATTTGTGCTAAAACTATAGCGGCTGAATTTGTGCTAATCTAGAATTAACATGTTCAGCACAAATTCAACCACTATAGTTTTAGATGGCAATGAACATACCTGATAAGATATAGCTTTCAGAAATGCCAAGTTCATTCAGTGGTGTGTAGAACATTTTATGTCAGAAAATCGGTCATTCAATGGATTTTGTTGTTCAATGGAATTGGTTCAATTCTGTATTAACACAAATTTAGCCACTAAACATTTTTGGCCTCCAATGATCATAACTGATTAGAATATGCAGTTAGAAGTGCGAAGTTCCTTCGATTCCAGAACATTTTATAACTAATTTTTAATTTGTTGTTAACGTAAATATTATTGAGCAGAATATGTATTTGTTTTTAATGTAGTATCTTTTAGGGGCTCTAATTTTTCCTCGATTTATGAATGAACATTTATGAAAATTATTTCTATGATACGCACTAATTTCGTCAGTTTAGCTTAATCGGTATGCAAAGTTTTATTTTTAAATTCAAAAGTTTCCCTGCTGCGGTTACATTATGGTTTAGGGTCTCTTTAGAACAGCTTTTCACGAAAAAATATAATAATAAGTAAAACAAAACATTAAATTTAATTTTAAATTAGATTTAAAAAAAGAAAAATTGATTTTGAGACGGCTTTGGTGAGTTGAATGAACTGGGGCTGGCTGCAAACTATAATTTTTGTTTGTTGGTTTACAAGAATTGGTTTATTTTGTAAACAAAATCCAAATCCAAGTTTATTGGTTTGGTAAACACAATAAATTAATCTGGATAAAATCCAGATTAAACAATTTTTCAGTTTGGTAAACATCAAAACAACTTCTGCGTCTATCTGGTTGCCACATATGTTAGTAGTGAACGCACCCCACAGCAACCATTGAATATAATTGAAACGATATTGGATTGAATATTATAGAAACAAACGATTTTGCAATTGGTAACGATCTGAATAAGTTTTATAATTGCATACTTGTCGGCGCTTTCGTATTCAGCGATTTTGTTTCGTCATCGAACTCAGCTTCATATTTTGTTTTGATGTTAAATTTTTCTGCTTTAAAAACAAAAATTGTTGTTGGTTGTTTTAGTTCGGTAATATTTGTGCCGAATGTGTTTAACTTAAATCCAATTTGTATGTGCAATACTTTGAGATTTATACGGACGATTGCCATTTGTAATTGATCATCTCAGTTGAGACGGGCTCAGTATATACACAAGAACCTTATCACCAACTTTATAGTTAACTGGTGTTCGGTGTTTGACTTCAAATCTTATTTTTTGTTGCTTTTGATCTTTCTGTATTTTATTCTAAGCCTCCTCTCTGATGTGGGCATGATTAATATGCGCAAAATTATTGGATGATTCTTTTTCTTCTAATAGAGTCAATTGCAGCTTATCACCAAATAAAGGTTTTGGAGAAAATCCAAAAAGTAATTCTTGCGGCGATTTCTTAGTAACGGAGTGGGGTAAACTGTTAATTGCCCATTGATTTTTAACGAGTGCATTATCCCAATGTATATCATCGTTATTAGACATGGTCCTTAATTTATATAAAACTAGCTGACCCGGCGAACTTCGTACCGCCTCAAAATCAATAAATGTTGTTTAAAGTTATTATAGCTTAATTAAATTGAGTTTTTTTATTAAGATAAAATGAATTTCTCTCTCTCTCTCTCTCTGGCACTATATCCCATCAAGATCATTAATAATCATATTTTCATTTCGGATAATGACTAATGAGTGACTAATTCATTGATCCTAAACCACCCGTGCAATTTTTTCCTTGTCACTACCGGGAATTGAACCCGAGACCTCCAGGGCGGATAAAATGAATACTCCAAATTAATTAAATTCAATCAAAATGAAATATATTTTAATTAAATTGAAATGAATGTAATTCACGTGGCAGCAAGGCTTTCGTTTTATTGAATTGATTCGAAATGATTCGCGTAGCATTGTTGCACTACTTCCTTTTAAACTGTTTCTTGAGTAGGTTGCAATAGGGTCGATTCCCTTCAGTAAAACGACATTTTTTGTTTTATTGTCAGGTGCGAGAACGAACAAAGCGCATGGTTTGCCGACACGAGAACATGCTATATACAATTGGCCGTGAGAGAAACATTCATTTTCTAGATTCAGGCCACAAACACTCAAGGATGGGCCTTGTGATTTGTTGATCGTCATGGCGAATGCAAGACGAATCGGAAATTGAATTCGTTTAAACTCGAATGGCATATCGGTTGGGATCATCAGAATTCTCGGAATGAGAACTTCCTCACCTTTGAACTTTCCTTGAGATTACTCAAAATAAAACGCGTTCCGTTACATATAGTTTTGGTTGATTCAGGTTTCGTAGCATGATGATTACCGGCAACACACCAACTTTCAGTTGTTAATTGTGCGATGGCAAGCCAGCCAGATCCAATGAGGTTAAAAATTCAGTTGCACAGTTGGTTGATTCGTCTTTGTTTGTCACACAGTCGATAGATTTGAAGGAATGAAGTGGACCGACGATTAGATTTTGAATTGTGAAATTTAAGTGATCCCCATTTTTGTTCTTTGCCGCAAGAATTACTCGTTCACTCACCCAATTGTGATTTTTGTGGTTAGTAATATTGTTCGGGAACGCTTTGTTGATGAGCTCGTCCTTCGTTTAGACAAAATTGCAAAAGTTCTGAGGAAACGAAAACAATCTGTTCGATTCGTCGACCGGAACACGGCCATTACCGACAGTCAGCAATTGCTTGGAGAAATCTTCGGCAGATGGATCGTTTAACCACAGACAATCAAATTAAATTTTTCGTTCGAGCTAAAAAATGAAAACAAAATATATTTCTGACAATTCCAATGTCATCGTTGTATCTGTCATTTTTCGTTAAACTGCGTATACGTAATGAACTCGCAGTTTAAATTTTTACGTTTACATAGAATGAAATATCTCTGTTAAGTTGTCTCTGGTTTAACAATGCAACTCGCATGTTTGTCGCCAGCTGACGTTTCATCACATAGCGCCACGCAGAGTCGATGATTTGAGGCAAGCGTTTATTTCATCGACAGCGGTCAATCTTGGAATCACTGGTATTTTTTGACGGAAATCGCCGGACAGTTGAATCATTGCGCCTCCAAAACATCTTAAGTCATTGCGTAGATCTTTCATAGTTCGATTGAATGCTTCAAATGCGCATTTGTGCGCCATTGTACATTCATAATCGATAATGATTTTACTTGCTACCAAAACTTTCGCCATTGCTGAATGTTTCGCAATGTTGCAAGTCGGGTTTTCAGCCGATTGAAGGTCTAACGACAATTTCAACGCTGAGCAACTGCTACAGAAATATTGGATCTCGCACGAACAGTGGCCAAAATCAATGATATGAGGAATGCCTTCCCAGTTCCACCGGGCGCATCGAAGAAAAATAATCCTTCATTTCCATCAAGAATTATATAGCTAAGTACATAAAATAAAAAAAAATGGATAAAAATAAAATGGTAAATGTGCATGCAGCCTCCAGTCGGATTCGTATCCAGTACCTTGCGGTCCAAGTGCCGAAGCTTTAACCACTGCACCACTCGTCACATACAAACTACACCTACAAAATTCATATAAAAAAATGTTTTTTTATTAGATTTTTGGGACATCCCTTTTGAGTTTTTCCGACTTTTTTTTTTCCTAAACCACCACTGTATTGAGACGAACAAAATAAAAAAAAACAAAATGAACTAAATGTATGAGAAAATGAATTTTCTTGATAAATTTTTATTTGGTGAATTTTTCCGATGTTTTAATAGTTATTGTGCTATTCGGAACGGAGTCAAATCCAACAAAACAAAAATCATAAAAATCGGTCCAGCCGTTCTTCAGTTATAAATGGTGTAACTAACACGACTTTGTTTTATTTATATAGAAGATTATTTGATTTCAAAGATGAACCCCGGTTATTTACCAAGCGGGTTAACATTCCAAAATGAAGTGCCAATTCATTGATCGCATTAATCACAAAACGAGTCGAGGTATTGTGGACAGCTTTGAGATAGACGTATTTAATGAAAGCATCAATGATTGCCAACACGTAACGATTTCTTCTGGTACTATTCTGGTACTTTCTGGTACTATGTTGAATCCTTTCTAGTTATCTCTAACAATTCTTCGATCTTTTCTTAACATTTTCTCGTTGCGTATATGATAAGCGATATGAATGATAAACAACCGGATTGTCATCATTTAATTTTATTTCCATTTCAGCCTTATTTTTTTACCAATCTCACGCAAGTTAATGGCGAAACAATCTCTTTACGCTGAAACCATCTCTTTTAAATTCAGATAACGCTTTCTGGTAAATTTTCGTAATCACCTTCTTCAAGATTTCATCGAAGTTTTGGTTCACTGGGTGGGTTGCACCGAATCGTTTCTAACCGTTGGAGTTTATTTTATTTCTGAATTTATATCATCTTTCCTTGCGCGCCTGAAACAGAATCAACTAAACTTGTAAAATCAATTTTATTCCCTATCTCTATTTTTCTCAATGAAATTCCCGAAATTCTAAATTGTACTTTATTTGCTAGATCATTTGATACTTGAAGACTATTTATTGGTTTAATTTCCGATATTTCGAAAACTTTTAACTGATTATACGACCTTAGCACAACTATGTTCGGTCGATTTAAAGCGCTTGCGCCTATCATTAACTTTTCTTTCTGATTCCTATCGAGTACAATCAAAACCAGAACATTCTAACATTATCAATAAGAATCGTCAATTCAAATTTACCCTTAGTAATCGCTGTATCCTCACCAAA
This sequence comes from Nephrotoma appendiculata, assembly GCA_947310385.1. Taxonomy (NCBI): domain Eukaryota; kingdom Metazoa; phylum Arthropoda; class Insecta; order Diptera; family Tipulidae; genus Nephrotoma; species Nephrotoma appendiculata. The sequence continues at coordinate 306,758,682 of OX371225.1, read as the reverse complement.
ACCATTCAGAACTTGCGAATGCTCTTGCCATTTTAAATCTAAATTATTTGCGAGACTTTCTGTCATAGTCACACAGTCAATAAATGTTTGTACACTCACAAAATCGGTAATCGTTTTAATCCTGATACCTTCATTGTTTCTATGAAATTCATGTGAACGACTATAATTCGTGATCGAAACTATTATTTCTATGATAATCGTTTGAACCCGACTTTCCGTACGATCTCAGATGACTATCGTCCCATAAAAAGGTGTTCCACCATTGTTATCCGATTGTTTAGCAAGTCGAGGCTTACTAGAATTTACAAATCCTTATTAGCCGAAATTCATACCTGAATCTGAATAGTGTTGATTATGAGAATAATAATCCGCTAATATCCATAACTATCAGGTAATTGACCACGTTGAAAATTTTCTCCCATACTCACGGCGTTTGGTCGTAACTTATTATTTTAGTCTAGGTGATCGTCATTTTCAAATGCAGGACATAATAAATACTGATTCCTTCCATTATTTTGGGTGAAATGAACACTTCAATTTTCATTTGATACCAATCGTTCTCGCGTCGATGAAAAACTAATTGAATTTAATTTATTTAAATGTAAATTGTTTTTACTCCGTATCGATACTTATCCCACTTCTGATTCGTTAAATGCCAGATTTGCACAAAATAAAGACGCTGACGAAAACAATATTATTTTTTAATTTATAATTTTATTAAACAAAAAATGGCCTCCTCTCTTCTTTTATATTATTAGAACGAAGTACTGCTTCCAACATGGCATGATAGCGAACTCCATTGACCGTAACATTGTGATCGTTTTCATCGACGAAAAAATATGGTCCAATCACACCTGCGGTATAAAATCCACACCACACATTTGGGCTTGTTGCTGTTCAATAATGCTTATTTTGCTTATTAAAATTCAGGATTTTCTGTAAACTTTAGTAGAGCCCAATCGGAGGAATTTTGGAGCCTCACATGATCAACAGGCTAGTTGATCTTGAGTTAAGCTAGTAAAGTTCTTGAGTTAACTTGATCTTGTAAGTGATTTAAGAGATTTCCAATTCCTGTAAACGGCGTGGAAACGACTGATTTGTCACATTTTGAACTGAAGCATTTACGGCTGCAATATTTTCGCTACTTCGACAAGTCCTTTATCTCACTGGCAAATAAACATCAAATAGTGAATATTTTGACTCGGATTTATCCACCTTAGCACGCACAGCCTGTCTGGTGGGACGATTATTTCAACTGGAATTTTCATTAATTTCTAAACAGTGCTCGTTCGTGAGCTTCATATGACAGAAATATTAACCTTGACTGACGGTAATGATAAATTATAATACTTCATACAACTCTTACGCCAGGTAGTACATTCGTCAGAATAAACATCAAACGTTTCACACTGCTGTGTAGGTTCACCTTCGTTGAGAGCAAAGCCAATTTTTATTGCTTTAAATTCATCCGTTGGCACAAACTATTTCATTCCAAAATGGCCACAATTTTCCGAGTCTGACACAAAAATTAACAAGATTTTTCGTTTTAAACGTATGTTTTTACATTTTAATGCACGTATGGCGGCAAAAGTTCTGCACACCACTACATTTTTGGTATCGATCACTTGATTTTTGGGTATCTAAAGATATTTTTATACTATGTTATTTCGCTTGTAATGATTTTATTGTGATTGATCCAGATATTGGTCTATTTTTAATTATTTTTCCATCTATGAATCAAAAATTCAAATTTATCCGCGAACCAGCGTTAATGGAAAAAAAATATGGGGTGGTTTCGAAGTTGATTGTGTATAAGTAAGCGTAGATTATCATAGAGTTTGTAACGCAGATTTTACGCTAAATGGAAGAATTTCTTATGATTGTGTATTTAATTCGGGATTACTGAAAATAGACCAATATACAGAACAATCACAATAACACCATTACAATCGAAAAATCAAAGTAAAATTATAAAAAAAAGAAAAATTCGTGAATACGAAAAGTTAGTTGTACAAATAGAATATAGATGGAGAATGTGAAAGAATCGAATTTCGTACGCTATGCAGTAATTCGCTAGTACTACAACTACATGGTTATATATAGACAATATTCCAATGTAAATATACAACATCAGTTGTCGCGCCCTGATGAAAAGACTGATTTTTTCATATCAATAATTTCATCCGTTCGAAACTGATTATTGTGATTCTTATAAATTTTCCATCTATGAGTCAAAAATTCAACTAAAGATATCGCCCAACTCATTGATTAACCAATTGTAATTTGCATACACAAACAATTACACAGCTGAAAAAAATATTTATACGAGTACTAAAAGTAACGTTATGTCTTCCCGTAAATTACATGAAATGTGTACACCTTTTATACCAATAGCTTTTTATTAAATTTTAAAATATATTATTAAAATATTTTTCTTGTTGTCTGTTTACAATTTTTTTTGTCAATATGACAGATTAAATACAAAAAATATCAAAACGATCTTTTTAATGAATGACGTCATATTGCAAAATTTTTAAAGCATTAAAAGGCCTGTTGTATTTCAGGTGCACTGGTTGATTCCTCTTCCTACGATTTTTACATTTCTAAGCAAACATCGGCATCGATCGTAACGATAAATAAAAGAACCATTTAAGATAATACGGACAATGCGTCATCAAATTTATCTCGTCAGTTTCTTTTCTGAACTGTAGAAGGCACTAATGATCCTAATATAATTTTTAATTGATGTTATTGTAGAATTTATACTGCCATCTATAGTCAGAGATTTCAAACATCGACATAAAATGACGTCATATGCCAAAATGTTTATAGCAATGAGGCCATTCTAGGTGCAGGCAGCACATAATACAAATATTTTATTACGATTAAAATTTTACTTACGTACGATTTTCTGTTAAAAACTCACAAACACACCACCGTCTGGGTCCAAATAATCCTTATTGCAGCACCGGGAAATCAAACAAAATATTATTATGGGTTTTATCTCTCTTTAGGTATATTTTTGGTTAGCGTGTTTTCATGTGAGACCAAATTTCACTTCACTTCATTTTTTTCGCCAACTTATTATTGTCTTTGGTTTCAAATTCATAATAAACACCATGTTATTTTCTATTATGAAATAAAGTTCTTAAGTTTTATGTAGTTAATAAAAATAAAACTGGGTCAGTATATAATCTTTTGGAATTTAGCACTCAACGATATAAATTCCTGAAAGTTCTATAGTAAGTGTTCACTTACATCATAATATCAATTATCTGTTATGAAATGTAATAGACATATATACAGTTAAATACTATTAAGATGAAAAAATCGCATATGTCGCCATAAAAGTATAAAAACTTGAGATTAATTTTTTTTTAATATAAACGAAATGAGAAATTTTATGGCATCTTCGAATGGCATCTAAATCAGGATGCCACACTCGTTAGTATATAGAAAATTATGCAAATTCTTTCAGATTATTTTATTAGGCGCCGTATTTGTTTTATTGCAGTGGCGTGCGCGGAATGTGTGAACATTAAATATTCACAAAAATCAAACGAACCGCTAATTTTTTATTAATCATTACAAACACACATTGCAATAAAATCACTTTATTGTCGTGCAGTGCAAAATCGATTTATATTTTAATGTTATAAAGATGAGGAGCTCTAAAAGTGTATTGTGTTAGACATAAACTTCCCATAGATAAGCACGATGTTCCAACTACAAATATTTCTCAATAAATAATAAATTACATTATAAATAAAAAAAAATTTGTGTACGAAAGCAAAAAAATACGTTCAGGATAAAAACTCGCATATACATTGATTTGGTATATATGTACTAAAACTAGAAATATACGATTTTGTCAGTACATTTCGTATAGATACAGTGCGACCCATAACTATATAACCACTAGTTTTTCACGTATGTGAAGTTATCCCAGAATTCTATTCCAGAAAATAAAATGTTTTAATCAGGCAACACTACGAGGGTTGCCTTTTATATTTCGGGATTGGACAACCCTAGTGTTGCAATCTGGCAACTGACAGCTCTATCGTAAAGTTTGACAATTTTGAGATTATACGTACTAAGAACGTTTTGACATTCGAGCGCTATTTGTGTTGTTTACAGTACTCATTAGCTCAATATCTCGGCGAAAAAATGGAATTAAATCGTGAACATTTTCGTGCGATTATTTTTTACAACTTTCGACGTGGATTAAGGCAGCAAGAGTGCATGGATGAACTTAATTCAATTTTTGGCGATAAAGCTTCATGAAGGACCAGTGTTTATCGATGGTATGGTGAATTCAATCGAGGTCGTAGTTCACTCCAAGGCGAATTTCGTGAAGGTCGTCCAGAATCAGTTGTTATTCCGAAAACCATTGATGCTGTGCGCGAACTGATATTGAAAGATCGTCATGTGACCTATCGTGAGATTGAGTCAACCTTAGGCATTAGTGGGACCAGCATACATTCAATATTGCATAAACATTTGAATGTCAAAAAAATTTGTTCGCGTTGGATCCCACACAATTTGTCAATCGCTCAAAAAAGGCTCGTGTCGATTGGTCGAAAGAAAAGCTCAAAAATACAATCGCGGTGCTTCAAAACACGTCTATGTCATTGTGACAGGTGATGAATCGTGGATCTACGCGTATGAACCCGAAAGTAAACAGCAGTCGACTGTATGGGTGTTTCAAGATGAGCCGAATCCAACGAAAGTTGTTCGCGCACGAAGCACTTGCAAGCAAATGATCGCCTGTTTTTTCCGAAAAAATGGACTTGTCGCAACCGTACCACTAGAACAACGCAGAACAGTCAATTCTGAGTGGTGCACAACCATTTGTTTGCCAGTTGTCTTCCAAGAAATCAGAAAAACCAACTGCCGAAGACGGATCACTCTTCACCACGACAATGCGAGCTCTCACACATCGGCTCAAACAACTGCATTTTTGAGCACTCAAAACATCGATTTGATGAGTCATCCGCCGTATAGTCCTGACTTGTCACCAAATGACTTCTTTTTATTCCCGTACATAAAAAACAAACTGAGAGGTCAACGTTTTTCGACACCTGAAGAAGCGGTTGCTGCGTTCAGAATGCATGTTTTGGAGATACATCAATCAGTGCTTCGACAATTGGTTCAAACGCATGCAAAAGTGTATAGATCCTCATGGGGAATATTTTGAAAAACAATAAAGCGATTTTCGATGATTAATATTTGTTTTTGTTCTCTAATCCCGAAATATAAAAGGCAGCCCTCATAACATATCAATAACCAATTTGCTGTTGGGTGTTTTTCCAGCCCAGAATTTTTATCAATTTAAATGAAAAATTATAAAATTTATTAAATTCGGTTTGTTTTTCATATAATAAAAAAAAACATCTAACGTATAACAAAGTGTAAAATTTTGAGTAGCATAAAGTAATGGAGGCAATGTAAGAGGCAATGTAAGAAAAAAATACCCAGCAGCAAATTGGTTATTGATATGTTAGTGTTGCCTGATTAAAAAATTTTATTTTTTGGAATAGAATTCTGGGATAACTTCACATACGATAGTTTTTCGATTTTTTTAAATAAAATAATAATAATAATAATGCAAAATGAAGGACGATCATGAAATACACTTAAATAATAATAAAATCATTCTCTTCGATTTATCCTCGTACAAAAAATTCATGTATGTATTAAAAAGTTATTATGTGCCATAAACACTTTTTATTAGACGTTCAAACTACAATCAAAAAAATAAAAATTAAAAAATGCATATGCCGTTGGCCCCCTTTTGCTCAAGGTCAACGACAGAATCCTGTTAGCCATACTTTCCAATAAATGCGAAAAATGATTTCGTGCGATAGTTCATTCCAGGCATTTTCAATTGCCAATTTCTACTATTAGTCGTCTGGAATTGTCTGATATAATCACCAAAAGTTTTCTATGGGATTTAGGTCTCCACGAATCAAGATTTGGTATTTTGAGCCTTATAGATTGGAGCGTTATCTTGCTGGAAAATCTACTTTTCCTCTTGATAAATGTATAGAAAAGGTGGTCTTCTAAGACGCCAATGTACTCCGTGCTCTTCAGTCGTTGTTATGCAAAGGCTAAAGTGAGTGTACCCGCGGAAGAGAAAGTCCTCCATACCATTAGACTTCCACCACCAAAGTTACGCTTTGGAAAGTACATTGGTTTCTTTCTTAGATCCCTCCAATAGTACGGAATACCATCTGGCCCATCCACTAAAGATTAATTTTTTTTAATGGTAGGTTATAATAAACTAGTTGATTACCCGTTATTACGTTTATAGTTTTCAGATATAATTTTCAAATTATTTCTTATTCCAGTGAACGACATTCCAACATATAATTGTTCATGGGAAACAACTCATAGTACACAAATTTCCGCTTCAATTATATTGGGCTTTAAATTAATTATTAAAAATTTTGTTCCATTACTAAGTGCAATTGATTATTTTTAGGTGCCAGAATAGCATTTTCTAAAAATGCTGATTTATCAAATTGATTGGAACTTTCAAAGTAACTGAAGTTTACTAAGCTTTCCATATTATTTATTGGAAGCGTTAGCTTTTCAGGTATTTGAATTTTATCTGTACAACCGTTGGCAATCTCTTATTACAGATGCGTAATAGATATTCTGAAAATTCTCTGTCATTTCTGAAATGTTCTGTTGACAATTTTAACTTTTCAATTTTTTCCCATATATATGGGAAGAAATCCCAGATCTTTCCCTTATACTTTACTGCCAAAGAACTTTTACAGGTATGCACTCCATATATATTATTCAGTAACTCTCCTTCATATGAGCGTGGATTCTATTTGTCGATGTTGAATAACGCACGTATATTTTTATTTTAACCAACTTTATCTTTATTTAAGATAAAGAACTTTAATAAAGTTTATAATTTTATGATTAAAATGTCCACTGTCTGGAAAAAAAATTCTAAATATATTTTTTTTTAACAAACACGTGTTAAAATATTTTATTTCCAAAAACTTATTTTTTTAATTTTCACATCTACATCTCATGAAGCTCGGTCATCTTTTTACTACTCGTCGTTTCTCGTTCTTCTTGTTCGATGATAAAAACGACTGTCAATCACCTACCGATGGTGTACAAAAGTTCTAAATAGTGAACAGAGCGTGAACATGGTTTCATCACATCGGGGCTGCGAACATGTTCTCAACTTATTATTATTTATTTTGCCTATGACGCCACAAACTCATTGGATTTCAACAACTCTTTAAATGTACTATCGACAGCTTCTAAAATGTATTTGTTTGCCACTGATAGTTCGTCCCAAATTATTAGTTCTGCCCTTCTAATTAATTCTGATATTACATGTTTATGTTTCATGAACGCAAAGCGGAATTTTAAATCGACTGTGACCCGACCGACCATTTTCAAGTGACTGAGTACCGATTTCAGACGATGCTACTGCTAATTCTATTTTACCTTCTGATCTAATTTTATCCAGGAACGCATTAAACAAAAATGAGTTCCCAGTTCCTCCAGGACCATCTATAAAAAACGATTTTTTCCATCGTAATTTGCACCTAAAGATGAAATAATAATTTCAAATTTGTTGTCAGAATTATTTAGCACCACATTTCTATGTGTTACCTGACATTCGTACGATAAATCTTCACAAAGAATTAACTTAAATTTTTCTCACAATAATAATAACTGAATATAGCCATTTTGAAATTGGATGTTTCTAGTGTTCACCGTGAGGACAATTTGTCCATTCTAAATCATCGGCAAGTAATCCACGCTCAATGTAGCTCTCTGTAAGATGCTCATACAATATTATGATATTTTGTTTGTTCACTAAAACTAGTGGCACCTTTTAAATGGAGAAGTAAAATTCTCACGTAAAAAACATCGTCTTCTCCTTGTGAAGCAGACCTCATTCGGGCAATTATATTATTTGAACTTCTCATTAGTTTTTCCCACTTCTTGTTCTTCTAAACGTGATGGTGTACAAAGTTTAAATATGTACTTTGCGTACGGCAACTTCGTCACTGTTTTTTTTAAACCACATGGCCAAAGTGCTGCTGTTCGAGACGCATTCTTATTGAGCTATGTAACGGGCATCTATAAATTGTTGAATTTTGTCAATATTTCTTCCCTCAACTAAGGTACAGTTACTGCCTTTATAAACATATTTATACAAATACTTGATGGCTAACACTGATTGACAAATTTTGACACTTATATGTGCGTTAAATTTTATGGACAAATGTTTGTTGTATCCAACTACCAAACCGAAAGTGTCTCCATTGGCTAGTCTCCTTAATAAAGGAAACTCATTTTTATCCAACGCTGTGGAAAGTTGGACATTTTTTGGACATTTCCCTTCCTGCATTCACGCTGAACTTGGATTTTCACCTTTGTAATAATATTGTACAAATCTGGTTCCGTTTCTATATTGGGAATTTCATAACATACAATCGGTCTAATCTATGAAATTCTATGACGTATACAAAAGCAATAACTTTTCCTAATACTTGGCGGATATCAATTTACTGTATAACATTTGAACATTGGCCAGGTAATAGTTCATTTTTAATTTCATACCAGTTTGAATTTCCTGAAATGTTATGAAGAAAGATGGTAGGCCAAATTTTCTAAAGATAGACATAGCATCTTAAAATAGACGGTGTATATGGTGGGGTCCGCCAGTGAAGGAGGACTCCAAAATAATTCTTCTCCTTCATTAAGGCTATCTGGATCGTATTTTGGGACACATTTAACTGGAAATCGTTTTTCGGGCACTTAGTAGTTTCCGTGGAATTACTAGCGGCTTTAACCAGCCCTCGTATTTGTTGGCAAGCCATCTTTTTGGGTCCCCCGGTTTTTCTTGTCCCAGTAAGTAGTAGGATATTTTAAACAATTTGCAACCGTTACATGATAGCGGCCTAATCTTCAAAGGGTTTGAATTTTGCATTTTTCCTCATTCGATAAGTATTTTCCACGTTGCATTATTTTTATACAGCACTTGGCTATTTGACAAACTGAATAACACTAAAATAGCAGGTGCAGAATTTTCTTTTATTGCTTTTTTGTTTTATTGCTCGATAATATTTTTCTCCATTTTGATTGATAACTCAATGGTAATACGTCAAAATAAAAAATCGCATGAACATAGATGAACATAGTTGCGATTATTAGATTTGTTTTTTTCTACGTAGCGCAGCCTACTGCGAGGCAGAATTCTGCCCATGTGTTTCCTGCATTAAGCTTAGCGAGAAAAATGTAATCAAAGGCTACTGTGATTATATATAGTTATGGTACTAAGCAATTTTGAAAAAATTGTCTTCTCAAAATAATTGAATCCTGTTATTTGCAAAAATGGAAGAAACAAGTGGTTATATAGTTATGGATCGCACTGTTCATAAAAGAATTTGGAACGTGACTTGAATTTTTAGGGCGAGCGCTCTACTCGTTGCAGTAAATATTCTGAATTTACAGCAAAACTAGATTTTTTTCCTTGCTTACCATTAAATAAAATTTCCAATTTTACTTCCACTCTGAGATTTTATAATTTTCATTCACGTACAGCACACATCTCTGTATCTTATCATTCTCTTGTACGTAATTGCAATTTCGAGTGCATAAGGCGAAAATACTAATAATTTTTATTTTTAAACTGAGATAAGAAATTTTATGATTTTCCAACAAGGATAATATTGATACCTAAAAGTTAATTTACCTTGAAAGCTCGTTTGATTTTTATATTTTATTATTATATTATGTATGCAATGTACTTTCTTCTACGTTTAAGAAGCCTTAAACTCTTTTTATGTTATATTCTTTCATCTATATACAAAACATTCGATTCGCTATTTTCCCACTGTAATTGAGCAATGTAGCATTTTCCTCCGTACACAAAATACTAAAATTGCATTCATCTAAACACACACACACACATACCCCGATAAAATATGGAAAATAATTTTCTCTACACATCCTGAATGAACCCAACAACAATTACGAGCAAATATTGATTTTCTGCTTAACCATTTGTTGGTACATTGTGTGAGAGAATAAATGACGTGGTGGTAAAACAGACACCCTCTCCCTTTAGACTTTTGAAACAGAAAATGGTGCGAGTGAAGTAGAACTTGGATCAAAAATTATTATCGTTATGTACTGTTGTGCTCTTTTTCATATAACTTTTGCACCAGCACGTTTTAAAAAATTATTATGACCCAGAAATTCGAGAGCTTTACTTATTCACAAACACACACACACACACACACAAATTAACCCACAGTAATAGTTTTTTCCCAGTTCTTGTATTATTTTTAATAGTTCTAGAAATAGAATGTTGTGTTGTCTTCGATTGAAGATTAACAATTATGAGGCTTTCCATAATTTCAAAAAGGCTTACGTTTAACAAGTAGATTGAAAAATTATGAATCATTTAGACATTGTACTCGTTGGTGTATTTTAAAATGAAGTCACGTACCCCATAGTGCTAGAAATGATTACAAATATTTTTTTTTTGCATTTTGGCTCTTCTTGGATGGTGGTGGTATTCGCGCGGGACGTAAAAGACTTATTACAAAAATGTGTCATACGAATAGTTCCATGATTGCTTTACATAACTTTCGCAAAAGTTATGCACTTAATAATTTTATAGCTTTTTGTAGTACATGCTGAATTTACTGCAAAAATTATTTTAATTTAAAGTGGTAATAATTTATCCTTCTTGATGATAAGATGGGTTATACATAATTTAAAATTCGAATAAAAACAGATGGGACTGAAGCATGGGTTAATGCACATTAATTCACACCATTGTCTATGGGGTAGCTCAACCAATTTCCTAGGTTCCTCGGAGCTTAAAATTTTCTACCGAAATAATTGATAGTAGTGTGTATTCTTTGCAGATTATTGATTTATGGTAACTAATGAAATTTTGACCTCCAATCTCTTTTGTGATTGGTATTTCTTTTTATCTTAATGGTAAAATGCTCCGTTTTAAACCTTATCGCAGCAGGAAACTAACCAACTTTCTCCAGCGAACTATCGGATGTGCTCCACACTCTAGCCGAGGGCTATTTCGATTCCTTTTGTAGATGCTTGTACAATAATAACTTAGCCAAAAGGTCCAGAACAAATCATTTTGAAGTTCTGATCTTAAACAGTTAAGGAAACTGTTGGAAGATCTAAAAACGTAGCAATAAAAAAATACCTCCAAACGCTAACATCTGCTGCCACATCATAAAGGTGAAAATTATGTGAAAAAATGTCAGCTGTCACTAAACTAAATAAAGTCTGTTCATTTTACGGATAGCACTACCATCAAACAGATGATTTTGCAATCGATTTTCCTTGCAAAATACAACATGGTTATAAGCCTGAGCGACGTTTGATTTTGTTCCGAGCGCTTGCAACCAGAACTTCTTTTTGTATATATCATCACTGATAATCATGCAGCATGCTTTCGGAGTGGGAAAGTTCTGCAAAACGGCAACACATGAGCTCATTACTAGGATTGGAAAATTAGTTAGCAACAAAGAGTTTCTCTTGGGTACGTTTCTTGACATTGCAGGTACGTTCGACTGTACTTCCTTTGCTACGATCATCCATGGCTTAAATAATATGTTATTATGTTTATTCTCGTGAAGTGTTCTTGGCAACTCAAAATCTTTCATTCGATATTTTTGCTCTGAGAAAGAGGCCATCTTATTAACAACGATTTTTTTGCAGAGTTCTCATTGTGGAGCATGTGGACTTTGATAGTTCAGCTCATTCTATTAAAAACACGGATAACCTTCAACTGCTACATTCGCCTTCAAGTTGGAAGCTATCAGCTTCTACTCGAGGCTGTTGATTTTAAGCTTAACATCATGGATACTCAAGATGACCTTTTTGTCGTTGAGGAATTTAATTTGCCTGAGCTCATGTGGTCGTGCGCTGAGGATTCCACCCACTACACAACTACGATCGCATTGACTTAAAGGAAATTTTAGTCACGGAGAATATGTTGAAATTAGGATTTTTTCAGATCCCCAACATTAAAAATAATTTAGGAAGGCAGCTTGACATTGTATTTTTCTCGAACGCTGTTGACAGTGTCACTGTAATCACAATGGTTACTCCTTTTGTTATGAATAAGCGAGTAGTAATGTTACTTTAAACTTGCCACCACGACTTAATTTTTGTAAAGCCGATTTTGAGAAACTCAAACGAAAAAACATTGACTTCAGCGTCTTTCTAACGAATACCTCTCTGTGTTACAATAAAGAATTGAACTAGTTGGAGTTAGATTACTCATTAATTTTATTTATTTTATTTTTTATTTGAAAAGTTAGAGATTTAAATAAATTTAAAAAGTAGCCACTTAATTTACGCTTAAGCATACAACATGTTAAAATCAAAATAAAAAATAAGAGGAGCAGTCAAACTTGCTCAGTTTAAATATAAAAGGATAAAAGGATAAATGTAACAAAAAGTAACACAAAAACTTGCACGAGGTAAAAGAAATTATGTGGAAAAAATGAGTTGATGAAAAAGTGGCACATATGTATTTGGAAATTAGAAAACAGAAATAACTATGAACGTCAATAAATCATCAAAAAACGTAAAATTAAAATAAAATGTAAGCAGAATGAAAATTATGTAATAACTTTTAAAATTAAAAAATACTTTTCTAAATCATTGATGTGTTGAAAACCAAAAAGCCAATACTTAAATTCTTTTAAAAATTTTGCCATTGTACTTTCTGACTTTGCTTGACTGGGTAGTAAGTTAAATAGATAGGGGGCCATAATACTATAAAATCTGCGACAGTATTCATTCCGAGTAAAATTAATAACACATAAATTTTTAACTATCAAATCATACTGATCAATAGATCTTACTCTTACGTAATCACCCTTCGCGTAAAAAATTTTCAATACTTTATAAACGTATCGTTAACATAGCGGTAGAATTTGAGCTGACTTGAATAATGGAAATGATGTAACCGTTAACTTTTTAAAAAAACATGACTCGACTGGCACATTTTTGTAAAGTTATGACAGTCATGCATACTCGATTTTCGAATTGAATAATGCAACGTAAATGGATTTAAGAATGCGCTGAGGACATATTGACCTTAGAAGGTAAAATTGGCGAAGTGAAACCCGGATTTTCTTACAAATGTTGCTAACATGCTCAGAGCATTTCAATTTGCTGTCCAAAATAATACCTAAGTATTTAAAACTGGAAACCATTTCTATTTGAAAACATTTAAAATTACAGTCAGAAAGTGAACAACTCAAAGCATATGGCTAATAATTATATTTGGGAAATCATCTTTTAAATGAAATATAATGAACCGTGTTTTTGGGCTCAATAACAATATCATATGCAAATTAAACCATCTTCTTAGGTTAGGTTAGTAATTTGCCCAAGTGATCATGTCTTCTGCCAGCGCGGGACACGAACAAAGGAAGTGAACAAGAGTCCCCTCCTTCTCTTCTTCCCTGCAGTCTATGCATAAGTCATTTGCATCCAGATCCAGACTTCTCGCATGATCTTCGAAAAGGCAGTGCCCAGTAATTATCCTTACAATTCTACCTAAATCACGCTTACTCGCGTGCCAGTTGGCCTGGCGATCCACCTGCATTTGCCAAGGCAACTACTTCCCTATGGCTTGCTGCTTTCAGCACAGACACCTTCCTACACGTTCTCTCCCTGGTTCCAGTTGGAGAGTCGTACCGTACCTTGCTAACTCGTCTGCCCTGCAATTTCCCTCAACGTCAGAATAGCCCGAAACCCAGACCAACTGAATATTGAAATGTTCAGTCATCTCGTTAAGAGATGTGTGACAATCCAACGCCACCCTTGATGCCACGGAAACTGAATCCAGCGAAAGAATGGCCACCCGACTGTCCACATAGATACTGATATCAGTTCACGATACTACATTATGCTTCAACCAGTTCATGACCTGTTCAATCGCTATAACTTTAGCCTGGTACACACTGCAGTACTCGGGCAGACGAAAGGATAAACATACATTTAATTCCCCATAGAATACACCAGCTCCCACTCTACCATCGAGCTTGAAGCCGTCGGTGAAGAATTTAACTGTCCCGGTCTCTATAACGAGACCACTATTACAATCCTCGTTAGAGGGGATAATCACTTTGAAAAACTTGTCGAAGCACAAACGGGATGTTTTGTAGTCAAGATTCACCAGTTCATGCCCCACTGAATTAACTATAGTTGAGTGCCCTTTTTGCAGGCACTTCCAATCCGAAGTCACTGATAGCCGGGTGGCCGTGTTAACCGCCATTTGCTTGCCGATAATATCCAACAGGGGAAGGTACAGCAAAACCTCTAGGGCACTAGTGGGGATCGTTTTCAGCGCTCGACTAATGAGTAAATAGGCTGCCTGCCCTCTGCACTTTCGCCATCATGTTCCTATATGATACTTTCTCCAGAGTCGGTCACCATACATATTCCAAATGGCATTTTTACAAGAGTAGGTTGCCACAGTGGCCTTCTTCACTCTTTCTATCGTGTTAAGTTTCCAACTGAGCTTACTGTCCAGAAGAATCCCTAGGAATCTCACCTTACTAGTAAGGACCAGCATAGTACCATTCAGGCTTGGTAAAACCATTACCGGAATTTTATGCCTCTAGTGAAAAGGACCAGTTCTGTTTTAGATGGGTTAATGCCCAATAAACATCTGCTGGCCCACCCCGCAGTTATTGATAGCGCATTTTGCATCATATCCCTGATTGTACCCCGGTGATTACCCGAGATGGCTATCGTCATGTCATTGGCATAAGCAACCACACCTATTCCTTCCCCATCTAGTTCCAATAGTAGTCTATTGATTATTACATTCCAGAGAAGGGGAGAGAGGACACCTCTCTGGGGAGTTCCCCAAACAACCCGTCTTCTGATGGAAGCTTAATAATTAGTCTGATTACTGGGTCTTCGATCTCAAAAGGTAACAATCCTTCCACAATTGCTCCCACCTTCACGTTATTGAACACGCCCTCGATAACCATCTTCTTAACCAGAAATATTTTGTCTCATTTTTACAATAAACACAGGCTGTATCATCAGCAAACGGCACAGGGTACCCACGAAGATTAATATTAAAAATGGAATTTATGTAAATTAAAAATAAAATTGGTTTCACATCATTTTTAATTACATGATCATACTTATTTTTCATGTATTTACCAGTTGCCTGATAAATTATACGCCATTGCCTCTTAATATTATTTCTAATTAAATCAAACTGATATTCGCAAAATTGCGTTCGAGTTTATTTCACCAAATTATCAACATATTTTTTTTAGTTTTATAAGCTATTTCCAATTTTTGATTTTGAGGATGGGTTGTGTTTTCTGTATAAATTAATTTTCATCTTAAGTTCATTGGATATCCAAGGTTTAGCTTCTTGGTTCCGGGTTTTGAAATCGTATATTGTCAATTTTGAATGTCGGAATTGAGTAATGAGGTGAAATTGTAATAAGCTTTCTCCACACAACCCGAATCATGAACACTAAGCCAGCTTTCATTTGACAAAGAATCCGATAGTCGATTATAATCTCTCCGCATTATATTGATTTTAGAATTATTATTTATAAAGAAAATAATACAAGCATGATTAGTGACCCCAAAATCAATCCTCATGTTTAGGCCTGTCTAACAAATAAATGGTCGATACCACTAGAATAAATAGCCCGCGTTATCTCATTGACCAATGATGCTAATCCAAAATAAGACATCATGGACACATAGTTGTTGCTATCGTTAGAATCATTCAATATGTTGATATTTAAATCACCAATTATATTAAATTTTCTCCAGTAACATTATCCAAAAATGAACTAAATTCGTTGATAAAATAGTCAACAGAATACCAGTAAAGCCGATATAAACATATAATTGAGTTATATTGTTTTTGGTCCCAAAAATTCAGACGAATAGCATCGGCGGAATGAAATGATAGACTTGTAACTTCATAATTTGAAACAATTAAATCCGAGATATTTACAGCGACACCAGCATATCTCTGGTTATTATCACAGTTTGCAATTATACTATAACCATCAGTATTACAGTTATCAATCGATTCATCATTAATCCAAATTTTCGTTAAAAAACGATCGGGGTTCAAGCTCAGCTGGAAACGATGGAAAAATTTGAAATTGTTTTAAGCGATATACAGTAAACCCTCGATATAACGGACGCTCGATTCTTAAATGGTTTTGCGAAGAAATTCTGGAATATGGCCACCTGGGACGGAACTCAGGCAGTACATAGAATGATATTCTATGTATTATTAAGATTAATCCATCTTAGGTTTCAGTGGTTGACACTTAGGCCATTTTTGGCCCATTGTGATACCACGCATTCACGCCACATCATTAACCCATTCACCTATTCACCTACTCACACAACTACAGTATACCACCTGCACATTGCAAGCTCCATGTCAACCTGTAGTACATTGACATGGAAGGTGGGTCGGCGCTGAATTCTGCACTCCAACAGAGGGTCTTAGTTGTGTTTATTAACATCACCGATTGTAATCGATGATGATTAATCCATCTTAAATAAATTAAATTTGGTCTCAAAAATTCATTACAAGAGATACTTTTCCGCGTCAATTAGACAAAATGCTGCTGTAGTGGAGAGTGTAGTTATTGGTTGTTTATGGAATTAACTCCCAAACCGTTTAATGTTCTTGTATTACAAGTACATTAAAAGTATAAATTTCCGCTTGGTTCGAAAGGTTCTGGAAATCTCAAGGTCTTAGAAGATATCATATTCCATGTTCCCTTTGACAGTTTTCGAGGTCGTTGTTGATTACTATAAATTTATCCGAGCATGTGTAGGGTTCATAACGTGATTTTTTGTGAGAGTAGGTAGTTGGCCTGCCGCTCAACCCACTAACTACATGATGTTGATAGATGTTAAGGCATCTAGCCTGAGGAGAACGCCTGCTTATTAACGAGTTCCGTCCTATTTTAAATTATCGAGTTCCGTCCCAGGTGGCCATATTCCACAACTTCTTCCAAAAATCAATTAGGAATCCCATTTCCATCCAACATATACAACCCCATCATAATCGGTTTAAACATTAATCTAGTACCATCCCTCGTGATCATATTCCAGAATTTCCTCCAAAAATCATTTAAGAATCCCATTTTTATCCAGCATACCCAATATTATCATAATCGGTTAAGAATTGATCGAGTTCCGTCCAGAATTTCTTTCAAAATCATTTAACAATCCCATTTCCAGGTGACCATATTCCAGAAATTCTTCCCAAAATCATTTAACAGCAACCTTGGAAAGCAACGTTTCTGCAAAAAAGAAAGATTCTGAACATGGATTCTTCAAAGGTCGTTCCTCGATCCTTAACCTCACTGACCTTACTTCAAGTTGCATTTTATGGAAGCAGGAAATACGTAGATTTTTTTTTATTATTTAATCTTATTTATTTATTTATTTATTTAAAGAAATCTATTTTGTAATATACATGTATGATTTCAGATTATTTACAGTTATAGTTAAAATTATATTAAAACAACAAAAAACTTTAAAATAGAATAAAAAAAAAATATAAACCAAATTTTGGTTTAAACAATTAAAAATTTAGAAAAAAGTCTTTAAGGATATTTTTAAAGTTGTCTTAGCCGAAGCACTCTCAACTCTTTAGGTACTTCGATAGGTTTCTTAACGTTTAAGTCTCTTTATAACCCGAAATCAGATTCACAATTCGATATGAACGTTGCTTACAAATTTTCATATAACTTCAGTTACATTAAAAATATGTGTCCAACAAAAAACGTATTTAAAATGTATTTGATAAATTACATATTCGAATGTTAATAAATTATCTGTGCTCAATTAATTTTTAATGCACACACCACGATATGTAACTATATACAGCAAAATAATTAAAATTATTTTTTTTTTGTTTTTTTTTTCGCAGGGTGACAGTGGAGGTCCATTAGTGCTCCAGAGGAACGATGGGCGATGGGAGTTGGCGGGAACAGTATCACATGGTATTAAGTGTGCGGCACCATACCTTCCCGGTGTATATATGCGAACAACATTCTACAAGCCATGGTTTGAATCAGTAACCGGAGTTCATTAAAATATATTTTTGGAAAATTTAACAAAAATTTAATTAACTCACCCACACTTCGTTTTAAATATTTAATTAAATTTAGATTTATTTATGAAATATGTAGTTTGTATAATATAATAATCTTTGTATGCTTTTTTATGATGCTCTCTGATTTTATGTTTGTTGGTTATTTTTTTTCTGTTTATTGGGAACCATTGTTATTTTTATTATTATTTGTTGCTTTTTTCGGAGGTGGAGAGCTGTGATTGTGGCCATGTTTGTTTGGGAAAATGTGTACTATATAAATAATTGTTAGAAAATAAATTCAATATTTTATTGTTATGTGTATTTATTTTATATAATATTTTGTATGCCTGAATTTATAACTCAAAAATTATTAGAACTTGTTCGACAACGGGAAATAATTCACTAAAACTTTTTTAAAATCAATTTACGATTTTTTATGCGATTGTATAATCTCTCGATTGTATTTTTATGCAAATTTCAATATTTATTCAAATAGATTTTAAAAAAGGTTTACTGGGTTTCCCGAACTCATTTTAAATTGTTAAAAGTTATAATTAGTCAAAAATATAAAATTTATTTTCAAATTGTTGTTAATTTTGTAGCAAAAATATACGATTTATTTAATTTATTTATTTAAACCTCTAATATTATTAAATATGAAATTAATATATAGTAGGTAATAAAAATTAAAATAATAATATTTATTTATAAACTGTAATAAAATAAAATAAATAGAAAATATTTTGTACAAATAAATATTAAAAATTACATTTGTTGGGATTTATTTTCCATTACGTTGATTTCAAATGTGATGCGTCCGGAATAATTGAGATTAATTCAGGTAGATAGTTATTTACTAATTACCTATATCTGTGAGACAGGTAGAAATATTTTTTTTACAAATTTGTAACCCAGTTTTTGTTTAATTGTTAAAATATGTTGCGGCACGATTCGTATTAATGAAGCAGAAACAAAATAAGAACTAAAAAACCAGCATACTTGCGTCTTTAGCATAAAATATTGTAATAAAATGGATTTCGATTAAGCTCTTTACAGGGTAAGAGTAAATAACGTCTGCGCCCATCAACAAGATGGTACTGAAGGTACAAATAACTTTTGAGTTTTTTTATAGCTACGGATTCCGCGTCGAGAAAATTCCTCTTGTTTTGAGGCGATCCAAGAATCGACCTAATTTATGGCTTCTTCGTAAGCAGTGAAGTGCTGCTCGACTAGGCCATGAGTCATCGACCGGAACTAGTGGTGGCCGGAAGGAGCAATGTGTGGTGAATACGGCGGGTGTGGTAGGACATCTCATTGAAGCACCTCTAAAGTTTGCTTCACGACTTTTGCAACATCTGGCCGAGCGATATCGTGCAGAAAGATCACTTTGTTATGTCTTTTGGCATATTGTGAGCGTTTGAGCCCAATGATCGGCTTACTTGCATCAATTGTTGTTAATAACGTTCTCCAGTGATGGTTTCGTTAGGCTGGTGTAGCTCATAGGAAATCACTTCGAACTGATCCCACCAGCTTCTTGCCATGCATATTTGGTTTGATGGTTGAAGTTAATGCATGATCGGGCTTACCCTTCCATTTTCTGCACTTTGGGTTATCGTAGTGGATCCACTTTTCGTCTCCCGTCCCGATTAAATGCAAAAAAATCCCTTCCGATTTTAGCAGTTGCTCGCACGTGAAAAACCGCGTTCGACGTCTCTTGGCTTGAGTTCGTATGGGACCCAATTTTCTTGTTTTTAAACCATACCCATGGTCTTGAAAAAGTTTTAAATCGCTTTTTGAGTTACTCCCAAAGTTTTAGCGAACTCCTCTTGAGTTTTTCATGAATTATGGCCCGTTAACGCCTCCAACTCAGTGTCTTCAAACTTTACTGGTCTTGCGTGTCAAAATCGAAACTTTTAAAACGGCAGAATCACTTACATGTTTTTATTGATGGAACATGTTCCCCATATGCTTCACAATCAAAACAAAAAAATAGCGCTTCCCGCAAATTATATTTAGTTGACACAAAGGTTAAGAAGGACACAAAAAAATATTTTTTTTCCACTTCACCGAAATGTTACATACTGATTTTGAAAGGGCCCGATGCGACTTAATATTAGTTACGCCATCTTTTGTAAATCCCTCAAAACTTATTTGTATCCCTCCATGCCAATTTATTTAAATTACTTAGGGTAGGTTTCGACAGTATACAAAGACATCGGTATTAAAATATAAAATTTCCTAGAGAAATTTCATGTGAATAATACGGCCATTTAAAAATTTGAATTTGCATATTCAGCGTTCGTTATTTTTCAGTTACAAAAATTAATTAGTATTATTATTAATAAAAATGTATAAATAAAACGTGTAATTTTAAATTGTATTGTGATTATTTTGATTGTGATAAAACGATTACATTAACGAAACATAGCGAAATAACAAGTGCATTACAAGGAAGGCGGTATGAGTTCGAAAGTGCGCTTCTTGATTGCGTTTTCGAAAGAACTCCATTGTTTGACTACACCATTTCAATAAAAGAGCGTGCACCTTCTAAAGTTAACAAATTGTGGGAGGAAGTATGCAATGAAATGCGTATAAAGTTTGACTTCAACATTAAACTGGATTTAGTCAAAGATCTTTATAAAAAAATAAGGAATAGCCACACCCGCTACAAAAATATTAAAGATGGGTGGATCAGGTACCACCAATGTAAATCTAGAGCCTAAACATATACGAAAACTTCGGAGGCTAGATATATAGTTTTAATAAAAAGAGCGTATGTATTAATTACATAACAAAATATTATAATCACTTTGGACGGCAGTCCAAACGAGTGACGAAAGCACCTACTGTGCTGGAAGTCGAACTCGTATATATACAGCTAGTTTCGAACTTTTTTCCTTTGAGGCCACCAAGATCATGTTATATACCATTGGAAGGTCTTGAAAAGTAGACCCAAATAATGTATAAAATCATGAATTTCTACCAACATTGAGTGGAGATATGAGCTTCCGAAAATTGCCCCAACAAATCAGTTTTTCAGGTATAAGTGCCCCAAAAATTGCCCCAAAAATATTTTTTAACTAGCAAATTATGATTGAAGACGTCAATACCAATTCAACGACACCTCAAACGTCCAAAACGGAAGATTTTGACCAAAGGTATGACATTTGAAAATGTTTCTATGACGTCAACATATAATCTTGCTTTTGTATATAATTATGTTTGTCCGTACTTTTTTCATTTGATCTCATATATTCAGGATTTGTAGTACTTGAAAACTAAGCAACTTTTGTTCTACAAATTTTTGATTTGGCCGCCACGTTGACGCGGCCGGCCTCTGAACGGCCATTTTTGGCCATTTTGGCTAGGCCCATAGCGCTGAAGCTATTTGACATACCCCGGACATATGCTAATCATTGGAAAGGTATTGACGCCAGCTATCAAATAGCATATAAAAAAAATTCAAAAAATTAGGGTGGAGGGTCATTTTGGCCAAAAAAACTGAAAAATTCCAAATCGGCCAGCCACATTCGGCCAAATTGCTAAAAAATTAGTCCAAGACTTTTTGTTCATATTTTCAGGATTATTAGCCACAAATCTCACCTACAATATGACATTAACCGTTTGTCCCAGAAAACTCGTATATTTTAGATATCGGTCCGTTGCGGTTCATAATGATATAGTGAATCAACGTATTACAATGAAACAAATATAAATACATCATATTATTTTCATTGCTAGGAGAATTTTTACCAGTGACCCTTTTTTCATAACAAAAAAATGAAAAAACTGACAAATTGATGTGTTCGAAAAAATCACCAAAAACATTGAAAATTTGACAGTCTCCTTGCATAAAATCGATATTTTTTTAATCTTTATGGTGATTTCTTTAAAAATAGATCTTATCTCCCCTCCCATCGCATGAAGATGGAATATCAGCGAGAGGGTAGCTATACCATTAATTTTTGTTTCCAACTGACACACTAAAATATGTATATTTTATTGTATTGTTTAAGGTATCAAAAATGAATTGCTATCGAGTGAGTGTGAACTTTTTTGACTCACAACAATAAAACGAATCGCAATTCAATTCATTTTCAATTTGCCGTGCCAAATTCATTGATAACAAATAAAAAACCTCTTAACGAGGTAAATGTTCGAGTGACGAAAGCCGAATTCAATTCACAAAATTTCTGATATCAAATGTGTGCCGAAAAAAACAATTGCACTCGATTTGTCAACGAGTTTTCGGAATGTTAGAGCATTCGGCGCGTTTATTTACATTTTTCTTTCTAGCTGTCAAAAACAACAGGTTAGGTTAGGTTTCAGTGGTTGACACTTAGGCCATTTTTGGCCCATTGTGATACCACCCATTCACGCTACATCATTAACCCATTCACCTATTCTCCCCTCTCACACAACTACAGTATTACCACCTGCACATTACAAGCTCCATGTCAACCTGTACATTGACATGGACGGTGGGTCGGCGATGAATTCTGCACTCCATCAGAGGGTCTTAGTTGTGTTTATTAACATCACCGATCGTAATCGATGATGAAAATTCGATTTGCATCTAGCCTCTGATGGGATTCGAACCCAGTACCTCCCGGTCCAAGTGCCGAAGCTTTAACCACTGCACCACTTGTCCGGTTCAAAAACAACAAGTTGTGAACGATTTTTCGGAATGTTCAACAACAAGGCGCTGAAAGCACTAACATTCCGAAAAATCGTTTACAAATCGAATACAATTGTTTTTTTCGACACAAATTTAATATCATAAATTTTGTGAATTGAATTCGGCTTTCGTCACTCGAACATTTACCTCGTTAAGAGGTTTTTTATTTGATCAAATATACAGCAAATATTTTTTTAATTTTTTAGTCACAAAAGCATCTTGGATATAGTAACACCTATCATTGCAAAGCAATACCGATAATCGCAGACAGCTAGCAATATAATGCGAAAAAACTGTTTATAGTTGTGGTATTCCGCACCAGAATATGGTGATGCCTACAATATAAAATAAACAAATAATGTACATACATTCACTAAACAGATGTTAAATAAGACGAAAAGAATTTTCCTTTATTTCAATATGCTTCCCATCTATAGCGCCAATGCAGTTGGGGAAATTCCATCTAATTTTAAACTCTTCCTAGGAAATACTTCATTCCTCAAACATTCGTAAATGGCCGTTAGAGTGTTCTTTATGATGTAGCAAATGGTGGCTTTATCCACTCTAAACGCGTATGACAAAGATGGTTGACTACTGCCACTTGCTAAATACCTGTGAAGATTCAAATTATTTATTAACTGACACACATTAAATACTAATTAACTAAATTCGAACCTTAAGGTAAGTGCCAATCATGGTGAAAGGATTAATTGCATTACAATAGTTGGTATCTTGCCGGGAAATCGTTGTACCAACTATTTTTAACAGGTTGTTGTAACAGGACGCTAGAGACATTCGCGTATAATTGAAAAACAATTCATGATCGTTTAATCGCATTTCAGCCAATAAATTATGATCTCCGTGATCATATTTTGCCTGTTCCAAGAATATGGGACGTACTCACCATCTTGCAATTTTCCGTTTTTTCTTATTAATACTTTGGCTGCTTCACTAGTCGAAACTAGGACTTAGGCAGTTAATTATCACATTTTCGATTTTCGACTTAGTTTATCTCTCATATTTTTTGTAGCAAAATGATAAGCTGTTTCAGCCAAACAGTTACACAAAAGTATTGCGATTTCAACCTCTCTCTCTCTCTCTGGAACTATATCCCATCATGGGATTTGGCCGCCTCAAATGATGTTTCATAATAATGATTGATTAATTCATTGATCCTAAACCAGCCGTGAATTTTTTCCTTATCACCACCGGGAATCGAACCCAGGGCCTCCGGTCACTGAAGCAAGCACGCTGACCACTTTGCCACCGGGGTGGCAATTCAACCATTCCGTATAAATATGTTCTGTGAATACAAATTTTGTTCGAAAACTGATACTTGAGAGTTGGGAGTTTTGCTGTTGTTTCTCTAACCTACTAGACACACAAAATAATGTTGATGTAAATATAATTAAATTTTATATTTGCGTCTATAGTGTGCTGATGAAAAAACAAAAAACTTCCAACTCTCAAGTCGCAGTTTTCGAAAAAAATTAGTATTGGGGCTGCGGGCGAATAGTAAAGGTCGATATTTACTTATTTTCCAAAATTTCCTATGGTAAATACTGATGGAAAAATTTGTTCTAAAATCAGTTGTTAGTGCAGTAAACGATTTACCATGCATGCTATTCACCCCCAGGCTTGGATGTTAAATAATAATTGCTTTACATACTTCTGAAATTCTCATTTTTTAAGTCCCGAGGGCAACTACTAAGAAAACCTTTTTTTTACAAAATTATTCTTTATTCTGGAACGTAGTTTTCTTCAAGAGTGACACATTCACTCCAACGCTTCTCTAACATTTCGATGTCTTTTTTTATAGCACGATTTATCTTTGAATTCAAAATATTTGTTTTGACAAAATCTCTCTTATTGGACCATTTTGTGAGGTTTGCAAACAGGTAGTAGTCGACCGGTAAGGTTTTACTTACCGGCAGACATTTGCGTTTCACCGGCTGCTTTTCACTCAGCTGATTGACGATTTGATTCCGGAGGGTAGTGGTGGATCCATTGTCACATTTCTGTTTATTGCAGTTAAACACCTCCAAACAGCGCTCTGAACAGCGTTCAATACAGTTAAAGCCCGAAATCGGTAAATGGGCGAATAAAAATTCGAAAAACTTTTTTATTGTTTCGAAATCTTTGAAATTGGAGTCCTATATTCTCGAAATGGTTCACCTTTTCATCACATATTATTTAACTTAATGAAACTTAATATTTAAGCTTTTCCGATAATTTGGAAGATCCCAGTAGTTTTTGGCCGAATCGGTCTACTGGAAATGGTAGCTTCCATAGGAGTTTTTCCGTTTTTGCGAATATTTTGAAAAGTGTATAGCATTTTCGAAAAAACGATTATAAGCAAAAAGATTGTAAATTAAATTTGAAACAACTTTATTTTCCTATTTTTAAATTTTAGGAGTCAAACGACCAAAACGACCAAACCACCAAAATTCGGGATCTCTACCGACCAGGTGGATTGACTACTCGGAATAAAACTTCATACTTTTACTTTTTTCATAATTTGGGAGAACCATACGAAATGTGGTGGGTATCTGTCTACCAGAACTTTTCAGTTTTTGCAATGATGATTAAATTTTCAACAAGAGTTAACCTTGTTACCGAGTTTTAACCTACTTTCACCATACTCCTCCAAGGTATCACAATAGGCGCATCAAGAAGAACGTTCTGATTACCTTTCACATGCTCAATTATACAGTCGTATTTTTGGAGTTTCAAGCTCCACCTAGTGAGTGTCCCACTTAACTCCCGCTAATTCATTATTCACTTTAGGCTTTCATTGCAACTAATAAAGAATTGAAGATCTTAACTTGCTTTTATTAAAACTAGGTGTTTTAGCAATGCGACCGAATGTTGAGGATCTTCGGTCCACTTAAATATTTGCCATTTTTAAGACAATCTGCACGCGGAGAAGTGATGGCTGAATAATTATCGATAAAGGACGGTACCATCATGCCATTCACAGAAATCGACGAACTTGCCTGTTGTTAGTTAGTGTTGGAATGCTTAACATGATCTCAATTTTTTGCTGAGTCCATTTTTTCTTGTATTTCTTATTAACTATCTCAAGATCTATACCAATCTAAGTAATTCAAGGTGATCCTTGAATGTGCCGTTGGTGATCAATTAGTTATCCAGATAGACAAAAATCTGATAGTGGAACTGGAAGTATATATAACCTTGTGTATCAACTAACGGGCACGTTGATTGGCAGCATCACACAACTTAAACGACATCGCCTTGACTTGGTAGAGAGCCCGCCCCGGGAACTGTAAACGTGTCATGATTAATAAAATTTTCAGATTCATTGAAAATGTTCGTAGAATCATTGCAAGAAATTGTTGGCATACTACAAAAATATTGCGTATGCTTCATTTCATATGACACCGATTGACGTGGATCAGTTCAAATTTTAGATGAAAACACACATTTTGATTTGAAATCTAGTAAGCGATTTTCTTTTTATTTCTCTTGTTTCACGACTCGTGAACTGAACTGGATCCGATCATGCGTAAATAATTTCCGATGAACTTATAGATAACAGATTTGTTTGGATTTGGGTCAACTAGAAATTGGTCTGAATAAAATCTTATCGCATTCAACGTAAAGCAAAATGTGCGCAAACATATTTGAGTCATCGAATGATTATCAAAATTATGAGAACAACAACTACGACGATGAAATACCAGGAAAATTTTTAATATTCACTATCGTGACGTAGAGATTTCAGATTTGGTTGTAATATTAAAATGTTTAATCGAATTCCGTTTTTCTTCTTTTAGTTTGCGTTTTATACTGGTTAAGTAATGATTTTGTCCAAAGTGATAAATGTGCAATTCTTAAAGAGTGAAAGTTAATTATTTCTAGGGTTTAATGACGTTTTGGGTAATTAACCCGTACGTGGTAAGTACATCGTATTTAAAATTATGTGAAATATTGCCCTCGGAAATGAATTTTATTACTAAATATTTTGTTTAATAAATACTAATTTCCGGTATCACCTAATAAAATAATCATTTTGTTATAATTTGACATTTGACAAGGGTACATACAAGGCTCGTTTGCATCTTAAAGGTTGTAAAAATATTATTAGTCTTAAAATATCTCATTTTACGTCTTAATTAATTTAACTTAAACTATATACAAAATATTACAAATATTTTTTATTAAGCTGGAAAAGATTAGTTTTCCTTTTTTCCTTACTCATATTCGTACCTTTAAATATCCTTTTGTTGAACGACGTAGTAATGGTTGTCTTCTATATGGTTATGTTCGTGTTAAAACTAGTAAAACCTGGAAAATTTTCTTTAGGTTAAAAATTAACAAAATCCATTTTTATAAATATCATTGCTACAATATTTTGCTGAAGCTTATAATTATTTGCTACCAACAAGTGTAAAACACACGTTGCAAATTGTTCCAACAGTATATAAAATTTCCGTTATATAAAACTATCAAATGTCACGTAACTTAGAGAAATTGTTTTCGTTGTGGGTTGTGTTATGTATGATGTCTACTTAAACAATTTCCGTCAATACATAACAAGTACATACATACGTGGGATTGTATGTCGCGAGGAAATTGTTGAAACGGATGTTTACCTTGACAATTTTGTTTAACGAAAACAACACCATATGTAGTACGAGTCAATTCATCATGAAATGGATTTAGCAGATGCGATACATAAACCAGCCAGAAAAAATACCGATGTAAGGCAATACATAACGTTCCAATTACTCGTAAAATATGGTTTGCTAAAGTAAGATCAAATTGTCTTAAGAAATATTTTCGTAATGGCGTCAATTATCGTTCATCGCTTTCCTTCTCATGATGGATGTGTTTTACAGAATCTTGAAAACATACCTTAATCCTTTTGTTGTTTTGATACTGAAATCGCCTTGCAAATGGCTGATTCAGACGCGAACCAATCCTTAATAAAAAAAAATCACTTCGTTTTGTTAATTTCACTTCCTTTTTTGAAACACAATTGTTATTTTTTTTTTATTTGTATTTAAATAAAAACTCTCAATTAATAGTCCATAGGCTATCAATCCAATCGGATCAAAGACCACCATTAAAGTTCGAAGAACTTGCCATTTTGTAGGTTTTCTTGTTCCATCCATGATCTCCACTCTATCGATTCGATTGAAATTTACACGACAGTAGAAAGTATCATCTGCAATTGACCACCATATTCCGAGCACTTCCACATCTTCAGATTCTCCGCTAATATTCAAACTCTTTCCCGTTAGTTGCTCAGATTTTTCCAGCTCCAGTAATACTCGATTTTGAAATGAAATTTCTTATTTCAATCCCACCGAGTGAATGACTTCGTATCACTTCTTAGGCAAATTTTATGGCTTCTTTTGCCGACGTGAAACTGTCGAGCCAGTCGTCTACGTAATGATTATGACAGATTGCCTTTGACGCGTCTGGGCTCTCTTCCTGGAATTTCATTGCGTTTAGATATTTTACGAATTGTGCCGAGCTCGGATATGTTGTTGCCCCGAATGTCATTACTCTCATGACATAAACATCCGGTTGTTGTTCTTTTCCTCCGTCGCGTCAGAGAATTCGTTGCGACTTTTGATTTTCCTCTAATATTCCAATTTGATGGAACATTTATTTTATGACGCCTTTAGGATCTAATAAATCTGGCCATTTCAGTAAAGCGGAATTTAATGATGTTCCGTTTACTTCTGCTGCTGCATCCCACACTAATAGAATTTTCCCTGGCTCATTCGGATTTGTATCTGTGAAAATAGGTAGGTACCATGTTCGCTTGTAGATCATCATCGTTTCACTCTTGCTTAATTTCCGAACAAACCCTTTTTCCTTATAATCCTTCAACAGCTTTTTAATAGTCGCCGCACGGCCATAAGGTGCTGTTTGCGAACTTTCCGTGTAGTTCTTTCCATAATGTCCCGTGCACGTTCGTTTTCTTTTGATTCAATCAATTTCTCTGGAATTTTAACGCCGAAATTTTCTAATGAGAAAAACTCCTTCACTTTGTCATGTAGGTCATCGTTCGTGTTTTGTAATAAATTTTCCAGAACTGAAGGTTGGATGCATTTCTCATCGAATTGGTTTGAGATGTATAATACTAAATGCTCATTGATACATTTAGTTTAGTTTACCGAAAATTGCCCATCCCAAACGTGTTTTGGCAGCGATTAGTTCCCCCATATGGCCATCTCGAATCTGAACTGGTACTGCTAAATTCAAGTGTTGTAGCCCAATTAAAATTATAGTCCTAGCATTTTCATAGTAGACAAACGGTATACTTCGTAGGTGACTGAACTTGGTAGTGGTACTATCAAATTCCATAATTTGCGCTGATAGATCAAGCCGTGCAACCATGTAGACGTTCGATATCTTGTACACGTCGTTATTAGAAACACCCAAAATCTTAAGATCGACTAGAACTAGATGACTGCGTTTTTCTGTCCGTGTTGTACTGCCTGCCCATTTTAATTCTAGGCTCTTTTGTGGACCATCGAGTTTTAACTTATTTATGCTACTTCCTCGTCTAGCAGAGTTACACTGGAACCCTTATCCAAGAAAGCATATGTTTTGACGCTACTTTCTCGACCACGTAGTACCACTGGTACTATTCGAAACAAAAGTATATTTTTTTGTGGTTGTTGATGAATCTCGACCACGCCTGTAGATTTCGTAGTAACATGATTTGCTCAATTGTAGTTCTTGATACTACGGCATTATGCAACAATTGGTGATGACTTTCTTTACATCCATCTATCTCACATTTTACACGAAGCTTGCATGTCCAAAACTGATGTCTTTTGCAGCATTTCGACACAGAGCGTTTGCTAGTATGATCTTCCTTCTTTCACTGCTTGTCATATTTTTAAATTTAGGACATTTTGCCAATAGGTGTGCAAGCTCACATTTCAAAACGCATGTTTGATTACTATCAGTTGTTTTGACGGATTTACATGTGTGTTGTCAGCAACAGCCACCTTATCGAGCTTGGCCTAGCCATCATGCGAAACTTTAGTTTCCACTTGAATAGCATTAACATAGTTTTGTCTATTTTGATTTCCTTGCTGTCTTTCAAACTTGTTAAACTTTTGTAGCTGTGCTGAGGGTATTGTTACCACTGTGCTCGTCATTTCAGTCTTTGAGCTCAACCAATAGCTAAGCGTAGTTGGCTGATTGCAATTTGACCTTGAATTCTGCCCATTTCAATTATAATTGTGCTGGTAATTTCTGAACGACTTGAACTCTTCCGAACGTTCTGGCACGCTATTGCTGTTGTACAAAGGTACTTGCATTGAAAATTTAATTAATGCGTCTAAACTTTCTTGGTAAACTGGTGGCCTTGATTCAATCTGATCTATCATCAGGTCGAGCACGACGTCACATTTCCCAAAAAGCATCTTCAATGTCTTTATAATTTGGGGTACGTTCTGTGGAAAACATATAGATAGGCTTTCACCACATCGCTTGCGTCACCCCTCAAACATTTGTTGTCAGCCCGCATAACTGTCTTGTACGTGTATACCTTGATATAAACATAGGCCACTCCAACGGACTGCCACAATATGTTGGCAGCTCCTTTGAAATAATTTGACTCATTGTCACCTGCCTCATTGAATGTCCCAATCGGTTTTACTTGGATATGGATTTTTCGGGCAACTTTCTAGACATTGTCTTGAATACGCACTTTGCCTAGTTATTAACGGATATGCTGCTGTTGATCCAAAATGTGTTGATTATCAAGCTTTGAATGGTAAGCCAATTTCTGTTGATTCATCCTAAAGTGATCTGTTTGTGAATCGGGAATGTAGCAGCTCTTCATTACTATACGGTTCTATCTGAACAATCATTTGTCGGATAGGTTGCAACTTCGTTGATTTTGACTGTGTCTCTCGAATAGACCCGGAAATTTTTTTGTTTGTTTTACCATCGGCTGAAGACGCCATTTTATTATCATATACACTTTTCTCATCATGATAATGATCTACCCAATTGACCCATTGTTGCTCTCGATGTTTTCAACTATCTTCGTCAGAAATGCTACTAGACTTGTGTGAACAATCTAAAAGCTTTTGATTTTTCTCCAGATATTGATTTTCCTCCGCTTATGCTCGATGTGACGCCTACGCAATCATAATGATGCCATTTCTCGCACCCGTCACATTCAGCCATTTCCTCCGTATCCAATTTTGTACATAGTGCTTAGCTTTTTGTTTCCAAATGTACCCTTACTTCTTGTGTTGAACACAATTTCAGGGTTGAACGTTGTAACTGATTTTTTCTCCCATAATGAATATTTTTATTTTCACTTAGTTCGTTCTTGTATTACACGAATAAACTTGTATAATTTGTAAAATGTTGCTGTGAAACTGAAATCGCCTTGCAACTGACTGAGTCAGACGCGGATCAATCCTTAATAAAAAAAATCACACCGTTTTGTTACTTTCACTTCCTGTTTTGAATCACAATTGTTACTTTTTTTATTTGTATTTAAATAAAACCTCTCAATCAACAACAATTCAATTCATTAAAATTAAAGTAAAGTTCAAAATTACAAATTATAATGCGTTTATTATAATGCAGAAATTAAACTTTTAGTTCCGATTCTCAACACCTTTATTACCTGACCCGCGGTGTAAGGCAGGAAGCCAAAAGTCAACCGAAAGTGTATCGGCTGCAAACAGAAAACTTCAGAGAACGAAACTGTTCGACAACTATTTTTTGTAATTTTTCATTGTCTTAAAATTTTTTATTTAGAAGTTAAGAACCGCTTCGTTGTGAATTATCGTATTTGGACACTGCATTCTCAAATTAAAACGGATTTCTGGGTATTTAATCAGATAAACAAAAACCACGTGGTTGTTTTATGATTTGGTGTACGGGCTTCGTATTGTATTTTAATAGGTAGTGGACTCTCGTACTATCGATTTTGAATTTAACAGCGTTAGATAGTAGACAACGGAATGCATGTGTCGGTATAGTAGTAAACAGATTTAACTAAACTAAAATTGTACTATGTATTTAATAATAATCTATATAAATACTTGTCAAAAACGCGATTTTTCAATTTTCTTAGCAATAAATGATTTGGAACACTTTTGTTGCAAATTTATTTTAGAATCGATTTGTTCTTAATCGATTTTTTCGTAAGTAAAAAAAAAATCTTGTTACGAATTTGCTCTGTCGAATCCGGTTCATATCAGTGGATTGTGGATACATCTATAAATTCGGCGGTTTTAATATTCTTGAAAATTTGTCCACAATTTTTAGTAAATCACACAATTTACTTCACTTTAATCACCACTAATAATTTTTTGCACTGTTTATTTTCGTTTATAAACTTTCGCGTACCGAAACTCGTAAATGTTAAGTTCTACAAACCCGTATTCAGATTACTCGCGAACAATCACAAGGGTTCTGTTCTGGGCTAATCTACTTTAATCTGCAATACAACTAAATTAAAATTGTTGATAACACTATAGCCGTGTTTTATTATTCGAGTTATATTCGGCGCCGAATGGGAGAATTCTACTGTCGCTATACCATAAAAATGAAATAAATGCATCCTTAAAACAAACATTTATCCCTTGAGATATACTAATTGACATTTATTTTAACATGACGTTATAAAATAGAATTCATCTTGCTGCGTTTTAAATTTTTTTTTTCTATCGGGCGCTAATAAAAAACACAGCTACTACTTCTAATACTACTACTTAAACCTAGATGTCACTAATTTTTATAAATGTCATTAAACTATTAATTAAACATCCATACATAATAAATTTGATTGCACAAAGTTGAAACTACAGGTCTATCTTGTTCTAATTTCAATGAGTAGATGACCTTATGCGGAAAAGTCATCCAAATAGTATTTCACACATAAATAATTCACCCATTTTTAGGTTTGGAAATCTTTTCAGAACCCCAATAAGCACGTTATTTTCTATTTTGGGAGTTTTGAATTAGAATTAACCAATTATCACGTAGCAAATATCTAGCATTTTCTGCATCAAAATCACGAATGGAATTAGCCGATACTTATCCAATTTACTCCATACTCGATGGTCCCAATAGTTCAGGTGGGTCTAAAACATCCAAGACCGTCAAAAACTGAAACATCGAGTTTTGGCACGATTACAAAATACTTTACATACTACGTAATTGTAAAGTAAACGTTTAAACGAATTCGATTTGGTTTGGAAAATTCGCGAATGGCATTTTTCTAGAAATTGTTTATTTGATTTATTAGGTGGTAATGATAGGTTTCAACTGGAATCGTTTAGCCACATTATTGGATTAAATTATAAAATAAAATAGTTTTTTTGTATGTAGGAGGAAAAGGTGTTTGCATTATCGATGTTAAAGTTCAAGGGTAGACTGCGATTAAGATATGTAAATTTCACTTTCGTAGTTTTGGATTATAATTTATAAATTTTATCTTTTAATCACAACTTAAATCGTATTATTTTTCTATCAACGGTATCTGTAAATTATTGCTGGTAATTTTGTTGCCAATAAAAAAGTTATAATCGAGTAAAAGCTGGTATATGACGCGTTATGATGTTAAATTAAATTATCTCTAATCCTGTAATATACAGAAGCTTACGACATAAAACCTGAGATATTGTGTTACTTACAAAATTATTGCCTTTCTAGATGCTCGCTCATTTTATGTCTTAGCAAAAATTATACGTTTTATGGGTACTTAATTATAATTGTAATTTCATACAACTAGACCTGACGGATATGCGGTGGGTGGTTTATTCCAGTAGGAGTAGAACAACATTGTGACGTTATTCTGCTAATGTGATAAAATTGTATTCGTAATTTGAATTGTAAATTACTTGCAATCGTAAATCATCATCGCCCCAGAATTAAATTTGATGACTACTGGAAATTTTAAATTTTATAAATACATATATAAATTAACTTCCCAGTTACAAAAAAGAATTTAAGAAGTTTTATTATGCATAAGAGTTTTAAATTTGGTAAAACAGTCTTGTATAATCAAAAAAAAACATTATCCCTGCTTTAATTTCAAAGAAACCAACTAGGCAAACCTTTGTTTGCTAAAAAATTAATTTTATTTAAATGCTAAACTTCTCAACTTGTCATCAATGCAAAAATTGAAAACATCTCATTGAAGCTGCCACTTCCGGGACACAGATTTTCACAATATTTCGCAAGGATCTCCCAATTAATAGAAAAAGTTTCAGTATGAAGTTAGTTTTATTCCGAATAGTCTGTAGAGATGTGGAATTTTGGTGGAACAAAGTTTTTTTTAACAAAACTCGTCATTTTCGGTAAAATTTAATAAATGATCTGAAATAATTTTGTTTTAAATTTAATTTAAAATCTTTCTTCCGGTAGACCGATTTTGGCTAAAAAACAGTTTTGGCCAATAATCGTAATTTCCGCTTAAATTTTGGAAAACTGACCTGGACCGATATTTATGCAAAATAAATTTACAACGATTTAGTGGATAGCCTCTCTCTCTATCTCTGGCACTATATCCCATCAAAGGATTTGGCCACCTCAAAATGAGGTTTCATACTCATATTTTCATTTCGGATAATGAGTGATTAATTCATTGATCCTAAACCAGCCGTGCAATTTTTCCTTGTTACCACCGGGAATTGAACCCGGGACCTACAGTCGCTGGAGCAAGCATGCTGATCACTTTGCCACCGGGGCAGTTAGGATGGATAGCGTTTTTCTCATAAATACGGTCACTATAGTTTTGAGCGTTGCTCGGCTATAGTTGGTTGAATTGCAAACTTTTTGTGACATCCCAAGTATTTTTAGTTTCGGCTTTTCGACCAGTTTTCCAGAACTCAGTCTAAGCTTAGTTTAGATTAAGTTACAGCCAAGTCCCCCATTATTTTAAGAATTCCTATGAAACTTGTCGCGAGAAGCTGGAACCGGGGCAACTAAAAATTACCGATTACTCACACATATGCTTATAGGGAAAACGAATGTCAAAGTCTTGCGCATGAGTGTAATAGAACATTTATTTGAGAAAGGCGGTTCGTTTGAATGAAAGTAAAAATAATTATTTCAAAATAAAATTTATTTATATGTACTTTCAAATTTCAAAATAAAATATACATAATTTAATAAATTTCCTTTACAATTATAAAGGGTAAATAAGCATACGATAAGCAACTAAATAAAATCAAAATTCTCACATTATTATTACAATACAAATTAAAAATTAGATGTTTCCTAATTCATCTTTCCGTTTTCTTTTAGAAATTTTATCTTTTACAGAATAGAAAAAATTACTGGCCAAGGAATCGAATAAAATATGAGTGGCATCATGAAATTTTTCCAAAGCACAATCTAAAATTAAACAGAAACATAATTAAATATGTATTTAAATATTTATTATATTTTTACGATTTTAATGAATAAATGCGAATGATATGAAGTTGCATGTGTATTCATTATTCATCGAATTTACTAATTTACCTTTTAAAATTCTTATTATTAAAAGTACCTAATTATGCAGAAACAAATAATTTTGTATAATTAAATTTATTATTAACACATTATATAATATAAACACAATATAAAATATAAAATTAAAAATTTATTGACCACTTACCAAGACAATTTTCCCGCATTTATTAAAATGGCTGACAAACTTTTTTTATTATTGTAAGAAATCACCTATGAACCAATAAACTTATATGTGTATTGTGTATATATTACTTTTTCCCGACATACCAGTTTAGCATAACTTACCAGAATACAAAAAATTCTAAACTCGACGAATGAGTTAAGATTTGTTATACTTGGGATCAAGTATAAACATTTCAAAATTGACACGTTCATTTTTAACTGTAATACCGCGTAAAAATCGAGACATTCTGTAATTTGATGGAACATAACGCCAGATATATAATTAGCGGGAACACAAGATCCAACACGCAACATTGTGCAATATGACACAACATGAAGCCACATTCTACACCACGGTGCGACATCTCACAATATGGTGACACATAACGCAACATCACGCAGCATGGTGCAACACCACGCAACATGGTGGCACATTGCGCAAAACAGTGCAACACTATGCAACATAAGGCAACATGGTAAAATATTACACAGCATGGTGCAACAAGACGGCCTATACGGAAGTCTTCTAAATGAACTACCAAGAAATCAGAACTTGTAATTGATTACATATGCCAAAAACTCTGCCTCACCAAATTTTGTTAAAACCATTCAAACCAAATAAAATGTTAGAAAGCCAACATAACATGACGCAACAAAGTGCAACATTTTTTGATTTTTTGCGGCCATATAGATGCTTTTCAGTAACTGGCGAATATCTCAAAAACTCCCACATGTAACCAATAATTTCGGTCCCTTCTCTAATGGTTAAGATAAAACTGAAACTAGAGGGAAGAACCTTACAAATTCAGTCAGAACTATAGCCTCTACAGCCAAACAAAGTATGGCACAAGTAGCACGATGCATTCTATAATTTTTTAGCCGAAACCTTATAATTCCAGCCAGAACCTGATAAAGCCAACCAGAACCATATTACAGCCAAACCAACTATGGCACAAGTAGCACGATGTATCATTGTGCACTATATAATTTTTCAGCCGGAACCTTATAAATCCAGTAATATACCATTTTTCGGGGAATAACCTTACAAATCCAGCCGGAATCATACCCTATACAGCCAAACTGACTATGGCACAAGTAACACGATGCATTGTTCATCCGCATGTGCACTTTGTGCTGTTTCAACCGGAACCTTATAATTGTAGCTAGAACCTGATAAAGCCAACCAGAACCATAGAACAGCCAAAGCAACTATGCCACAAGTATAGCACGATGCATTGTGCATTATTGTGCACTATATCATTTTTCAGCCGACACCTTACAAACCTAGTAACATACAATTTTTCGGGGAAAAAGCTTACAAATTCAGCCGAAACCTTACAATTCCGACCAGAACCTGATAAATCCAGGCAGAACCATATAACATCCAAACCAACTATGGCACTATATAATTTGTCAGCCGTCATAAAATTGTTTGGAAGAAAACCGTACAAATTCAGATGAAACCATACTCTCTACTCTAATAACCTTACAAATTCCGCCGGAACCATACCTTATACAGAACCAGAACTATACCCCCTTAATGATGCATTGTCCATCATTAAGCACTATATAGTTTTTCAACCGGAACCTTATACATACAGCATTTTGCGTTTTTTCGGTAGAAACCTTATATACAGCCAAACTATGAAACAAGTAGCACAATGGATTGTCAATTGTCATCAATGGATCATTGCGATACCATAGTTTTTTCACCTGGAACCTTATAATTTCATCCGGAATCAGTTAAAGCCAGTCAGGACCATACTATCGCCAAACCAACTATGGTATAAGAAGCACGATGTATTGTGCATCATTGAGGGGGGGGGGGGGGGGAGGGTTTCCATCCGGAATCTAATAAAGCCAGCCGAAACCATATCCTCTTCAGCCAAAATAGCTATGGCACAAGTAGGACAATGGGTTGTGCACTATAATGAACTATAATTCCACCCAGAACCATAAAAATCCATAAAATGTCAACTGGAACTATTTGGGAACATTCCTTAATCCGCTAAAAGTGTTAATTAAATAAAAAGTTTCGAGATGAAATGTTCGGTCAAACTAATTCTAGCAAATTTGCCGGATTTTTAGAAATTTTTACAATTGCTCGACAAACATTGGAAAATTATCTGCGGAGATTTATAACAATCGTAATAAATTACTAAATGAATTTTTTTGCCGAGAACGTTTTATCAAATCGAGCAACTATAGCTCAAACGAACATGTCACTTTCATTGATTACAAATAAATCACCAATTGGTTGATTTTTCGCAGATCAATGCATTTTTAATGATGATGTTATTTCCAGTGTCAATATTGAAATAATTTGTGATACATGTGGAACTAAATTCGAAAGAAACTCAATAAAGATAAATATTCGGGAATCTTACTGTAGCGTAGCAATCTCACATTTTTACTTCCGTAATAATAAACCGTAATCTTCGATGATGGTGACGAGGTAGAGGACCCTTTGCAAGGACAAACAAGTCGCACAATGTTGATCTCGACGCTAATAATATGAAAGCGCGACACTGTTTAATTTTTACTTTGTGGTAAATGTCCCAAGAAACACACAAAGCTGTGATAAGATCATAGCTCAAATGTTCTCTGTCAGTATGATTCATCTTTCATACTTGGTTGTTATTTTAGACAATGCTTGTCATGGAATGCCGCATTAAGGCTGCGGGCCAATAGTCGGGTAAAAATCAATTTTAAGTAAATTTTTCGGTAAATTCATTTATTTTTCAAAAACTCTATGGCCAGCTGATCGAACAATCTGTTCTAAATCCGAATGATTTACCCAACTATTGGCCTGCAGCCTAGGACAAGCAAATTTTGAAGAAGTTTGAATAGCTTTTAAAGGGTGGGATTCCAAATTTTATGGGAAACGCTTAACGAAACAGTTTCATCCTTCGTACCTGTTTGAGTTGTAGAGAGGCCGCGAATTTAGGTGAAAAACTATTTTTTTAATAAAATCGTCACTTTCTCTTAAATTCGAGATGTTTATAAGCTGTAGGGAGAACACAAACCGACAGACACCACCTCGAAAACCATTAACCACTTCGAAAATTCTCGCGTTCATAAATTTAATGAATAATTTACTTCCTTTAGTTTTGTAAAAGAAAGTAAGTATCCTGTGCTACCGACTAATTAAATTTAATTTTTGTTAGAATAAAAAAATTAGGTTCTATCAATTATTTTTAAATGAGGCCGCCGCACCGTTACAATACATAATAAGAAAATTCAATTTTCCAAACGAGAGGTGCCAAATCAACGGAGCTGTAAAACCGCTTGTATCTGAACTGTTAGTTGTGAATTTATATAATTGGTTAAAGATTGTTTCGGCCACAAATATTAATAAAACTTTTTATCCCATTTGAAATTAAATTTGCAAGTGAAACTTTAAATTTGTGTATGATATTCGTTGAGCTTGTAAAACATATTTTTTGGTACTAATGCCAGTGGCACAAAAATACAAAGTTGGTTAAATGTTAGTAAGCAGAGTATTAAATATTCCAAAGCGCTAAGCTGCAGCGAAAAAGTTTAAATTATAACAATATCATGACAACAAAAAGGCAAAATAAATTATGGGTATAGCGAGAACCGTTTTAAAAATGTTCATTTCCCGTGTACCATAATCATCATCATCAAGTGAAAAACAAAAAGTTTTTCCATTGTTAAAAATTTTATCGTAGTCCCTTTTTTGCTGTCTATTGGTATTTTGTTGTGTATACGTCGACGAGTGGGTGGTTTTGAAACAATGTTATAACAACACACTTTTTGTTGGGTACGTGATATGCTACTGATGTGCTTTACACATACATATGTATGTAACTATGTGGATTTCTATAGTTTTGGATGTTTATGTTTGTAATGCCAAACAGACGAAATAAACATAAACATAACCAAAAAAACATCCCCCCAAGAACAATGGAAAATAAAATTAAAAAAGTTCCATAGAATTTTGTTTTTATTTCAAATTAAATTAATTTTGTTATTTGGTACAGAGTTTTGTTGGTAAGCACAGAGTAAGCACGAAAAAGCTGTATTTCCATTGTTGGTAATTTTATTTTTTAATATTAACTCGTTTTATGGAGCGTTCTCTTGGATTATTTAAATTTGGGAATTATTCTGTTCGGTGGATTATGTAGTTACAGTGCTAATATGCGACCAATTAAAATTTAAAGGATTTACAGATTTTAATCATTTAATTTAATTTAATTAAAATTAATTATTTTTCTATTTTTATTTTAAAGAAACCATTTACAATTTCGTAAATTGGGAAAATCTACTAAATTGGAAAGTTATGCAGACAAATATGCTTATAAAAGTTAACCGCGCGATACACCTGGTTGTGTGTAGGAAAATGCGTTGGTAATTTGTTTATTGTTTTATAGGGATGTGGGTTTTTTATGCAAAATACGAAAATAAATAGTATTCAGACAATATTGATGTTGGCTGTAACGATTTTAACATGTGAGAATTTATAATTTATCAACACGTGTTTAGACTGGTAACTAATTCACTAATTCCAATCGGCCAAGATCGAAAATTTTTTACAGCAAACTGATTTTTATATTTAATTTAAAGTCATTACTATTTGAAATTCTTGAAATCTCTGAGTGTATACGCTATATGGCTCTAATTAATTTTCGCTATTCTGATATCTCGAAAACAGTTGCAGAAATGGATGCTACATTCTTACGTTTAATGATAGAATGTGTTTAAACTCGGAATTTGATGGTCTAAAATATTGAGCCAGACCTAATATCTTCAGGCCATCTTGCTTTCCTTCTGGCATAATTTCTCTTGAGGCAACATCGGCGAGGTTGTTTCAGATGGTACATGACACCGCATATACAGCTTGTGGAAGAAGCTTTTTTGAGTCTGTCCAATGATGAAATTCCACACCCTAATCCATTTTTGTGTATAGTTTTATTTCAAATTTACTGTAATCTAGGTTTACCGAAGGACCTCCTAACCGAATTTTCTCAAAACTAGGACTCATCACACACAACTCCTGGCATCAGAAGCCATTTATTACCGCAAAAAAATTATCGATTCGTGGCAAATGAAAACCTCTATCCACCAATTTTTTATAACATCGTGAGATAAAAATCGTAAAAAAATAAAACGGAGCCCTGGCCCACCACAAGATTCCCTAAACCAATTCCTACAAAATCAAGACACATACCAATCAACTTTGATACTTGTAAGCTCCATTAGCAATTGTCATCAAAGTCGTTTGAGCTGAGAAAAAATAAAGAACCGGGCTCAACATTGGACGACCCCCTAAACATATTTTCCTGAAACCAAGTAGCAATCTCACCTCACAGGGAATTCACGATACTTGACTTGTCGCCGGATAAGTTAAAGATTTATAGTCGAAACCAACGATTTTGGCCAATCACAGGTTGGCTGTCTAGCCTTTCCAGCAATTGAAGGAGTAACTTAAAAATACATAAACGTAATAATTATATCTTCTGGCTGAATGTTATAAATGGCATGACAGATATCATGATACATTTTACTGTCGCGATAGTAATTTTTTTTTCAGGAATAGAAAACTCTCTCGATGGTTATGGTTTAGTGAAGCTATTGAGCGGTTTGGACTAAATATCGCGCTAGCTTAATATAAATGAAAAGTTTCTAGACTACCAAGCAATATGAATACATCTTCAAAATACAAGTAATTTTAAAGTTTCGGGCTGCATGTTATAAATGTAATGACAGTGTATCATGACACTGTTCATTGTCACGATAGTGCCATTTTCTCGGGTTGGGATAGTAAACTCTCCCGATAGTGATA
Organism: Nephrotoma appendiculata; assembly: GCA_947310385.1. NCBI lineage: Eukaryota > Metazoa > Arthropoda > Insecta > Diptera > Tipulidae > Nephrotoma > Nephrotoma appendiculata. Next base: position 306,717,402 of record OX371225.1, on the reverse strand, counting down.
GTTTATTGTTGCTGTAGGATTTCGATTACATATACGCGTGCGAGTTTATTTAACACTTTAAAAATATTAATTCGTCGTTTATAAAAGTCGAGGGATCATGATAGTTCAGCTTCAGCTTGAACTAGAAAATCCTTTTTCCTTTATTTCGTGCTGACCATATATCATTTTATTTTGGTGCTATCTTGCGGAGAATAAACTTTCTATATTTTTTGTCGAGTACTGTTAATTATATCTGTTAAAATCTCGATTAAAATAGTAAAAGGTTTCTAGACACACACTGGTCGGCTTGTTGTTTGTATATTGTCAATTTGAACTTAAAATAATTTAATCCTAACTAAAACCACTTTAAAAAATATGAAATAACTCGATCTTTTCAGAAATGCCTCAATCAATTTGTGTACGAAATCCATTCATCATTAGGTAGTCTGAAATTGTTGTTTACCAAAGAGATAAAAATTTATAGTGTAATTCGAGGCCAAAAATAATTTTGTTTCGTTGAATAATTATTTTTAAATTATTTTTTGAAAGTTCAATAAATCATGAGTGTGTGTGTGTGTGTGTGTATAAAAATGTATTTACCACATTTTCATTTTCCCAAAGGATATTTATGTTTGTACTCCCATCTTTATGATAACCATAAACCAAACCATTATTAATCGAAAATAACTGAGATAAATTTCAACAATGCAAAATACAAATTTCCTCTCCACTCTGATTATTTTGGCAAAATATTTATTGCAAGGCAATTATGTGCTTGTATTTTATATCTCGTTCGTTCAATTTGTATATCCACAGATTCACATAAACCAATTTATCGTAACAAAAGCTGTTATATAGGTCAAGGCTTTTGGGTTGCAAAGTTGGGTAACTATGTATTTATAATTTTTGAATTTTTGTGAAAGGATAGATGTATTGGATAGATACGTCATAACTTTAAACAAATAAATTAAACCAAATAAAATATTAAAGGGGTTATCGCAGGTTTAGTTTATATTGGGTATGTTCAGAAACTTGTAAATTCCTATGCGAACTTTTAATAAGTGTTTGGGACATTTGTACTAGGCGTAACATAAGAAGCAAAATCTTAATCATAAATATTATTCAGACGCGTGTAGGAAGTTTGTACTTGATCTCAAAATTTGTGTGCCTTTATATTTTTGGAATAAAGGTCTTGTTTATCGAGGAGTGTACAAACCCATCGATATGCTCTAAATGATTATGTATCTCACGTGATTGTAATTTATTTTTTTTATTATTGCAAACCCCAATCACCCCAATTCATCACACTAACAATTTATAAGTGCTCTATATATATGGGAAATTTGATGATGCCATTTTACGATAACCACCGTTATCTCCAATTTATTATATCGATATTGATAATGGTAATTAATTTTAGTTTGGGAAAGTAAATAAAATTGGAAATGGCTGATTTAAAAATGAGTCGGTACGGTAAAATGTCAAAGGTGATTTTTATATTTTATTCAATGCACCGCGGCGGGTTGCTGATTTTGATTTTATTTTACAATTGCGAGGTATGTAAAGTATTGTAAATTTGAAGGTGAGTTATAATTTTCTGACTAAATTGGTGATTTGAAACAGTTACCATTCTATGATAAACGCTATTTCCGAAACGACTACTTATTGCTTACTATTTGGCCACCATCTTAAATAAGTATGTTAAACTCACGATACACTAAAGAAATGTTAGATATTCATCGAACAATTTTTGTGAACAGTAAAGTGACCTCGCGGACATACTTATTTGAATAAGAGAGACTCTAGCACAAATAAGTTTATGTTTCTTACTAGACCATAACAAATCTCTTAATATCAAGACTGCCCAATATTAAAATCTTTATAAAGGGTGATTTTTTAAGCTGAAACTTTCATTATCTCGGAAAATAAGCACTCAACGAAAAAAATGCGCATTATCAAAATTTAATCATTCCGGGGAAAGACATACATTAGTGTTACAATTAGTACCTCTCCTCTCCTTCTTGTATGTAGGCGGGGGGTAGCTGTAATGAAAACTAGGGGTTTCTATTTTAATTTCAAAGTTCACATATCAGAACACATAACACCAAAATTTCGCCACTACCACCAGTCCCAAATTTTCTGTACGTGTGTATCTAATTGAAATCCTCCTCCTAAACGGCTGGATCGATTTTATTGAAATTTTGGGTGTGTCTTTGTGTCGGTCCCTGGATGATTTAGATTCACAACTGCTATCGGTAGGTGGCACTGCGATTGGGTTGTAAGATTTTTTTTTATGCACATTTTTGTATTTATATTTTTAAGATTTTTCACATATTAGAACATATAACCTCGAAATTTCACCCCCACGACCCCCCAATATTTTATAAAATGAAAAAAAAAAAACGGCGCTGATGTCGAATGCTGTGGTGTTTGACGTACGTATCAATACATGCGGAAGTCACTTGCCTTATAGCTTGGCGTTGTTTTGATATTTCAAATTCTGTTCCCGTTATTTACATCTGCATTCAATTACAATCTAACCTACTTTGCCGCATCGCATTTGGACCACTGATTAAGATCCCAATATCGATTTTTCACCACAATTATAACGAGGCATTAATAAAGATTGAAGATAGGTATATGAATTCTCATTTCGAATATGCCACTCATTTATTTTGATTTACCATACCATCGTCTAACCACCCAACAGTTTGATGCGGCCTCTTTGACTACGTTTGTTGTAAATAATAAACAAGTGCTCACTGCTGAACAAAAGGCGGATTCTTATTTTTGGACACACCAGGTGACACTAGCAAAACATTCTTCATCTCACTGATACTTGCGCGCATTTGATCATAAAATCATATTACGTTGGCAATTGGTTCATCTGGCGTTTGCTTGATGATGGAAGGACTACACATTCAGCACCCAAGTAGCCATTGAACGTTCACACAAATCCAGACGCAATATACAATATAAAGAAGCATTTCAGCTTGGCTAAAGTTTTGCAAAAATGCAAAACTATTATCTGATGAATGCACCATGACTCACAAGCATTCACTTGAAGCTCTCGATAGTACGATGAAGGATATTAACGTTAATACAAGGCTTTTTGGTGGCGCCTTACTGTTGCTGTCCGGTGATTCCAGACAGACATTACCAGTCATTATACACGTTACATGTGCGGACGATATTAACGCATGTTTGAAACAATTATACCTATGGCGAAATGTCAATACATTACACCTTAATATAAATATGCATTTTTAACTGCAAAACAATCCATTGACACTGTCGTTCTCCAAACAATTGCTCAACATTGACAATGGGAAAATTCGATTTCAATTTTTGCAGCATGGTAGCTACGGGCCCATTGAATATTCCGCTCATCCGAAAGTGCTGATGGACAAAGAATGTCCCCATTGTCATGCTCTCAAATTCAAACATGAGTCAGCCGGGATGTGTTGCGCATCAGGAAAAGTGCAACTACCAGAAATTAAGACACCACCAGAACCATTGAACAGCTTGCTCATTGCTCGGATCCAGATTCAAACCTGTTCCTGAATTTCATTCGCACATTCAATTTATTTGTTCAAATAACTTCACTCGGAGCAACAGAAATAGTACACAATACTGCGGCAATGCTCCTCGATTGAATGACAATGACGAAATAATGCGCTACCAAATTGGCCGGTACATCAGCTCCAATTCAGATGCTTGGCGTATCTTTGGCTTCTCAATTCATGAACGGAATCCAGCGCAATTATACATTTAGCCATCCATCTTAAAAACGGGCAGCGCGTATTTTTCACCAACGAGACAGCAATTGAGCGTGCCATAGATCCACTAAAAACTACACTCACCGAATTTTTTGAATTGTGCGTGCGGATACTTTCAATGCCTTTGCACGAACACTACTCTATTCCGAAATACCACGCTATTTCACATGGAATCAAACAAAAAAATGGATGCCTGACAAGCAAGGCACAATAATTGATGCGTGCCCTGGTCTATTAAAATCAAGCACTTTGGGCCGAGTATATACAGTCACTCCAAAGCAGATTGAGTACTTCTAAAAAGCAAAGTGAATGGACAACACATATCCAACATATAAAGATGCATGACTTGCACTCGGCTTGCTCGAAGACGTCAACCACTAGGACGATATGCTTGCTGATTCAGCATTGGGCTGCACAACAACAAAAATTCGTCTACTTTTCGCTATAGTATTGACTACATGTTTTCCAGAAGGAGCAGACGTGGTGTGGGAAGAGCACAAAGATTCAATGACTGATATATTGCATCGAATTCTTATACGGTGCAACGATCTAGCGATTACATTCAACAACGTTATGTACAATGAAGCATTGATTACTATCGAGAATCGTTGCGTTTTTGTTGCCAATTTACCACTCAGTCATTTCGGTAAGAGTTCGCCGAATCGAAGTGCATCTGATTTAATGAACACTGAAATGAATCGTGAACTGCAGTACGATACTGCATAAAAGGCAGTGATTGTTACTCGCACTGTCCCACTACTGACTCCTGAACAAAAAATCATTTACGACCGCATTATGCAGGCAGTTTTAGTGGGACAAGGTGGATCCTTTTTTTCTCGCCGAAATACGATCAAATAATGGCATCGCATTGGCCGTTGCATCATCTAGTACTGCAGCAACTTTATTAGATGGAGACAGAACAGCTCATTCAGCATTTAAGCTGCCACTGAATATTCAAAATAACCCAGACGTAGTGTGCAACATAAAAAAACAATCGTACTTGGCCACAGTGCAGAAACAATGCAAAATTGTCATCTGCACTATGACAATGAATGACAATGAATGCACAATGAATGAATGCACTATGACACACAAATATTCTATTGTGGCGTTGAACAGATCACTCAAAGATATAAAAAGCAACGGTAAACTATTCGGCGGCACCCTGTTACTCCTTCCAGGTGATTTCAGACAAATACTTCCGGTCATTCCACGTTCAACGTACGTTGAGGATCGATCAACGCTTGCTTAAAATCATCGCATCTGTGGCGTAATGTTGAAAAGGTCCGGCTAAAAATAAACAAGCGCGTCCAAATACTACAAGATCCATCTGCTGACACATTCTCGAACCTATTGTTAGATATCGGCGATGGAAAAGTTGCTGTCTACGAAAATACTGGATGCATAAAATTGCCCACTAATTTCTGGACAATCGTTGATTCGCAAAATACTCTCATTGACCGCATATTTCCCGATGTACATACAGAATAAATCATGCATGGCTGGCAGAAAGAGCCATGGCCAGGCATGCCACCACATGCATTCTACGACTGAAAGTTGGATCTTATTTTACTTCGGAATTTGAACCCACTACGGCTGTGCAAGAGCACGCGATTGGTAATTAAAAAATTGATGAAAACCATTATCGAAGCCACCATTTTAAATTGCAAATGGCAGTCAACAATTTTACTACATTCAACAGAAACGTAAGAAGTTACAACACAATTATTTTTTTTGTTCTTAAATTAAAATTTTTTTTTGTTTGTTTTTTTGATTCTATTAAATTCAAATTAAATGGTGGTGGGTAGTTAAGGCTTAGTTAAGTACTGTTACTTTAGGTTTAGCTAGGTAGGTTAAAAATTTTATTTCAAATTTTCTTAATCAATGAATTTTTGCTGTTGATCTTTTTGACCAATAAATTAACTTAATGCTCATTTTTATTGAAATTTATTGCGTAATTATTTTAATTAAAATGAGATAAATTTGTGAAAGAAACGAGGGTGAACTGGAGTGAGTGTAAACCGCAATAACAGTAATATTAGTATAATTAGCATTTCCTAATTTATAGCGGTTAAAATTCATCCGCACAAACTTTCTCTTGACCCCCCCCCCCCCTGCCCCACCCTTGATGCTTAGCTGTGCAACAACCGCTTAAAGTCCCTGTTCATTTTTTTATGTAAAAGGTCAAACAACTTATAGGCTTTGAATAGACATCGCTAATCAATTCGTAAAATAATAATTTTCACTCCATCATATAGAAAAATAATTTTACTCTATATCTAAAACTGTTAGGCAATAGACTTTTCTCATCACGCTACTGTAATATAGATACGAGTCTCGAGTAATTCAAAAGTTATGTGCTGTTGTTACACACTATCTTAGTGCTTTGACATTAAAAAATAAATAATACGACGTTTCGCGTTCTGTCAGATTCAAAATGTGCAAGGTGAACGCAAACTAACGACAGCGGTAAAAAATATTTAATTTAAAAGAAAAATCACAATTTCCAGCTCCTGATTTTATCTACTTTGTGCAATCATAGATAATCGCTATTCACCTGACGGGTTTCAAATTTTAGTCGAAGAAGTTTATTTTATTTCCATTCGGGCATTCAACACTCAATAAAAATTATAATTAACAAAATATGCTCTCATATTTCTTATATTTATATACGAGCATATACACTCACACTTAAAGCGCTTTTTATGCGAGTAAAGCACAACAATAATTTTCTTTCGTACGTAGTATACGAATCCAATTTTTCGTATAAAACAGGAACCAACACAATTGAATAAAATTTGACCCATTTTAACGCATGCGTTACATAAGAAACTAAAAAATGAAAACGACGAAAGCGAAGGCAAAAAAAAATTATAAAAAGCTTCTATTTCCACCATTGGAGCTTTATATGGATTGTGTAGTCATAAAAAGTATAATTTCAAGACAATCCGCAGTACATCGTAGTACATTGATTTGTAAAGTTGTCTAAAATTTAAAAAATAACAAAAAAAAAAAGTTACAATTTTTTCAAATTTTCACCCAAACAAATAAAATTTTCAAGTGCTTTTAGTTGTTTTATAAAAAAAAGTGTTAATAAATTTTTAACTTGGAAAATTTTTCCAATTTTTAATTTTTGTGTAAGTATTTGAGTGGCATTTTATATATATGTAAATACAAAAATCCCGCATCTAAAAATTGTATGTGTCGAAAAATTAAATTATAAGAAAATTCTGTACTTTAGTGAAAAGTTGTTCACAGTATCCTTGTTGATTGTGTCACCGTAAACTTATGCTTCTTAAGGTAAGTCATTAATGTTTTTGTGTCCACATTTTTCGGATTATTTATATGTAAATTTTGTAAATCGCGAGAAGCACATTCACCTTAATACTGTTAATACGAAGACGTAAAAAAAAGTTTCCTGTTCGTGCTTTTAAGCACATTTTTCTGATGTTTTTTATGATTTATTTAATACCTGCTGAATTTAATGACAAGACAATTTTGGTTTTGTTGAGCTTGTGGTTAGAGATGTGTGCTTAATCATCAGAGGGAAAATTTTGTTTGGCGAATTTAGATTTTATCGTGGATTTTACATAAAAATGAGTTTTAAAAGTCGTCATGTGGTTTTATCAGTGACATATCACTTTGCACGTTATAAAATACTGTAGCGACGGCAAATATACTCGCTGTACACGAGATATGATCAATTTTTTATCAACTTTCTATAATAAGTTTTGAAGTGAAGTTGAGAAATTTCAGATATTTTTTAACAAACTTTTCGTGTTGATATAAATAAATTTAAGAGTCCTTAATTTTCGATTAAATTTAAACTTTTAATTAAAGTCTACAAAAAGTTGTATTGATATTGGGAATAAAACGCAGTAAATTTTTATTTCAACTTGGGATGCAAAGATTTGTTATTGCTATCATATTCGCCTTTAGTTATTGCAAGGATATAATTGTTTGTATGGTCATAGTTAACCTCGAGAAATGACTGTACTCAGTGAAATTCTGAAAATTTTAATCTTTTGTGAAGAGAAGAGACCTAATTCTGCTTGACATTTAGGTAATCGGTTATTCGTAGAACGACGTCTTTTGTTTCAATTATTGGTAAATTTGTAATTTTGGACAAAGTAGAGTTTAGCAGTTCAGTTTTTTATAACTATTGATCCTCCAGGTATTCTTTTAAAAACTTATTCAAAATGCTGGTCAAATCAGAATTTTATTAAATTTTGTGATTCTACAATTCATCGCATGAATACGTCTACCAATTTTAGTAAAATAGGATTTACTTAAATCCCAAATCGCCATATTCTTTTAATTAGCATCGAAACGAAGGATCGCCGATCGGGCGAAGTCCACATGAACGTGATTGTGTATAAAATGTATCCGCGGTCGAGAAAGTACCGCGCTAATATGTAATACGACTGTGCATTTATGGTAATCTATAATACTGAAATATACTAATGTACGGAACAATCACTGGTTGTATTGTAAAAAGTTAAAAATAAAAATTCTTTCAAGCGAAATTCATGTGTGAATGAAATATATGAAGAATCTGAAAGAATCGATTTCTAGGGGCTACAATATAATACACTTGCACACCGTTTAAACCATTTAAACCAGAGATGGCACGATCATACTATGGTTGATTTGTAATTGGAACGTAAAAATTAATGGAGGTTTGACAATATTGTCGAAGTAAACACGGCCTGCAATTTATAAATTTTACCAAATTTTGCAATTTATAATAAAATTTTAAGAATTTGGCTTTTATCGATACTCGGGACATCTATGAATATCTTTATGAACTAACATTCCCGTTTGATAATTTATGAATTTTTGTATTTTTCATCTTTGTTTCATTTTGACATTTTCGGGTTAATCAAGCTATGCAGACATTAAAATTGAAAGTTAATGTAAAATAAACTATTATAATAGAAATTAAATTTATTTAAACATTATATTAAATTATACTTATAAAATTCAAATGTCAATTTGCTAGAAATGGAATTACAATTTTGACAGAATTTCAAAAAAATTTCCAATGCAGAATTTAATATAGCAGAAATTGAATACAAATTTTAAGTATTAAAATCAAAATTAAAAATTATGTCAGAAAATAATAAATGTTTAAATTAAAAGAATTGGAATGGGATTTTGCACACAGCGAGCCGGTTTTTTGAGCGAGTTTTGAGGTAAAAGCGAGAAAAAGTGATTTTGCATAAATATCTTCGAAATATTCCGACTATTATTTCTCCTCCCTTATTTTATAAACACTATGTTAAACCACAACAGCAAATAATTTTCACAATTATTTATTAATTCACTATTTAAACCATTTACAATTTTTAATTACATCACTCTTTTCACTTAACTGCTACTGCTTCGTTTTTAATCTTTCGTCTCCCAAATGACTCACTCAAGGGCCAACCATAAAAAAATTATAAAATTTAAAAAAATTAAAAAATTTTACGACACTTATTTCTAATGACATTCCCATACTAGACGTAACGAGTGTGCTTGTAAATATTATTGAATATTGAATGGTAGCTATTTGTTTTTAGATAGCACGACACATATTTTAATTTTTTTTAAGTTTGAACGCAAACTTTCGCTCCAATAATTTTTATTAAGTGACAATTCAAATTTAACGAAGCTTCGTTAAATTTTTTAATTTAAATTAATTTTTTCATGGGCGAAAAGGGCCAACCATAAAAAAATTATAAAATTAAAAAAAATTAAAAATTTTGACGACACTAATTTTTAATGACATTCCAGCCATACTAGACGTAACGAGTATGCCGTAAATATTGTAGAATATTGAATGACAACTATTTATTTATTTATAAACTATTTGTTACAGTAACAGCTGTTTATTGTTTGTTGTTTTTTTAGGTAGCACGATACAAATTTTAATTTTTTTTACGTTTGAACGCAAAATTTCGCTCCAATAATATTTATTAAGTGACAATTCATATTTAACGAAGCTTCGTTAAATTTTTTAATTTAAATTAATTTTTCCATGGACGAAAGCACAGAAACGGCATTTAACGCAAACATAATTTTTTTAAAGTTACGTTTATAATTTTTTTTAATTTTTCTATGGTTACCCCTAAAGCACAGAAATGGCATTTAACGCAAACATAATTTTTTTAAAAGTTACGTTTATAATTTTTTTTAATTTTTCTATGGTTACCTCTTCAAGGGCCAACCATAAAAAAATTATAAAATTAAAAAAAATTAAAAATTTTGACTACACTAATTTTTAATGACATTCCAGCCATACTAGACGTAACGAGTATGCCGTTAATATTGTAGAATATTGCATGACAACTATTTGTTATAGTGACAGCTGTTTATTGTTTGTGTTTTTTTTTTAGGTAGCACGATATAAATTTTAATTTTTTTTACGTTTGAACGCAAAATTTCGCTCCAATAATTTTTATTAAGTGACAATTCATATTTAACGAAGCTTCGTTAAATTTTTTAATTTAAACTAATTTTTCCATGGGCGAAAGCACACAAACGGCATTTAACGCAACCATAATTTTTTTAAAGTTACGTTTATAATTTTTTTAAATTTTTCTATGGTTACCCCTTCAGACTGGCTTATTAAGTTCGTTGCACTCGTATTTATATAACGAATGAATATTTTATACTTGCCTGGATTTGTACTAAGACTGTGTGCCTGAGAGTGATTTTTTCGACTAAAGGTGGATTTACATACGACACGTGTGACAAGTTGAATTAAACGTGACGCTTTCTTAAAAACAATTTACATTTGCGACGGATGCCGCCACGCACACTAATTAAATATTTTTTGTGGTGTATATTTATTGTGTTCTGTCACTAAAAAACACTGTGGCAAAACAATCAAGAATCTTGAAACTATCTCTAGCACTACTACTTTAACCTAGATGTCAGTACCTTACAAGAATTTTTGGTACTGTAGTAAACCTTAAATTAACAATTTTTGCTACTATTTTTGATGTTCTGATTCCAATGTTTGGTTAAAATTTTTATTATTTTGACAAATAATAGACAGTGGCTCAATTTTCTCGCCTATCTAATTTCGTCTATTTGTGCAAAATCAAAAATGAATTGTCGGACAAAATTGAAAGGCGAGAAATCGAAATATATCTCACTTCTCATTTTTTGTACAAAATCCGGGCCCTGAATTGATTTAGCGCTGTGTAGCAAAGTACCTAGTTTAGCTCGTTTATTCTTGGTAATAACACAAAATATTCTACTTTAGATAACATCGACTAGCTGAGTTCTAATGTCAAAACGGTTTGAGAGTGTTGTCTATAATAACGGTGCTCTGTTAAAGATCAATAACGGAATGTATTCTATTCAATACGGGGTCGTGTTAAATATGCGTGAAGCTGTACTACTCTTTACAGGAGCCGATTCCACGTATTGGATTCCAACTACAACTGAACGAAACAATGCCACAATTCATTATATGTATAGTGGGAGTAGTTATTAGTATTATAGTTATTGAGAGGAACCACTCCTTTTCTTTAGGTCAAAGTATTATTATTTTCCTTTTCTATCTATTCTTAATATAGAATGAATAAAAGAAAACACCTTGTATGCAAAATAATTTAGAGCAAAGTAGTTTAAGCAAAATTACGAATAAATTATTATCGACTTGTCGTCAGTATAGAATGTCACTGAACCCCGCACCATTCCCACAATAAAATATTATTCTTTAAGAAATTAGAAATAACAACCCGAATAAATAAATAAATAAATAAAATAATGTTGACGTCAAGTTTTACAAAAAAAACATGTTTATAAAAATATTTCAATAATTGATTCATTATTTTCTTCTTGTCAATTGGCATTATCTTATATTATATCTGTTCGATATGTTATTGTTATGTTTAATAATGTTTTATGTTCATGAAAAATCGGTTCAATTGGTGAGAAAATGAACAAACCCGAAAATGTGTTATCCTATTTTTAGGTTATGTTGGGATATGAGGTTTGGTTTCGTCATGGCTCGTCGGGTTAAATTTAATTTATTATTGTTAGACATAAAAACTTTTGTTTTGTGAGTACAATGACTGATAATATTTTAATATACATAAATAGATAACATTTATTTTTAGTAATATAATATTTTCACGTTATGTGTATTGGCATTATGAAAATTGATAAATGTACATACAATAATATGCTCAGTTAGTTGATTTTTTCTTCATATTCGTAACAAATATACTGAAAGGTTAATGATTTTACTAATTAGTAAGTATTCTATACGTTAGTAAAACGTCAATGTTGCAGATACATTACTGATTTGTATTCATATGTATATATTTGGTTCCAATTAAATGCGTTTCACATGACTGATGACTTTTCCATCAGGAAGCCCATGTACCAGCATCCATGTCATTAGTAAACAAAATAACAAATATAAAATAAAAGTTTTCTACAAAATTTCAAATCTAATTTGGTACTAGTATAATGATACCCGTGTTCATTCAGTATTCTATCAAAACATGTTTTGGATGAATGACCTTAGTGCGAGAAAAATTCTAACATAATACCTAATATAAATTTATTAAAAGCTTTTATTTTGTGATCTGTTCATTAGACTAATTTAACTTTTCTTTTAGATTAATATACTATACAAACAACTTTCCTCTAGACTTTTAAATACCAAAACTTTTACAAGTTTTTGGTAACAATAATGGTAAAATGGTAGAATTTCTAACTTTGTATGGCAGCGACGAAACGATTTCGCTGTTTAGGAATTGTAGCCGAAATTGGTTACTTGAGTTAAAACGCAATTCCGCGGTTCCACACATTAATTCTTTCAGCGTGATTCTTTCTTCGTCTTCGTTTCCTTCCCCTTCACCAACAAAAAAACAGTTTGTTGGTGAAGGGGAAGGAAACGAGGAAAGAATCACGCTGAAAAAATTAAAGTGTGGCGAGACCCATTAGGCATAAAGTTGTCACGTAATTTATTAGTGACATCTAGGTTTAAATATCACTACAATGTTCCCTCTGTATTTTAATAGTAGACCGATACCCAACTATCGCTACTTCCAACTTATTTCGATTTTTATGGAACAATTGTTGGAACTAAGTTCCATGGTCAAGTTCCATTTTATTACAAGTTTTACTATGAAGTGTGGAACAAAAACCCGTAACTCAATGAACTGGATATTATGCGAGTTCTATGTCTTCCATGAAATATCTCAAAAATGTCACGAAAGGTGGAACTGTCAAAATGAGTTCCATTTTGTTATACTTGGGTAATTGCAAAGAATTTACAAGTTACTCGTAAAGTATAGTGAAATTAGTCTGAATAATTACGTAATATGGCAATTACTGTGTTAAGCGGTTAGGTAATGATAATTTTATTTATTTATTATCCATAACAAAACAAGGCTTGGAGCTATCCTCATTATGTTAAGGAGTTTAATCAATTCATATTGTTGTACCTAAGCCGAAACATGAAAATCGATCAAAATCATCTAAATATAGATAAAAATATATAAAACACAAACTAAAAAATACTATATATTTTAAAGAAACAGAGAATTAACTAGATTACAAAACTACATTAAAATTTTAAATAATCTAATATTCAAAGTGCTTTTTATGTTCCAACTCGATGTTTTTTTAATAACTTTAAATGAAATACAATTTTATAATTTATATTTTATTGATTGATTATTTGGTCTTTAACATTATGTATGGAATATAATGTCAGTCAAGTGGCCGCCTCTGGCCGTGACGCAAATACTAGCTCTTTTAAGCACATTTTAAACAACATTGTCACAGACTTCTGGAATTATTTCAGCAAATGTTGTCCTAAAGCATCTAGGTTGTGGTTGGTTTATTGGTGTTCACCTTTCTCTTTAAGTAGCGTAGGAAAAAGTTGCTCGCAAAATTTGCATCGTAAGACGGGCTGTATGTGATGGGCCATCTTCTTGAAACTATAGATGTTCTGTAGGCTGAATTGATCCAATTCGGACACAAGAAAGTTTTCTAATGTGTCTCGATAGCGGTCACCAGTAACTGTTACATAAATGAGGAATAATTTTTTATTTAGGCTGTGTGCCAAACTTAAGGTAAAAGTCAATTTTAAGTAAATTCTTCGGTAAATTCAATTATTTTTCAAAAACTCTATGGTAAACTGATCGAAAAATCTGTTCTAAAACCGGTTTTTACCGTAGTAAACTCCTAACTGATATTCTGAGTGTTAGAAAACCTTTACCACTGCAACTTTTATCTAAATCGTTCAAGTCGGAAAAAAATTAAAATGGGACTGGGTCCCATAGAAGGTGCTTCCGTTACCAATTGTTGTAAAAATCGTGTGAGCTGAAAAAATACCTAATGGCCCCGGATGACTCCTAAATGAATTTTTCCCGAAATCAGGATCCATCGCTATCCATTTCTGGTATGTACTCGAAAACGCTTCTGGTATGTACTCGAAAAGGTAATAGTTCCATCGGACAGGAGGCAGGAGAAAATATGAAAAGAGACCAAGGTTAAATCGTTAATTAGGTACCGAACAAGATACAATAACAAGCAACATGGTGAAATATCACGCGTCATGTGGCAATATGATGCAACTTAATACAACATTCCTATCTCATACTGCAACATCACTCAACATGGTACAATAAGATGCAACATCTCGCACGACGGTGCAACATGGTGCAGCGTGACGCAACATGGTGCTACTAGGCGGCTTTTCGGCAGAACTCCTAAACGAATATTAAAAAAATTAAAACTCCATCTAATCATTTCTTTGCAACCGGGAAACCTGTCTCGGCAAATTTTATCAAAATCGGTCAAGCTAAATGAAATGTTAAAAAAAGTCTCCATGCCCAACCAAGAACCGTCATAAATAAGGACCTATCGGAATCGATTCATTGAAATCAGAAATACCGGCATTAGAAGAAAAATTTTAAAACGTTACCCGGACTACATCGAAAGACCCTCAACGGATTTTCACGAAATTACCACCTATTGCAACCGACATGCTAGCTGAAAAAATAACATTAAAAGAGACCCGCGGCCTATTGTATAAACCTCTTCAACAACTGTTATAAATAAAAAATTAAAATTCTATCCATCGCAATCGATTCCTGGTACTCGAAACTTTGTTTGAGCCAACAAAAAAAAATTAAAAAAGAACCCGAACCCAACCGGGGAATCGATTTCTGGTACACGTCAACAGCATTTTTCATTTTATTTCAATCTAATTTTTTTCTGGTATTCCGTTCCATCGAATACTATTAGATTATCTCTTTCTAGATTTGTACGAAAGAAATGGAAAAAAGCTAGGTTTAAAAAAAGAAATAAATCGAAAAGATAACACAGACTGGCATTATTTTTGACCTAGAACCATAAAAAAATTACAACAGATTTTTTACTCGTCTTACAAAATTGTGACTTTCTATGTTACACAATTTTGCTTCAATTTGATTAAATCATATAACAAAATGATTCCAGTTCCCTTGAAAAATTCAAATTCATTGCGGCACTAGCCTTTGAATTCCGTTTTCAAAATGCCTTATTTTAAAATCCTGTATTTTAATGTTCTACTCACGAGGCAGTAACAAAATTCAAATAGATCCCCCACAAATTCACGTAAATCGAGAATTTCCATTTTTTTGCCATTTTTATTTTGCCATCTTCAAAATGGTCAATTGTATTTCGATAAGTAAATGATTAAAATAAAGTAAAAATAAATATAATTTTAGGCTAATTAAATGCCCCATGAAAATTGTTTTTGGTCCACCCGTTTTAGATAAAACATTAGGCTATTTCATGCAAAGCTAGCAGATTCAAACACAAAGCAAGATCTATTAATACAAATAATTTGAGGCACATCTTAATTTAACCTAATCAAATGACTCATTAGAAAATATTGGGGTCTACCGCTTCCCATTAAAATGGCCTACAATTTTTTAAAAGATTATTAAGTCATAAATCATAATGATAATGGCCCCAAATTGTTTTTTTGTCCATAGATCTTGGTTAGTGTTCTAGATTCTAATTTCGATTTTGGTCTGATTTTTGATTTTGGGTGCTGCTAGATTTAAATGAAATAACCTAAAACTAGGTTAAAAACGAGTGTAGCACAAAATTTTTAAATGGAGCATTTGATTAGGCCCAATCGAGCTTTTAATTATTTGTATGTCAATAGATCTTGATTTGCGATCTAATTTCAGTTTTGGTTCGATTTGGGTTCTAGTATAACTTTGAAATGAAAAAGCATAATAATTTATCTAAAACGAGCGGACCCAAAAAATTGTAACGGAGAATTTTATTACCCTAAAATTGGGTTCTACTAGCTTCTGCTCGGTTACCACCGCTAAACGAATTTTAGACCTCCGAATAATTGGGCAAAAACTCTACCTACTACAACGTTTGAAGGCTACGCCTAATAATAAATTATAGTTTGATAATCCAAAATGGAATAGTTAGCTTTGTTTGCAATGCTTTGCATGTCTAATATATTTAAAAGGTCAAGGTGCAATTCATTCCTGTTTTACCAACACAACGAGTATAATCTAAATACTCCCTACGTAACAATTCACAACCTAAACTAACATTTTCCAGCATAACCCTGGTAAGCTAATTATTAATTACATTTTATGAAAAATCAGATGCTGCTATCGAGAAAACCAAATTTTTACATTTAACAATAATTGTTCATCATTGTTATATACATACATAAACCCCTATGCTTTTTGGTATGTGCTTATGTATCTTGCTTGTGTGTACCTTCAGGGTTCTGAAAAACTAAAACATTAATCATTCCAAAATACCGCACAGAAAGTTGTTTTTTCTACTGTGCACATAATTTTTCCGACAGTAGAAGATAGCAGGCGGAACAAAAGCACATCTTCGAACATACTACCACACACATAACTTTTAAAGTAACATAACTCATTTTGTGCGAATCCGTGTATATGTATTTATGTTTTAATTTAAAATGCTTCGAGCAAAATTATTCTCAAGTTTTATTTTAAAATGTACAAATATTAGGAAGTATTTTTGCCGAAGCGAAATAAACTAAAAAAACTTTTCTTGGTCTTTCGTACGGTTGCTATAAAAATAATCTTAATGATTTTCTTTTTGAATATTTTAAAAGTCGTTTGCATTTTATATAAACTTCGCTTTGCTACTGTTGGTAAAATATACTTCGATACGATACGATACGTACATATCCATTTAAAAGTCTCTGAAAGCTTGTCGAACACTTTTTCTGATGTTTATATTCACAAAACATGGAATCCATTGTACTTTGTGTTATGCTTCACTCCATAGGTATTTAATGTTTGTGTTGTAAGTACATATATAATATACATAAATAATAGATTGAAGACTTATAAATGGGTATGTTAAATACTTTAAAAGTGAATTAAAAATTAACTTTGTTTTCTTATCAATTTGCTAACAAAATGTATTTTTGTGAAATGTAAAATTATGTTTACAGAATATAAATTCTGAAAAATGGTATGTAATGTATGACTGTAAAACATAAATAATACAACCAGAATTGAATTGCAGAATTGAATATTTTAAAAGAACTTTATTGATTTTGAAAACAATGGGATTCGAACAGTGGATTCAAGGGATGTAAAATATCCGGGCGTGTTTAAAAAGGGCGCTTCAAACCAAATGAATAAAACATTGGGCTCTTTCACGCAACCACCAGTTGAGTAAAATCACAGCCAACAATGAATATTTTGAACTTGATGTATTTTTCAGACCAAATTTGCGATGATTTCACTAAGCAAGATGCCAACAGTTGGGGGGACCTGAAGGCACCCAATGATAAAAATATAACTGCACTTCAGTGATTTTTGATTTAGAGAGAAAACTTTTTGAAAAACGTTTCGAAGGGTCTTGCATTATAAACATGCGCGACAACTACCGCAATGAACATAAAAAACCAGTTTCGATTATATTTGTTGGGTTCAAAATATTTTGTATGTTGCTATGACATGAATGAGATGAGTCTTATATGAATGAGGTCATAGACGAATCGTATTTGACATGTCTGAAATGAATCGTATATGATATGTCAGAGAAAAATTTATGTATGTTTATGGGCAACATATGCAAACATTTTATTTGAATTAAGAATATTATTTTTTTCTGCTGCCTTAAAAAATATAACATTCATCTTTCCTGCATTAGTTATTATAGTACGTCAAATTGCTGAACATTGCATTTCTATTATGTTAGAAAAAAAAATTTCGTTGTTTAAAATCGTTCGAATAAAATAATTATTTACCATGTTTTTTTTAATCCTTGCTATCTGTTCTGGGGTCGAAGCACTCCCTGCTCTTTCGCGGTTCCTCGTCCTACTTAGCGCAATTACTGCCAAATCGAAGACGTAAGGCAATAAGACCAATTTAAGTTACCATCTACGCATTGCATAGCTCCATGCCAGCCTATAGTACTGGACATGGGGGATTGGTCGGCCAAATTGCACGCCGATAGGGGGTCGTAGTTGTCTTTCTTTTAATCACACAACGTATCTGTTGATGAAAATTTCCTTTTGCATCCTGCCCCTATCTATCGGGGTTCGAACCCGGTACCTCCCGATCCAAACGCCAAAGCTTTAACCACTGTGCCATTTGGTCGGTACTATTATGTTTACTTTACCAGTGCGACAAGTAAAACTTTAACTCCATACGTCGGTAGGCAATCATATAGTTCTCATTATAACGACCATTCAGTTCTGTTTCAGACTAAACTGCTATGAAACTCACAGTTATAAATCTCTTCTTCTAATGCTTAATTCTAGATGTCACTAATTTCATAAATTGTTATACATTTGTGTTATTCATGCTTCATTTACATTAATGTTTTCGGATATGGTTTTCGAGGTTATTTTTCGATTTTAATTTTTGTTGTTGTTTTTCCCATAAAAAAACTTAACGATAATATTGACCCAAAACAATGTTCGAAAACAACAAAAATATTGTTAATAAATTGAAATTGATATATTTAAGAATTAAAACTGATTTTAATGCATAATATTTAATTGTTTTTTGTAGTTTTATAATAGAGAAATTAAACTTTTCGACACATCGATATTTATTTGAAAATGTCAAAGTGTCAAAATAAATTATAAACAAAGCGAAATTATAGCGGCAAAAAGTACGAAATTTTTTTTAATTGAATTTTTAATCGAAATATATTTGTAAATTTGGATATTTATATTTATATTTTGTAATATATTTGTAAATTTGGAAATTTCTATTTATAATTTGTGGTTGTGGAAAGTATGTGATATCCTTCGGCCTTTTAATGTTGACTGTTTTTTTTAGATTGCTTAGTGCTTGCACTATTTTATCTAAAAGAAGTTTTGGCTCAATAATATTTCTCGAAACAGGTTCGTCTTTGCATGGGAATGATATATACGAATATCGATTGATTTGAGTTCTAAATCCTAATCAACGACCTGCTCATGCACCAATTGTGTAAAAAGCCTTCCGCGTGGTTCTATCCTCCGTTCGTGTCATCATCTCACATAAATCATGGTCGTTTTTGTTTGATTGAGACGGTATACTGCGGAAGATGCATAAAATCATTTTTGGGCATAATTCTAGAAAATCGCAATTCTAGCAATTAGCATTAATTTGGGAGAGGCTTAGTTCGGCTGGGTCATCTGTCAACGGGTTGTCTTGACGGGTAAATGGAGGAATAGGAAAATTCCTTGGCCGATTATTTTCGGATTTATTTTGTTGAAAAATCCAGTACTTCACCCGGGATTTATGTTGAAATCCCGGATCAGCTCAACATATCAGATTCGAACATGATTGCTTAGCACGGCCGAACTCCAAAACTTCTCTAAAATCCATTTTTAAATTCACATTTAATTCTGCTTACCTGATTTAACAATAATTGGTCGTGATATGGCCAAGTTCCATTCAGAATGATCCAATTTTAGAACTTTATCAAAAAGACACGTTAAAGTCCCAATACAAGTTGATCCTAGTTTATTAGAATCCTAGCCCAGCTCTGCAAGCTGAATTGGAAAATTTCAATTGGAAACGGCCTGTTTCTTTCATTATAGCTGAATCCGAAAATTTCGTCAAATTCGGCTTTGCACCCCGAATTTGATCATCATTTGTTTTGAGTTGGCTTAGTTCCATTGAACATGCTAGAGTGCCAATCCAATTCTGCGTACCATATTTAACAGTTATTGGTTGAGGAATAGTTAAGTTCCATTTAGCATGATATAAATATACTGTGCACTATAATTATACTGGTAATTAATCGAATATTTTCTTCTTTGGTGAACAAATTATTAAAATATTTGAAATTTTTGCGAATTAAATTAAATTTGTTTGAAATATCCTATCCGGTAGTTAATCTGGCATTGAATAACATTGATATTTTTCCGGGAACCATTGCCTTTGGAATGCCTTACATATGAATTTTTTTGTTTTTTTATATTTTTTTTTTCTCGATTTAAGGGTTAAATACTAATGAATTTTAGACTAAGTTTGATATAATTTAAATAATTATGGTTTCAGGAAATCCTATTGTAAGTCGTGGAATTGCAGGAGGATTAAATTAATAAATGTTTATATTATTTAGGAAGCCGGAAAATATTAATTTAGAATTAAATTTCAGGAAATTAACAGACGTGAAATAATATTTCTTTGAAATATTAATTGTTAATTGTGTAGATTAGAATGGTGTTGTCATTGCATTAATAACTATCGACTTAATTAAATTTTGCATTAATTTACAATTACATTTTAAGAAATTTCCAGATGCACGTGAAATAATAACATTTTTTCCTAGGTGGCTGATTTAAAGAAGCAATTATTGATGACCAATACCATCAATATCCATTTAACCTATTAAACCTTTATCCTTCCCCAAGTAGATTAGTTTTGTGCTGTCTTTGTGTTACTAACTATCGGCTATACCTAGGTGTCTGTAACCGGGCCGATTCTGTCCCACTTAACTAACCTATCCAATCCTTCGGTTTTGTTATATGTAAAAAAGAGTGTACGGTGGGCCCGGCGTCACCCGGGAGCTCCTGTGTAAAAACTTGGTCGTGCATTCAGAATCAATCAATCAATCAATCAATAATTTGTGGTTGTGGAAAGTGATTCGTGCTTATAATAATTATAAAAAATTTTTATGTTGAATTTAAGTGAAAAAAGCTGATGGATTCAGACTATGTAGGTGATTTTCACAAACAGTTTTGACACAACAAATATATAATCGAAAAACGATCAGTTTAATTGTTGTTGTTTCTCCACTATAAGCTGATAACAACCTCGAAAACAATACCGAACACATTCATATAAATGAAACATTAACTGGCCAATTCACACTGAATCGATGTCCCACCTAAGTGACCAATCCACACGGAATTAATGCCCACCAAACCAATAGGCGAAATCGTTAGAATACGTTTAATGTTAGAGTATGATTTTTTATTCGCGCCTACTCTCCACCATTAACATCATTGTTATAACATTTGTCGCCCTCGTTAGCTTAGTAAGTAGTGTGCTTGCTCTGTTACTCGGGGGTCGCGGATTCGATTCCAGGTGGTAACCAGTAAAAAAAGTTGCGACTGGGTGTTTTTAACGTGTCATATGTTATTTATATATGTCCGTTCATTTTCCAGATTTTCAGATTTACAGCCATAGTAGTTACGGCTTTGTCCTTAATATTTTAATTTTCGAACAGTTGCAGGTAGAGACACAAAAGATGTGTTGCTTTCAAAAGATTACAACAACAATTACATTGTATTCGAGCCGATTGTCTTAGAATGTTAAGAAATTTTTTTTTAGGATTAGGGGAAATAAAATCATTTTATGGTTATGGTGTTTACCGCAAGGCGTTATTTTTTCTATTTTTTTCGAAAAATTTATCTTGTAGAATAATTTAGCATTTGTTATTTGATAGCAAAATACCGAATTTAATTTGTTCTATTTCATAAAATAAAAAAAAATAAAATAAATATTAAGAAAATGAACCAACACAAAAAAATTAAAACGCACTAAAAAATTAAAGTCAAAAGTTGTTGCTTTCACATTTCTTCTAAGCGGATTAGCGAAAGCAACACTACTAAAATGTTGCAATATGTGTTAACATTAAGTTATACGTCAGAAGTTTCTGTTAAAACGAAATTTTGACGTTTCCTGACATATAATAAAAATAGATCGTTTTTAGCCAAAATGTCAAACCAAAAACAGGAAAATTTAAAATTAATCGAGAAAAAATAAAGAGTGTTTATGGAATATTCATTCCAAAATATTTAGAAGGGTTGACATAAAACATAATTCTTACAGACAAATTGCAACCGAAATGGGCTCAGATGAAGATGCAATAAAAAAGAAAATTAAAAGTCTTCGATCTTGCTATACAGCAGAGAAGAAGGAAATTGATAGTTCAAAAAAAATTAGAAGCTGGTCTGAACGATTTTAAAGAACCTTCACTTTTTATTTTAATGAAATGTCGTTTTTGAAGTTGACCCAAGGACAATTTGAATTTTTTTTGAAAATTGCATTTTGAAAAATATATATTTGTTTGTTGTAAAAATACCAATCTACAAATGATTTTGAATGTTAAATTTATGGCAGTTGTACCTCACCCGAAGTCGTATTTGATATTACAAAGATTGATACAAATTTACATATATGTCAGGTGTGGCCATGTAATTGAAAGTAAATATTTCTGTTACCATTTTTGTTGGTGCCAATTTATTATATTTTGTTTTAACATATTCAACGTAACCCAGTCCCATATCTAGGTTAGCCCGAAACAGTTTCCCCGTTTCCCCGTCTTTAATCCAAACCAGGGTATCAATTCTGTGCGTCATTGATACTAGCGTTTCGAATGTTCAAGGCAATTGTGCTGCGGGGGTGGGGGGGGGGGGGGGGGAATTATTACTTCCACGCTGTGCAGTGCCTCTACTGTGTAGTATTCTTCTAGATACATTATTTGCGAATATTAAAGTATAAAGTTTCGAAATGCATTCTATTGGTGGCTCAACGACATTTTTTATTTAAAGTTTCAATTTCGAATTGATTTGACTCTACGAGAAATTAAACCCTTTTCAATATAGCTCCCGACTCAACTAGGCATAGGATGGGACAATTCAACATTGTTGATTTCTTTTTCATATTCTAAAGCTCTTTCGAAAATATTCATATGTGTATTTATTTTTGAATACAAAAATGTAGTAGGAAAGTTTTGGGGGAAAAAAATTTAAATCTATTGGAAAGTAATTATGTAGCACGAGTATATTGAAAATGTCAATCAACTCTAATGTTGTCACAAAACTAAATTTGAAAAAATTTGTCAATGACTGCTGAATAAATCAATTTGAGAACCTCAAAAATATTTTAATAAAAATTTCTTATCGTTGCGGTTAATAAATTTCCAAACGGATTATACAAAGTGTAACATTCGATGTTTAACTTATGAAAAGCATGCAAAAAATCGTCTTTTGAATTGCGATGTGTCATGTACAGTAATAATTTTGAATTTGCTTTTGCATTATGAAAGTCGTTTATTACTGTTAGGCAATAGAATAATCCTTTATATATTATTTTTAACCTTTCTACTGGTATAACACAATATATACTGTATTTACGATTGTATTTAAAATGTTATGCCTGAAACTGAAAAGCCTACATAAGTCGTTTAGAAACTACGCTACAAGATTTGTGGTTTCTCGCAAACTAAAGGGTCTTCCTTTAAATTGTGTCTACCCAATTCACTCAGGCCGAATCATGAAGTTCTAATAAAATGTACCCTAAGGGGCTTAATTATAATAATTTTATTGAATCACTCAACTAGCGCCGAATCCCGAATCATAATTGACTCGTGATTGAATAAAATATAAGAGATAGTTGCAACCCAGACCAATTTTAAGGGTATAGATTTTATTAGAACTTGCTGTTTCGGCCTGACTGAACGGATCGCTATCAAGTAAACCTATTCAATATTTAAAACTGATTCAGAGATCATCTAGTAGTTTATCTATCTTATTAGTTGCTCATTTTACAATAATGTCTTATTCTAATTCGAACTGCTCAGCTCCAGCGGTTCTGCCTTTCATGTCTCCTCGCTCCATTGGTGGTATCCAACAGACGACAATTATCTACATTTTCATGTCGAGATAGTCGCTGTACGTGTTTCCTTGCTTGTTTCTTTGTCCCTATGGCCCCATTCACAATCGCTCACACCACTTTATTTTGGAAGCATTGTATCATTTGTATATTAGTTTCCTTGGAATAACCCCTTAGTTCGATACCACAGGTCCATACTGATTTTATCATTTGTCTGTACAGTAGCAATTTGTTGTGTTTTGAGAGCTCAGAATTTCTACCCATGAGCCAGTACATTTTCTTTAATTGAGGTATATCTCTGTTTTCTTCTTGATGTGTTCTTTCAATCTTGTATTTGCATATGGAATTTGGTGTACTGTAGGTAGATTCCGGTTGCGTGAAATTGTTAGTGGAACGGAATTTTATAGTAAAAGTAAAACAGAATAAAAAAATTGAAAATTCAAGCAAGTTAGAAAGAGAAATATAAAAAATAATCTTGTTCCATTCGTTCTCCCTAAACAAGAATCTATGCTCTGATTTGGTTTCATTTAATAAGTTGCGCCATTTTTTAGTCCACATGCTCAAGTGTTAACGGCATTTTGAAGTTTGGTTGTTGCTTCCAAAATATATTAATTTCCAACTGCTAGGATACCTGTGTCGTCTGCAAATGTTGCTACTGCAAAAGCTATTGATATACTTTTTAGTTCAAAGTACTCGTTTTCAAATTTGACTTTAAAGTATCGATCTGCTATGGAGGATTTAAGTTTGATAAAATTGCAGTGGCAGGTCTCGATGCAGTTTAAATTCAAACCTTTGGTGCCAAACTTTGTCGACAGCTTGAGGTACTTTTAAGAAAATACTGGAGCATATCTTCTTATCTTCAAGTGCATCCTCAATGAAATCCGTTATTCAGTGAACCTGTTCAACTGTAGAGTGATTTTCTCTAAACCCAAATTGGTGTGGTGGAGTTAAACATCTCTCTTCTATTATATAAATGGCGATTTTTAAGCGTTTGGTTTATAATTTTCAAAACTTAACTCAGTAAAATTGCAAAAATGTATGAAATGTTCTATTCCGCTACGTTTTAAGTAGACCATGCGAGATGTCCAATTATTCACCACTTTTATTGTTATTGGTTTATATTTATTGGCATAGGCGAGAAACATCAACGCAGCCTCATAAAAAATAGTTAAGAGGAGTGAAATTGGACCGAAATGTTAGATAAATTGCTACCGAACTTCATTGATGGTAACGTTGCGGCCATCGTCACATCGTCATAACACTAGCTGCAATAACGTGAATATGGTGCGAATTTTTCTTGAGTTTGACAGATGTCGCTATGATGCCGGATGCGTCAAACATTAAAACCCAAAGAGCAAAAAATTCACCTTTTAGGTTTGAGCAGTTTTCCAAATATTTTTGATATGAACGGAAGTAGTGATATCGGTCCATAAGATTTTTTATCGTTTGCCGGTTGACCTGGTTTAGGAATCCTAATTACTTCAGCTACCTTTCATAGACGTGGCACATATTGCAATGTAAAAGCTGCATTAATCATTTGAATTAATTTATGCAAACCTTTCTCGGGCTTTCACAATTTGCCCAGTAATTAAGTCATAACCTGGAGCTTTTCTGATACTTAAGTTATTATTGATTTCAGTTTTAAGTTTCAATAAGGTCGCAGGTCTTATGTTAATATTTACTTTGGTTACAACCGTTGCATTTTCATTTGCTGTTTGTCTCCGTAACGGCTGAAAAGTTTCTTCCAAATAACGGTACGGAAATTGATCTATACTTTTATATTTTTTAAATACCCTTAATGATGACAATTCACTAATCAGCGTTACATTATCTTGTTACAAATTTAATTATTTAGTGCATATAAACTTCACATCCCTGTATAAACGTGTGAAGTTTTTCCTAAATAGTGTTCAACGCAAACGTTATCAAGTCTGAAACAAACTCTTCTCTGCTTATTTTAAATTTGTGATGGACTGTAGGGCATATTTTGTTATTTACACTTTTACAATTTTATTACCCTTTTTAACTTTTTCATTTTCCACCATTCTGTGTAACTACACTTTGTGTCCAAAAAAATTGAAGATTGTAATATAATTCAAAGTTAACTTTTCCGTAAAAAACCCAAT
Source organism: Nephrotoma appendiculata (assembly GCA_947310385.1). Taxonomy (NCBI): domain Eukaryota; kingdom Metazoa; phylum Arthropoda; class Insecta; order Diptera; family Tipulidae; genus Nephrotoma; species Nephrotoma appendiculata. Next base: position 306,691,425 of record OX371225.1, on the reverse strand, counting down.
GAACCATTAGAAGCGGATTTCGGAAATTTTTTGAGTTTCCCTTGCGACGAGTTTCGTTTGGCATTCAAATGTCAATTAACTTTCCACAAATTAAAAAATTATACATTACAAGTACAAACATAATAAGTATTCTAAGAAAGCGTCCAATCATATACCGCTATTCAAGAAACACATAAATGACGTTTTCACTACTCTTGACATAATTAAGCGTACGGCAAAAAAAAGCAATTTAAAACTATAATTGCTTTATAATCACGTCATATATAAATTAAAAAATTTTAAAATTTCCATTATAAAATTGTTGTTGCATCCTTTTACACACACACACACACACACACACGTATACCACACGTTATAACTATAGTAATACAAAATTAACAATTTGTTGAAACAAAAAAATTAATTTAAATTAATGTAAAAAAAATTAATATCTACATTAAAATCTAAAGTGGAACATGTGAAAAATGATTTTCAGAATAATTTTCCCACGAATTTTTTTTTTTGCCTTTTGACCTTTTCATATGTGGCATGAAAATGGGTCATATAATTTTAGATTTTATCTCAAGGTGCCAATCAGTTTATTGTAACTGTATTTAAGAAATAACTTGTAATATTTTTTATTAAATGGAAAATCAATACCCTACCCCACTCGCTTCAATTATTATTATTACTAATTTTCCGAAATCATGAATTTTCTTCGTTCTAGCTTTTTCGTAATTGTAGGTAATTTAGTAGATGGATATGATAAATTTGAATATTTAATTTTTTTTGTTGAATTTGCTAGTATTGTATCTGTATTTTTAGTTTTTCCGTTTCGCGTGAATGGGTTTGAAAATTAAATCCTTTGATTTGTTATAATTAGACATTTTGAACAAAAACTTGCAAATAATGTAGAAAATAATCGTAAATAATTATTTGTTATACAGATAAATACGCGGATTAATTTCCACAACGTAACGAATATTCATCGCTGAACTAAATTTCGCTATAAATCTGTACAACAGATTTTAAAAATAATCTCATTCCGTATCATTTATTTATCTACGTGTTTATGTTATTCTGAAGACATTTTGATAAGAAATTTGTTAAAAAGATTTAACCTGTCTTGAATTTAAATTTAATCTGACATATAACTCTAAACTTTAAAATTCTTAAACTTTTTATACAAAACTTCATCGTTAAGCTAGATACACGTTTACGTAAGAAGAATGAAAAATGTTTCTAAATCCATTATCAATTAGCTTTGATGTACAAAAAACTCAAAAAATGTTTAAAATTTTAATTATTGCATTAATAAATATGAAAGTATTACCTAAAAACTACAAAAAACAATCTCTTTAAAATTTTAATCAGCCTCCAGAAAAATTGCGATGCCCAAAATGAATTTCGTGCTATATAATTAATGAATGTAATTATTTAAATTTATATAGCTAAGCTTTATCCGTTTTTAGCAAGTATTCCCCAAGCGTGTTATAAAAAGCTTCATACACCTGTTGATAAAAAAAACTAAAACACAATCAGAAATTTTGTACACAACATGTATAATGTTCTTCCTCCTTAATTAACATATTTTGTATACCGTTACCATTACGAGTATATAAATATTATCTTTAGCCAGAGTTAAATCAAAGATTAGAACCACGTTCGCCAGCTTGAAAACTTTAAACAAAATACTTTATGAGCTTTTTTTGGGAATATACTGCATTTTAACATGCAACCTGTAACTACAAAGAATAAAAATTAAGGATTAAATTTTGACTCAACAAATATTCAGTATTTACGTCATACCTACATTTGTACGTTGGGTAATTTTTTTTGTGTAGCATGAAATAAATGTGTAAAAAAGGTTTAATTTATTTTAAGATGAAATGAAAAGTTGAATACGATTAGATTTTTCTTTATGTTATTATGTTCTTATTTTCTAAATTATTAATCTATGGTGAGCAAATATTTAAGGTTTCAATTTATAAGGATATGTCGTTTAGTTAGGTTATGCAAATAACAAAAATGTGCTTTAGATTAAATTGGTTCCTTTGTCGTACAAAAAAAAACTATTTATAGCTGGTAAATAAATTGTTTGAGTTTGAATTTAAAATATTTTTTTCGAGTACATAGTTCTAAGCATTAGAAACGCAATAGTCATTTTTATTACTAATCAAGGGCGTAAATAAATAAGTACATATTTAGCGCAAAGATAGACAAACTGTTTAATTAAAATTTTTCAGTTTTTTTCTTCTAGTGAGATGGGGGGGGGGGGGGGGGGGGGGACGTACGTAAATCTTCAATAACTATAATGTTGAAAATGAGAGCGCCTAAATAGTTCTAGCTGTCATAATCGGTAGTGTAACGAATATTTCAATTTCAAAGCGCGTCCATTCCATTTTTTAAACAACTATTGAATTCTGAAACATATTTCCACCACAATTGAAATTTTTCTTATCCTTCTTTCACATTATTGTTTAAAATAGATGCATATAAAATTGTTGCTGTTTCTTCAATAATTTTTTTGTCGTATACAGATTCTCTATTTGGTAAAATGCACTTGAGACTGCAAACAATTTGTTTGTGCTTACTGATTCGTTCATCAATTTAGCCAAACACAGAGTCCAAAAATGGGATATAAATTAATATTCTGTAATACTGTTCTGGAGTTTCAGTAGCAATATTACACCGATGAATTTGTTTTCCCTCACGACTAGTAATATTGATGTCATGTTCGTCACAGACTTTAGATACATCATTATATATACCCCCAAACAAATTGCTGGCATCGCAATGCATATCGGATAAAAGATTTTGTATACGTTACCAGCCACTTCAATGGCAGCTGCTAGGTCAAAATTTCCGTTTGCAGGAACCGGTTTAGCGGAAGCGTTAATGCTAAAAGTTTTGCGATAACATGAACAGCCAACATATCAACCATGTCGATTTGTCAGCCCAAGATAAAATTTTGTCTAATGCAATAATAATTGCACTTTGCAGCTGCAAATAAACTATCACGGATTCAACCGGACAACCTGATCCAGAACCTCCCTCCAGTCTTCCCCAAGTAATCGTTTCTGTATTTAATGAGAGCTTCTCTCAGTGGTAAATTATTTTTCACCTGGTGGTTGTTACATTTGAATCGCTGAAACAAAGTTGCATATTGACATTATCGTAACTCAGGACCATCTGTCTAGCATCCAACTCGGAGCCATTCGTTCTCATAAAGTCCATATCGTCGACAATATCGATGACCATACTTCGAATTGAAGCGTATATCGTTTGTAACTTCAACCCAGTTGTGCTAGCCTGTATCTGCCCCTTTAAGCTGACTCGTTGGAGTTTAACGGCACTTTCCTTAAGTCCTTATCCTTTGCCAATATTAAGTTTTCTCTTGATTTTCGGTGCTTTGTTGATGGTGACCTACCTCGCTTTCTCGGTTTTCTCAGCAATCCCGCGAGTTGTGCCCCACCTTGTCACATCCCCAACTAGTATTTTTACTCTTACCGAATCTGAATTTCGTCCGCTCGATATTCAGGTCTGTGTCTAGTTTAAGCCGCCGTATCGTAATTGACTGTTTGATGTGGCTTGTGCCGTCTCATTAGTTAAAGCACAAACACTGGTTTCAGCAACAGTTGCTTTCGGTGACAAAATCAACACTCTCCCTGTCTCTCGAATGCTGGCAATGAAAGCATCCATTTTGGCTTTCATTTGAGTGTGTTAAATGCGCTAGTCGCAAATTGCTTGCAAAGTCTCGGCTGCTCCACCTTTAAGAGCTACTATTAATTCTGCGCCACGACTCACCTCATCCCATGCATATAAGAACTTAGAACACTTGGGACTCGAACGGCCGTTATTATCGGTGAATAGTCGTTTTTGGTGAATTGTCTTTTTTGGTAAATTATCGCTTTCGTTGGATTGTTATAAGACAATTTACTGAAAGCGACAATCTATCGAAAACGACAAATCGTCTAAAACGACAGTTCACCGAAAATGATAATTCACTGAAAACGACAATTCACTGATTAATTGTTTGTTGTTCATTGTTTTTTCAAAGAATTGTCGTTTTCGGTGAATTGTTACTTCGGTGAATTGAGATTTCAATTAATTGTCGTTCTCGGTGAATTGTTTTTTCGATGAATTGATGTTTTTGGTTAAATATTTTTCAGTGAAGTGTATTTTCAGAGAATTGTTTTTCAATAAATTGTCAAGAAACCGTTGCTGTGTTTCACAAAATAAATAAAAATAGTAAGCCATAAATATTCAAACTGGTTTATCATTGGTTTATGATTTACATGTTCCAATTTTTTTTCCAGTAAAAAATGAAAGGTTAAGTATATTACGATTTTCGTTTGCGAGAGGAGCACGAAACAAATTACAGTAAAATAAAATTGGATTTGTTCCTTTTTAATTTGAGCAAATGTTGGCATTATGCACGATTTACATGTTCCAATTTTTTTCCCAACAAATTTTTTACTTAAAAATAGAGCTGCACGCATGTAAAAAAAAAGTTACTAGTTAAAAAGAGTCAGCAATATAAACAAATAAGGCAATGCTATAATTTTTTTGTATGTCCCATAAATTTTGACAGTTCAAACAGCTTGCGTTTAAATTAGATAACGAACAACATCGAATTGCAAGTAAAAATAAAATATTTAATTACCGCTCATGTTTTGCTCGTTTTGTTTGAATGATGTTTATGGCTGCTTGGTGTTTATTTGAAACTTTTTTGAATTTTTTTTATTTTACTGCTATAAAAATACTCGTAGAAACTATATTTTATGGCAACATTCCCAGTTTTATGACAACATTTGCTGAAATTAAAAAGGAACAAATCCAATTTTATTTTACTGAAATTTGTTTCGTGCTCCTCTCGCAAACGGAAATCGTAATATACTTAACCTTTCATTTTTTACTGGAAAAAAATATTAGAACATGTAAATCGTGCATTATGCTGGTATTCCACAATGAAAAAATTTTTTTCAGTAAAATTAATACGAGTTAAAAATATAAATCCTTTAGTTGTTAGAAAGAAACAAAACACAATTCAGTAAAATTTACTGGAGAAAATGTTGCCATAAAAAGTATGAAACTCAATACTTTTTATGGCAACATTTGTTTTCTTTGTCACTCTAACGTAATTTTAATATGTATGCACTTCTCTTTTCGGTTTTGTCAGTATTTTTTACTGAAAAAAATTGTTTCACTGTGGAATACATGCATAAAACTGGGAATGTTGCCATAAAATATAGTTTCTACGAGTATTTTTATAGCAGTAAAATAAAAAAAAATTCAAAAAAGTTTCAAATAAACAGTAAGCAGCCATAAAAATCATTCAAACAAAACGAGCAAGCATGAGCAGTAATTAAATATTTTATTTTTACTTGCAATTCGATGTTGTTCGTTATCTAATTTAAACGCAAGCTGTTCGAACTGTCAAAATTTATGGGACATACAAAAAAATTATAGCATTGCCTTATTTGTTTGTTTATATTGCTGACTCTTTTTAACTAGTAACTTTTTTTTATATGCGTGCAGCTCTATTTTTCAGTAAACAATTTGTTGGGAAAAAAAATTGGAACATGTAAATCGTGCATATGCGTGAATTCCACAGTGAAACAAATTTTTTCAGTAAAAAAATACTGGGAAACCGAAAAAAGAAGAGTACATTTAAATTACATTACAGCGACAAAACCGCAACTTTTGTTTGTTTTTTTATAGCAAAATTAATAGTCAAAATAGTGGCAGATTGTCAAAAATTTATTTTACCCTACAATGAACAAAAAAATAATCCCAGGTTTGATTTTTCTCTTGACATTTCACTATAATATTTTTTCAAAGATAAAATTGTCGTAGTGTGTGAAAAATATTTCTCATCGCAAACTATTTTTTGGAGGTGTGTTAAAAATGTTGCCATAAAAAGTATTGAGTTCCATACTTTTTATGGTAGCATTTTCCTCACATACTTTATTATTTTACCCTTGAATATTAAGAAGAAAGGTATTTCCAAAAACAAATGGAATAATAATAATAAAACCACACTTTGACAAAACAGAAATTTTGTATTACTTCCATGACGGAAAGATCAGCAATCTTAGCACCAGAGATCCTTTACGAAAAAATCTTAGAAGTTTGTAAAGAACATATCTCACTGGTAGTCCACTTCGTGCTTGTCAATAAAATTGTAGAATGTGTAACCCACCCAGAAAGACTAGATGCTGTAGGCGTGAATGAACACGACAGAGCATACAGAAGAACGAGGGAAGTAGAAAATCAAATAAGAAGAGCCACAATAATCTCCTTGATAATCTCTCAAATTTAGTAAAAAAAAGATCCCAAGTTTGCGCCAAGTTTAAAGCTAAAAATTGAAACATCTTCTTTTAAAGATAGGGCTTGAAATTTTGCTTAATGCCTAAATAAAAAAACTTAAGCCTACTGATTCGTTTTGGGATAGAGTACTTGTATTTATATAGACCTAAAAATAAAAAAATTTGGACTCAAAAATTGATTTTCGGATGCATTTATTTTTCACTTTATGGTATAGCGACACCAGTGAATATTAGCTACAGTTTCAGTAGAAATTTTCCATTCGGCGGCTCCGGATAGTGCTCGAATAATAAAACAGGGCTAATGTTTTAATAAAGTACAAGTATTGTAAAATTTGCAGTGCAATATTTACAGTGATTTTTTAATATTAAAACTATTGCTGAGCAGCGTCTGATGACAAATTAGATTAATCATATTGCAAATTGCAATGCTGTTAAGTAAATTTGAGCTGCGCAATTTGAATATATCATTTTCAATGCAAACAAATTAAAAATGAAAAATTTTTATTTTTTCGTTGAAAATAAATTACCAATGTTCAAATACTTTTCAAAATTTATTTTGCACTTTATAAAACAATTTTTGCGGGGAGATTGTAACGAATCAAATCATTTCTTCAAATTTCATCAAATTCTATTTAAAATTTCAAACAAAAATTAGTATTAAAGTGAATTTAAAGCAGTATACACAAATTGCCACAAAAATGCCATTTTGGTCTGTTTCCGGATTTGTTGGGAAAAATGGTAATTATTTCAAAATAAAATAAAATATAAATTATATGTGTAAGCTAGAGGCTTTCATCTCATAAATGAAGTTGCCTTCAAACATTAATAAAATAAATTTTCCCGTTCTACTAGTTTTCGAACTATTTTATTGTCGTCCCGATTGATTTAATGTTTACGAAATGTCAAAATCAAAATAAAATTCAATTTAGAAAAACAAAAGATGTTTTGTTAAGTTTGAACCAATTAAAATCGTGTCCGAGAGTCGTCTTTGCTATTGCTGTGTTGTTCATGTTTGTTGTTAGTAGTTCGAGTCTGCTGTGCTGTTGCAAGGCACTTTCTGTAGTGTTGCGACAGAAATTTGATCGTGTAGCTGTGATGCCTAGTTAAACAAGCGAACGAATGTTAGTTCCACTCACATTGCATATACTAAAAGCTAAATATACAATAAGAACTTGTCCACTCTGTCAATAATTGAATTATAACTTTTATATTTAGTGGAGCAAAAGAAACAATTTGAGACAGTTCGTGAAGCGAAATAAGGAGCATATTTCCTGCAAAAAAGAGTAAAGTGGGGCGAGTAAATAAGATGAACTTAAACTCGAGTATCAAAACTTTGGCAACAAAATTATTTATTACAGAAATTGGACATGTCCTTAGAATAAAGATGCCGCGTTGTTGACATGACGAATTTATAGTATATCGTCAGCCGAACATAAGTTTGGTCCGTTCGCCATTTACTCTAAATGCGGAAAATCTAACTTTTATGTTTCAATTCAATTTAATAGGTACGATTTAGAACCCATTTTTTTAAAATTGGCCTTTATCCACCCAATTTCACTAATTTGTGCCATGTTATAGGATATGGATGGACCAACTTTTTTATATTTTGTTTTGCTTATTTTAAAGTCCTTTGCGAAAAATATTGGAAAAGCAAGCCCACCCTCAACATTATGTCTATACATATGTATATTATAAATATACAAAATCATGACAGATAAAATAATAAGGTTATACATGAAATTGAAATTCAAGACAAGTAAAATCCATTCTTATTTAACTTAATTTGCTGTACAAACTTTTTCTTTAATTTTAACTCGTGCACAACTGATTCGATGTTGTTGATAAATGATCACATTTAGTTATAATTTTGGTAAGCTTTTCTAAGCTATAACCCAATTTATTTACGAAATAACCATTGATGTTAAATTGAACTGAACTGGACGAGTTTAACACATTAGGAGAAACGTTAGAAAGCTCGTTAGTGCCAATTTGAATTGACGGTTAAATTTGAATAAAACAACTCTACGGATTCTGGCACTAACTTACCTAACAGTTTTTGCGAAAATCTTATATCTGTGATGTTTACGTAAAATAATTTATTGTGCTTCAAAATCATAAGTTATTTATGTTGAACATAAAATATAAAATAAAACATTTACGGGATTATAAGTGATTTGATCACGCAACATGTTTATATGGGAAAGCAATTTATGGGCGAGAATCGTGTTCATAAATTTTGTTTAAAGGATTTTAATTACAGAGAGGAAATATGTTAAGCGTAATTTTAGAAATCGCTAAACGCAACAGCTATACTAAATTTAAATAATTAAATAGTGAATGGTTTCATGAGCTTCAGCTATATGTTTTGTTGTTTTGTGCTTCAAAGCTTGAGATTTGATAGAAAATGAATTCTAATATTCCAACGCCAATTACTCGGCGAATAAAATATGATAAAAAATGATTTAAATATTAAAATACTTTTCAAATAATACATTTCAAGTTATGTCATTTTAAATACAGAATGAATCACAGACCAAAGTGTTTTTGCTTAGCCAACAGAAACTTAGGCAACAAAAGTTGGCGTCTTAATATTTTAATTTTTGTTAAAACCAAACAACCGAAAGCGTCGTTTTCTGGTAACCGTTTGCTAATTCGATCAGGGAAAAAATCCACAAATTTTGAGAATGAAGATTAATTGGTATGGATGGCGAAAAATTTGAGAAAAATTCTTCGCCGTGTTATCAAATTTCGTTGCAAGGCAAGCTTAGCGTCCGTATTAGTTCTGTTCAGGACATCATTAATTTGTTTAAAACTTGTAGTTGTCGCTTTTCACATTCTGAAGTTTGAAGGTGAATTTATTTGACTCTGTCGCAAAATGTTCTGCAGAAAAATTTGCTGCAGTTTGAAGTGAAGTTAGGAATTTATTTTTGTTAAGGTGCCTGTTTAGCTAATTTGATTGGTTGTTTCAGTTTTTGCTCTGTCACTCGCTCCCTCTCCGACTTTACTTTTATTCTCCAGCTAATTTTTCTGTAGAAAATTTTGCTACAGAGTCAAATAAATTCACCTTGAAGGTTAGGTTTAAGTGATGAAGCATCACAATGCTTATCCAACGATCAAGAGGATGTATTGAATTGTGAAGACGTATATAGAATAACGAATATTCATGAGTAATATGAATAAGAAGTTATGTGCCAACGCTCATGTACTCATGAAGATTTTTGATCAGGTTATCTATATCCTTGTGGGGTCCTATCATTTAGGTTAAAAGAAACTCTAGTTGATATGATACGTCCTTTTGAATAGATTCGGGAGGTTTTAAAACGAATAGCGCTGCAGCCTCTGAAGGCTTCACAAGCTTAAAATTGCTTCAATTCTAGTGCAATCTATGTAAATATAATAATCTAAAAGTACTGAAAGTTCTAAAATAAATTTGCAACAATAACGGTCCAAATCAGTTTTCCAAAATTTAAACGGAAATAACGATTTTTGAAGAAAAACTGGTTTACAACAATATTTAAGCTTTTTACAGCCTAGAGAGATTGTTTTATCGGGACGGAGCGGGATTTTTTCATAAATTGGGCGATCTCAGTTAGATGACTAATACATTCATTTTTCATAGCGCCTTAAACAATTTATATTTTTATCTCGAGTTAATTTTACTGGAAAAATTTGTTTCACTGTGGAATTCACGCATTACAGTAATCGAACTAATTTGAGATTTTTTCAAAATAACGAGCGGAATTTTCAGTTCATTTTGAAGTAAGCTTGCAATATAAAGCTGTAGTATAAAATGCAACAGTCCCGCTAAGTTTTAGTGAAGCAACTTGTAAAGTTTTTTTGCTCAATATCATGTTGTGAAAAATTATTTGTTGATTCATTAGTATTGAGAAACGTTACCGCATGATGTGTCCCTCTACGCCTGTCAAAAATGATGAATACACATTTCACCACTATAACCTGCCAATTTTTATAAAAATTTTGACATAAATGGATATTATTTCGAAAACGTGTCTTTCAATTTCCCGATATAATTCCCATCTACGTGCGTAACAAAGAATAAATATTGCTGTGTAATTCCCAAGATATAACTTAATCAGAACACACCACATCCCAAAAATCTACTGTCAAATGTTTTATTTTCGCCAGCGATTCAATTTTCTCTAAAATGTTTTTTTTCTGGGTTTTTCATCGTGGCTCGCAAATTTCGTCGCACGAAGAATTTTATTTCATTTAAATTGTTGCAGTTTAAGTAAATCAAATTGTTATTTCAATTTATATTTTTCAATCGATATAACAAAATTAACGTATAAATAAATTAGAAAAGTGTTTTCCTTATTATCTACATATAGACATACTCGTACATACATATTGATGAAAGGCTTGAAAGGTATGATGCTTATGTAGGTATATGAAAATTTAATTTCATAAACATACACATATTTTGTGTTTCTTTTAACCTCAAAGCCATATTTTCGTGTAAAATGATTTTTCTTTCATTTTCACTAATTGAATAATAAAAATTCATTTTTATCATGCTTGTTATATTTTTGTCTGCGGATGTGCCTTCAGATTGAAATGTATGAGATGAAACACAAAGATAACAACACTAAAGAACGTATAAGAAAATGTTTTCGACATTTTGGTTTTTTTCTCTGCATTTTATGCATGTACCTATAGTGATGAAAGCAGAAGCACATGAATGTTTTAAAACAAACATTTATTTGGCAATGTACTTTTATGGTTCTAAATATAGGTGCTAACAGGTACCAAACGCAAGCTTAAGTTATCAAAATTAATTTATAAAAAATGTATGCGACTTTATTAAGATTTTACTTTATTAAGGATCTCTCATCTTAAATAATACTTTCATATGTTTGCTGCGGGTTGAGTATCTCGTATAAAGGTAACATGAAAATATGTGAATCTAGAAAACTCTAAAATTTATGATGTAAAAATAAATTTATAAGCGTAGGAAATGTATAAAATGTATAGAAGATAATGTTAATTAAGGATTAAGACGTTTATGTCTTTTCAGGAATGATTAAGTTAATACGGTGTAGAAAATCTGATGAAATATTAAAGCCGTTTCATTTGATAATTCTCTTTTACAACTAAAACTATAATTAAAACATTAATTCGGGTTATTAGCAAAATGGTGCGATGTCGGTGTGTCAATTAAACAGCAACGGATGGTGCATGAGTCTTGCTAATTTTTGTGATGTTAAACAGTTGAACGAGTTTGTTTCCATATGGTGTAAATTAACTGGGCATAATCACGATCTGGCTGTGCTTTGTTGCTGCTCCTCCTTCTTAAGATACGCAATATTAAAGCTAAATTCTAAGCACGGTCTCGTTCTTATAGCAGAAAGATAAAGTTATATAAACATTTGAATATTTTATACACGTATTTCATAGACGAATGGTTGCCTTTTTATGTATATTACTACTTTGTCACTTTATCACCTCTTTAAATTCATCATTTGCAGGCACTTTTACTAATTAAAATTACATAAAGTGTTTGGTATTACATTAGATATAAAAAAATTGAATTTTAATTACAGTCCCTGTTCATTAAATTAGGAACACTATTAATATAGTGAAAAACTCTAGTATATTATCAAAATATGTATGTATAAATAAAAAACAAGATTTTTTATTTAATGTTTTAATTCTTTAAAATTATATAATTTTAAATACACATACATAAATTGGAAAGTAATTAAAATTTGGTTAAACTATTTCTCCATATTTTTTCAATATTTTGTATTAGGGTGGACACTAGGTTTGTGGTTAGAGAGGAAGTCAATATTTTGGTTAAGGGGGACATTTTCTATTAATTTTGCGGCATGGCAAAGAGCTCCATCTTGCATAAAAGTGTAAGAGTATTGGCGTTGAGGTAGCGACCTCATGTAAGGGAATAAAACGTCCGTTAACACCTTTTTATATTGTTCTTTTCACATGTGTTCCTCTACGAAGTATATTGGACCATTTCCATCTCCACTAATGCAGCTCCATATTATTACTGATGGTGGATGTTTTATGCTCCTGACTACGCAGTTTTTATTTATTTATTCAATTCAATTAGCTAATTACAGATATTATCCTATTACAATATTAGCTTAGAGTAAAATAGATCGATATAGTGTAAATTAATATGTAATTATAAAACATAAAAAATAAAATTAAAAAATGTGCATATTTAATAAACAATACATAATAATCATATATGTGAAACATATTTAAATAAAAAAATAAGTAAAACATTAACAATAAAAATTAAAAAGTTATATAAATTATTAAGAATAAGTTTTTTATAAGATGCACATAATCAATATTGAAAACGAAAACAGATGAAGATCATTAAAAAATAAATTATGATGTCTTTACAAACGAACCATTGGTGAATACAATATTAAATTATTTTTATAAATTGGAATATCAAAATATTCCATGTTTCGAATAAAATAGTCGGATTTTGGTTTAATTTTAAAAGCATGTAGCAAATCAATACCAATATGACCATTCAATAATTTTAGTATAATTATTTCATCAATATAAATTCTTCTACTATTTATTGTCATCAAACCATATCTTTGCAAACGAACATTATACTGTTCATAACCGTTTTTAAATTTATAATTAAGAAACCTTGTAATTTTTTTCTGAAATTTCGCCAAACTGTTTATATAAATCTTATAGTTAGGATTCCAAATTGTCGATAGGTATTCTAATTTAGGTCTAACAAATGAATTAAAAAGTAAAATAAATGATTTTTGTAAAGAAAATTTAGCACATATTCGTATAACCATACCAAGTATTTTGTAAGCATTTTTGATAATGTTATTAATATGAAGGTCAAATTTAAAAATACTATCCACTGTAATACCTAAATCTATAAGACTATCATACACTTTTAGAGTAACGCTATTAATATCATAACTAAAATTCACGTTGTAAACCATTGGCTTAATTTTTAAAACACCGCATTTTCCAGCATTAATAATCTTATGGTTTTTATTATATCGTAACTGCAAATTATTTAAATTGTTTTGCAAAATATGACATTCATTTATTGATTTAATCGAATTAAACAATTTTAAATCATCAGCAAATAAAAGAACCTCACAATCTAGTACATCCAGTACATCATCAATAAATAATAAAAATAAAAGCGGTCATAAAATATATCCCCGAGGTACATCGGACGTTGGACTGAATTCTGAAGAGTTATAATTATTATTAATAGCGAAGCGATAAATGGAATACGATTAGTGAGGTAGGATTTTAACAAATTTATCAAATCGATGAAGCCAAATTTGCCTAACTTGTACAACAAAATTTCATGATTTACTTTATCAAACGCCTTAGCAAAATCTGTGTAAATGACATCAATGTGAGTTTAGAGACCTATGGACAAAATTTGAAAAGCATTAATGATTGGATAAAATAGACGTGGATGGGAAAAACCCATGTTGTTTTATCGAAATGTGATTATAAATATGATCACTTATTTTAATGTGAATAATCCGTTCAAATATTTTACTGCATGTATTTAAAATTGATATCGATCGATAATCTTTTATATCAGACTTAATTCCCGATTTATAAAATGGAGTGATTCTTGCTGATTTCCAACGTAATGGGAATATCACTCAGTGAATGATCAAAAATAATCTTTAACGGAAATTGGGGGAATATCATCAGGTTCCGCAGATTGTTTGATATTTAGAGTGTTAAGACAAGCTTCAATGTCAAGTAATGATGGTGAAAATAGTGAAATAACATCTTTATTTCCGATGTGATCAAAATCTTTTTCTTCTAAAATATTTTTACGGGCTTATAAACTGAAGCAAAATATAATCTGAACAGTTCACAAATTTCATTAGGATTTGACGCATATTCATCATCTTTATTCATTATTGATGGAACATAATTTTGTTTTTTAATTGTTTTGCATAAGACCAAAAACCTTTAGGATTTAAACTAATATTCTTTTCCACATTATTTAAATATTTATTGTAAGCCAATTTAATTTTTGGTTTTGGAACGTAACACTGTGAACATATGGTAATAATCAATATCATTAGTTTTTTATATTTAACTCTGAAATTGTCTTTCAATTGAATAAATTTGATAATTTTCAGAGTTTCAATAATATCATAAATTTTTGTGTAAAATCTGTCCACTAAAAAAGATCAACATTTGAATTATTAATAGGCAATATTTGTGACCAATTTATACTGCAGATTATGTTGTTAATTTGTCGATAGTTACAGTTTTTAAAATCATAAATTTTGTCACGTGCTTGTTTAATGTAATAGATGTCTGCTATTTTTAACAAAATGTCAAGAGCAGGATGATGACGATCAACAACAGATAAAGGATCTATAAACTTTGCGAAAGCTTAATTAACGACGAATCAATGTTAGATAATACCAAATCCAGAATTTTATTATTGAAATTCACAACCGAATTAAATTGTTTAAAATTCATACAAAATTAATGATCATGATTTAATTTCAAAAATTAAACTTGGAGGTGGCTCTAAATAATTAGAATTATTTATACCTGATAGCCAAGATACTGTAGATAAATTAAAATCACCCAAAATTAAAAAAATAACGAGCGGAATTTTCAGTTCATTTTGAAGTAAGCTTGCAATATAAAGCTGTAGTATAAAATGCAACAGTCCCGCTAAGTTTTAGTGAAGCAACTTGTAAAGTTTTTTTGCTCAATATCATGTTGTGAAAAATTATTTGTTGATTCATTAGTATTGAGAAACGTTACCGCATGATGTGTCCCTCTACGCCTGTCAAAAATGATGAATACACATTTCACCACTATAACCTGCCAATTTTTATAAAAATTTTGACATAAATGGATATTATTTCGAAAACGTGTCTTTCAATTTCCCGATATAATTCCCATCTACGTGCGTAACAAAGAATAAATATTGCTGTGTAATTCCCAAGATATAACTTAATCAGAACACACCACATCCCAAAAATCTACTGTCAAATGTTTTATTTTCGCCAGCGATTCAATTTTCTCTAAAATGTTTTTTTTCTGGGTTTTTCATCGTGGCTCGCAAATTTCGTCGCACGAAGAATTTTATTTCATTTAAATTGTTGCAGTTTAAGTAAATCAAATTGTTATTTCAATTTATATTTTTCAATCGATATAACAAAATTAACGTATAAATAAATTAGAAAAGTGTTTTCCTTATTATCTACATATAGACATACTCGTACATACATATTGATGAAAGGCTTGAAAGGTATGATGCTTATGTAGGTATATGAAAATTTAATTTCATAAACATACACATATTTTGTGTTTCTTTTAACCTCAAAGCCATATTTTCGTGTAAAATGATTTTTCTTTCATTTTCACTAATTGAATAATAAAAATTCATTTTTATCATGCTTGTTATATTTTTGTCTGCGGATGTGCCTTCAGATTGAAATGTATGAGATGAAACACAAAGATAACAACACTAAAGAACGTATAAGAAAATGTTTTCGACATTTTGGTTTTTTTCTCTGCATTTTATGCATGTACCTATAGTGATGAAAGCAGAAGCACATGAATGTTTTAAAACAAACATTTATTTGGCAATGTACTTTTATGGTTCTAAATATAGGTGCTAACAGGTACCAAACGCAAGCTTAAGTTATCAAAATTAATTTATAAAAAATGTATGCGACTTTATTAAGATTTTACTTTATTAAGGATCTCTCATCTTAAATAATACTTTCATATGTTTGCTGCGGGTTGAGTATCTCGTATAAAGGTAACATGAAAATATGTGAATCTAGAAAACTCTAAAATTTATGATGTAAAAATAAATTTATAAGCGTAGGAAATGTATAAAATGTATAGAAGATAATGTTAATTAAGGATTAAGACGTTTATGTCTTTTCAGGAATGATTAAGTTAATACGGTGTAGAAAATCTGATGAAATATTAAAGCCGTTTCATTTGATAATTCTCTTTTACAACTAAAACTATAATTAAAACATTAATTCGGGTTATTAGCAAAATGGTGCGATGTCGGTGTGTCAATTAAACAGCAACGGATGGTGCATGAGTCTTGCTAATTTTTGTGATGTTAAACAGTTGAACGAGTTTGTTTCCATATGGTGTAAATTAACTGGGCATAATCACGATCTGGCTGTGCTTTGTTGCTGCTCCTCCTTCTTAAGATACGCAATATTAAAGCTAAATTCTAAGCACGGTCTCGTTCTTATAGCAGAAAGATAAAGTTATATAAACATTTGAATATTTTATACACGTATTTCATAGACGAATGGTTGCCTTTTTATGTATATTACTACTTTGTCACTTTATCACCTCTTTAAATTCATCATTTGCAGGCACTTTTACTAATTAAAATTACATAAAGTGTTTGGTATTACATTAGATATAAAAAAATTGAATTTTAATTACAGTCCCTGTTCATTAAATTAGGAACACTATTAATATAGTGAAAAACTCTAGTATATTATCAAAATATGTATGTATAAATAAAAAACAAGATTTTTTATTTAATGTTTTAATTCTTTAAAATTATATAATTTTAAATACACATACATAAATTGGAAAGTAATTAAAATTTGGTTAAACTATTTCTCCATATTTTTTCAATATTTTGTATTAGGGTGGACACTAGGTTTGTGGTTAGAGAGGAAGTCAATATTTTGGTTAAGGGGGACATTTTCTATTAATTTTGCGGCATGGCAAAGAGCTCCATCTTGCATAAAAGTGTAAGAGTATTGGCGTTGAGGTAGCGACCTCATGTAAGGGAATAAAACGTCCGTTAACACCTTTTTATATTGTTCTTTTCACATGTGTTCCTCTACGAAGTATATTGGACCATTTCCATCTCCACTAATGCAGCTCCATATTATTACTGATGGTGGATGTTTTATGCTCCTGACTACGCAGTTTTTATTTATTTATTCAATTCAATTAGCTAATTACAGATATTATCCTATTACAATATTAGCTTAGAGTAAAATAGATCGATATAGTGTAAATTAATATGTAATTATAAAACATAAAAAATAAAATTAAAAAATGTGCATATTTAATAAACAATACATAATAATCATATATGTGAAACATATTTAAATAAAAAAATAAGTAAAACATTAACAATAAAAATTAAAAAGTTATATAAATTATTAAGAATAAGTTTTTTATAAGATGCACATAATCAATATTGAAAACGAAAACAGATGAAGATCATTAAAAAATAAATTATGATGTCTTTACAAACGAACCATTGGTGAATACAATATTAAATTATTTTTATAAATTGGAATATCAAAATATTCCATGTTTCGAATAAAATAGTCGGATTTTGGTTTAATTTTAAAAGCATGTAGCAAATCAATACCAATATGACCATTCAATAATTTTAGTATAATTATTTCATCAATATAAATTCTTCTACTATTTATTGTCATCAAACCATATCTTTGCAAACGAACATTATACTGTTCATAACCGTTTTTAAATTTATAATTAAGAAACCTTGTAATTTTTTTCTGAAATTTCGCCAAACTGTTTATATAAATCTTATAGTTAGGATTCCAAATTGTCGATAGGTATTCTAATTTAGGTCTAACAAATGAATTAAAAAGTAAAATAAATGATTTTTGTAAAGAAAATTTAGCACATATTCGTATAACCATACCAAGTATTTTGTAAGCATTTTTGATAATGTTATTAATATGAAGGTCAAATTTAAAAATACTATCCACTGTAATACCTAAATCTATAAGACTATCATACACTTTTAGAGTAACGCTATTAATATCATAACTAAAATTCACGTTGTAAACCATTGGCTTAATTTTTAAAACACCGCATTTTCCAGCATTAATAATCTTATGGTTTTTATTATATCGTAACTGCAAATTATTTAAATTGTTTTGCAAAATATGACATTCATTTATTGATTTAATCGAATTAAACAATTTTAAATCATCAGCAAATAAAAGAACCTCACAATCTAGTACATCCAGTACATCATCAATAAATAATAAAAATAAAAGCGGTCATAAAATATATCCCCGAGGTACATCGGACGTTGGACTGAATTCTGAAGAGTTATAATTATTATTAATAGCGAAGCGATAAATGGAATACGATTAGTGAGGTAGGATTTTAACAAATTTATCAAATCGATGAAGCCAAATTTGCCTAACTTGTACAACAAAATTTCATGATTTACTTTATCAAACGCCTTAGCAAAATCTGTGTAAATGACATCAATGTGAGTTTAGAGACCTATGGACAAAATTTGAAAAGCATTAATGATTGGATAAAATAGACGTGGATGGGAAAAACCCATGTTGTTTTATCGAAATGTGATTATAAATATGATCACTTATTTTAATGTGAATAATCCGTTCAAATATTTTACTGCATGTATTTAAAATTGATATCGATCGATAATCTTTTATATCAGACTTAATTCCCGATTTATAAAATGGAGTGATTCTTGCTGATTTCCAACGTAATGGGAATATCACTCAGTGAATGATCAAAAATAATCTTTAACGGAAATTGGGGGAATATCATCAGGTTCCGCAGATTGTTTGATATTTAGAGTGTTAAGACAAGCTTCAATGTCAAGTAATGATGGTGAAAATAGTGAAATAACATCTTTATTTCCGATGTGATCAAAATCTTTTTCTTCTAAAATATTTTTACGGGCTTATAAACTGAAGCAAAATATAATCTGAACAGTTCACAAATTTCATTAGGATTTGACGCATATTCATCATCTTTATTCATTATTGATGGAACATAATTTTGTTTTTTAATTGTTTTGCATAAGACCAAAAACCTTTAGGATTTAAACTAATATTCTTTTCCACATTATTTAAATATTTATTGTAAGCCAATTTAATTTTTGGTTTTGGAACGTAACACTGTGAACATATGGTAATAATCAATATCATTAGTTTTTTATATTTAACTCTGAAATTGTCTTTCAATTGAATAAATTTGATAATTTTCAGAGTTTCAATAATATCATAAATTTTTGTGTAAAATCTGTCCACTAAAAAAGATCAACATTTGAATTATTAATAGGCAATATTTGTGACCAATTTATACTGCAGATTATGTTGTTAATTTGTCGATAGTTACAGTTTTTAAAATCATAAATTTTGTCACGTGCTTGTTTAATGTAATAGATGTCTGCTATTTTTAACAAAATGTCAAGAGCAGGATGATGACGATCAACAACAGATAAAGGATCTATAAACTTTGCGAAAGCTTAATTAACGACGAATCAATGTTAGATAATACCAAATCCAGAATTTTATTATTGAAATTCACAACCGAATTAAATTGTTTAAAATTCATACAAAATTAATGATCATGATTTAATTTCAAAAATTAAACTTGGAGGTGGCTCTAAATAATTAGAATTATTTATACCTGATAGCCAAGATACTGTAGATAAATTAAAATCACCCAAAATTAAAAATTTAGGAGATGATTTTGATAAGTTTAATAAATCACTTACTCGTAAATGTTTAAAATACTTTTTATATTCATCAGAGGTTACTTTAGGGTAAAAATACGGAACATTTATGAACAAGTTTTTGTAAATAAATTTTAGACAGATCCATACTTCTTCACTAAATTTCTTTTTGACTTTACTGCAATCAAACAAACCCCACCACTAGATTTATCAGGAAATAGTGTTAAATCACGATCTTTCCTATAAACAGTATAATCATTAGAAAGTAGTTCACTATCAAAAAAAGCATCATCCAGATTAGTTTCATTTAAATAAATGACATCATAGTTGCAAACTAATATTTACATTAGATAAAAATTGATGAGTTTTCGTTCTCAAACCATTTACATTTTAAAAATAGATTGATAAGGGCATGAAAATATTTAACACAATAAAATAAAGCAAAACATCAAATAAATTTGAAAAATAACAATAAAAAAGAGAAAAAAAATGCTCCTCTGCAAGACGCCTAGAATCTTCATCGATGATTTCAATTATTTTAGTTCTTCCTAAACTTATCTCCTGGTCTCCTTCTGACGAACTGGGCCGATTATGTTGTCTTTTAATAGTACAAAAAGTTAGACGTAGATGTCGCATAATCCATAAATTTTTATTTGAATTTATATTAGACGTTGAAATCAAGCACGTACCCGTGATGGTTCCTCCTTCTGTTTCAGCAATTTGTCTTTGATCCTGTTGCACATGGATCACTTGATTTACTAACTGCGGTAACTTGCATACTTTGGATATTGGACGTGCCAGTGCGTTACCATTTGACGTTTGCTTGCAGTTTCATCGCACGTACTTTATCATCCCTCTCTGAGTGATCATTTTCAAAAAATGTTTGCATTTCCTTTAGAATATTGGCAACGCCCACCAAATTGGTCCCGTTATTATAGAATATGGTGGATTTGGTGGCTTATTGTTCATTTGACGACAATATATTGGTTGTCCATTCTCATGACCATATCATCATCTAAGAATGTTGTACACTGAAGGAAATCGATTTTTTTTAGAAACCGGCTTGTTCTATAACAACTTCTTGTTTACTTCCTGTAAGAACTTTATACGCTATACCTCTATATCCAACAAGCAGTGTCGAGGGTGTATTGGGTTTGCCCGTACTTAAATACGAAGAGCACACGAATCGATACACAAAATTTTCTTCTTGTTGGAAAATTTCTTGTAGTGGCAAGTCAAAGTCTCATTATCGCGACCATCTATTTCTGTCTCTCTTTTGCCATACCTTGCAATGTTACTGGAAATCTTACCTGGCTTTTCTTCTATGTATTTAGATAAATCAAGTGTATCTGTACTGGCCAATGTTGCTCTGGTTGACTTAGGAACTTGGTACAGTTTTGGAAAATCAGGTGGCTATTGGATTTGAAAGAATACGTCAGCCCCCAGCAATATGTCGAGGACCTGGAATGATAACACTTTGAATCAACAAGCTGCATAGGGCGTGTCAAATCGTCATGGTTCGTCAACTTAGTCAGTCTAGCTGCTACTTTCGGAATAACCAATGCGTTTATCTGACAGATGAAACGATAGATTCTGGTTTTCATTCTTTTGTAGTGACTTATGATGTTTTCGGTGACAAATGGTTTATCTTCACTTTGGGTTACAACCTCGCAAGACAGTTAAAACATCGATTGTGCGAATGTTTTTGACGTTCTTTTACTTCCATGGCATTACATCTTAAACGGTAAGCTCCCTTCATACATTGTGAACAGGACTTGGATTTTCCGTCACCTGGCAGATGTGGTAAACGCAATAGATCTGAATATCGAAGATGCTGCTTTTTTGTTGAAGCAGGAGATGCATATTTTTTTATATTTCAACTGCTTTAAGAGTTTGGACTCGTGGTGCTCTGACCCAGAAACCTAGGTGAGACCCAGAAACTTAAAAAATCGCTAATTTTAATATTATCTTAGCTGACTGTTTCTTGCGCCCACTACGCTCTCGTTTTATCATCCACCTTTTTGGTAAACAAGCAGATAATCCACCAGTCTCAATGTATTTAAACCCCGGAGTGTTTCAACTGTCGTATAAGAATTGGTAAATTGATGAACTTTCGAATGAAGGCAAATTATAGGTATTCTGTGATCATGACTTCAGCATAATTTGCTTTTGTGACTCGAATATGATGTACCAACGCAGCAGTTCCCCAGGCAAGTATTGCTTTAGCAGTTGAAATTTTTGTGACTGTGTATACATTTTCATATTATATGAACAGCAGCCTTCGATAGATCCATGAAACATTCAAACTCCTTTGGATCGTCAGAAAATGTACTAATATCGTCTTTACATGCATTTTGTATACATTTTGGTGGTCTTTAATTAAGCCTTTATTTGCGGTGCATTTAAATTTTTAAAATTCAAATTCATATTTAAAATTATACGGGCACTTTTTGTTTTTAAAGAAAAAAGTCACCTTAAGGTAGGTTCAATGTTTTTTCAATGCAGGTAAGAACAAATGCCATACCCCTTAAGAAAAAATCCGTATACAACGCGACCGAAAATAAAAACATTAGGTTTGTATCCACCAATAACAACTACAAAAACAAAAAATTTGCTTGCTTTGTATTCAATAAGATGTTGTAAACCCATTTGAAATACAAACGCATCGCGTGTACCCAATCCTCACGCATTTTACATTTAATCAAGTTCTACGAATATTTTTTGCGTTAGTTCAGTATCTTTTCTCTAGATAAAAAGATAACTCAATGGATATCCTTGGTAAGAAATGTATCCGACCGACTCGAGAATCTTCATAACAAATCGATACGCGTCTTATACATGTTTTGTTGTATTCGTTATTTTATTTAGAGACGGAATGGTAAGAAAAGTCTCTTCTTTGAAAGATAAACGTGATAATTTTGTAATAAGAATATGTTCGTTTGTTTACATTTAGGATGGCTGGAAATATAACCCAAGAACTTATGAATATTTTATAAGGATTTTTGAGAAACATGGTATAGTTGTTTAAGATGTTTAAAGGAATAGCATTTTAAACAGTGGTGGCACTTTTGGAGAAGCTCACAATATCTTACCGCGTAATCATTATCCTTGAACCGAATCAACGAACAATTGGATTTTCGAAAAATCCTTCTACGAAACCAAATCAAAAATTTTACTTTAACATCTCTTGAATGTTTTATTGGATATTATCGTTCTTATCATGTTAGGGTTAGTATAAAAAAATTCAAAAATAAAAAACTTTCGTATTCACAAAAAATCATTTTTGGACTTGAAGATAATAATCTTAATTTTCGTAAAAAGCCTTAAGGGTCGGAAAATGGATGCCAATACGAATTTCATTTTCAATGAATCTTTACAATCTAAAATACTTATTTCTAAAATTAGTTAGATCTCTAAATGAATTTAATGGAATAATTAATCTAGTAAATGATAACAAAAGAAGATTAATTATTATTCGGATTATACCTGTTTGGTTGATAACTGGCTGATTTTGTTCAAATACCTACGTATATGTCGATACAGATACTTGAATACATTGCATTTTCAAATTAAGCAAAGTGGAAGTCGATAAATAGAATGCACATTTTGTATGGCTACTAATCTACCTCAAAGGACGGCAATTGACAAAAAGGTTGAAATCTCAACTAACGAACTCAAACCTTTAATCACAAACACTTTTCGTAAATCACTTAACAACCCCATAGTATGTAATTTGACCAGCTTCAGAGTCCGTACCATCGACCATATATCACATATGACCAAAAAACGTTTCAAAAAGCTCACATGTAACCGCTTCGACGGTTTTGTTGCCTACTTTCGAATATATTCGGACTCGGATTCGGGTGAACCAGCTGACATGCTCCACGTTTCTTCGCTTACATGCTCCACGGTTTCGGTTTTGTTGTCGATGTTTAGCCACCAGCAGTATCAACGGGCTTCATTCGAACAATGCCCCCATATCCAGTATGCAACAAGGCCAAAACTTTCTTCCACAGGCCGAGCGAGAAACCTCAGTCTGGAGAAGAAGAACGTTATTCAAAACAGAAATGGAAATTTTCTAACATTAAATTCATGAAGTTCTTGATTTTGGACAGTCTACTGCCCATCCTTTATCACATAGGACAATCCAGAGGAACCTTTTCCAACATTTCGTAATATTCTTCGGTCTAATATTTGATAGTATGGTAAAATCCCATGAGAATTACAGTTCCACGTTGAATACGGTTGGTTGTCATGATTGGCAAACCTTTTACTGGGCGAGACAGTGTTACGAGGCGCATATACATATATATTCGTGAATTTTACATTCATAGACGATCAAAAGTGCTTCTTTCTAAATCTGACTATACTATATTTCTACTGATGATCATCAAGCGTCTTGGATGAAAATGCTATCGGATACTACTTTCCATAAGAGTAAATATGGGAAATCACTGCTCCTACTCCGTCCACAAGAGTGGACAGTCACACTGATAGTATGAACAAGCTGAAACGCTTTCACAATGGACCAAACAAACGGAACAGTTTTCCTGCGCAATGCATTAAGAGGAGCTGCAAGTTGCGAAAAATTGTTTAAAAAACGGTTATAATGTTTAACCTTACCAATGAAAGCTTGCAATCTTTCATGTTTGTTGGCAGCAGCAAGTCGTTCAAAAATATCTTCCAGATTTTTGAGATACTCATCCGAGTAACCTGTAACAAACACTGCACTCGCTATCATCTGCCTTAACTTTTCAGCACCGAAATTGATGACATAAAGTTACATATCAAGATTTCGATAGCGAGTAACTCGAAAAAATTGTCATTTTTTGAAATGGTTGTCGCATATATATGTTGTTACCAATAGCATCTCTATAACAACAATAGTTGAACCTAATGCCAATTGTAGCTTTTGAGCTTTTAGATAAAATTTATTTGTTTTAGATTTTTACTTTTCTTATATACGCCTAAAGGTGAAATACACACACGTACAGGCGATACCAATAATTTGTGTGCAATACACCAATGCCTTCTAAACTACTGGCCGCTTACACCAACTGATGACGACATGCTAAGTCGACGGTTCAACGGATATTATCCAGATGACAGAAAAATTTTAAAAAGGAGAATTACATTACAATATATATTTAGTTGTAATTATTACATCGAAGTAGAAGGTTATTCGTTTTCCACTTTTTTCTAGTTTTTGCCTCCACTTCCTTGCCTTAAGGTCTTAATCCATTTGACCCCAGGATTATTAATTTTCGAAATCTTAAATAAACCATTGAAATCCTTGATGGTCCTAATTATTTGAACTAAAATTTCCAAAACGAAAGTTAAAATTTTTCATCAGTTCGGAAAAAATCAGGGAAACTACAATGACCGAAAAAAGCCGATTGGGGATTGAAAAGGTATTTGGTTAAAACATTTATTAAATAAAAAAATCTGTTCCTAAATAATCGTAGTAGTAATAAGTAATGTATTACTTATTACTACTACGATTATTTAGGAACAGATTTTTTTATTTAATTATATTTTTTTGGTATTTACAAAGCAACTTTGATATTTATTTGCCGTCGAAATTCTAGTTGGTCTAACTCGCATCCCTTAGATTTTGCTAAGACCCCATCGAAGATCCAGAGAGCAATTGGCTTATACCATTTTTTCTGCGAATGTCAATTCGATAATTTTCCACGTGATTTTCGAAGAGGTGACTAACGCAGGTATAGGTTTTTGCTGGACTTACACCAAATTCATTCGACAGAATCGTAACCGATTTAAACTCCCCTCTTTAAGATTTTTTCGTTACTTGAGCTAATGTTGCTTTACCAAAACGGTGCTCTCTAAGTGTGGCAGTACCTCCATAACCCAGAGCAGAAAGTTTCCTGTCTATTGAAATATGAGTGAAAAAATTATCAAAAAAAGAGAAATTTCCAAATTTTGATGATTGTTTTTCAACACATTTGCAAAGTTCATTATCACTAATTCTATAGTTGGGTTTGCAACGATTTTACCCTGATATAGATATCAAATTGAATGCAATATCCATTCCTCTGTGCTAAGACCCATTATTTAAAACCAACGCGGATTGGTATTCTTCGCAAAAATTGTTTGCATCTATTGCGCCCGAAATTTGGAATCATTGATTCATCAATCACTAATCCATTGACGAAAGGTGTATCTTAAAAATATTTTACTAATTTCTTCTATCAAAAGCCGCATTTTCCCAAATTTGTCGTTTTGTGGTAGATTTGTATTATCTGCAAAGTGGAGTGAAGTAAAAACCTCGTCAAAACCATTTCTCCTCATTGTATTGGAAATAAACTGGTTCTTACAGTCATTAAACCCTGACTAGTACAATTTTCAACGATGATTTTTATTGTACCCTGAAATTATTAGGAGTCCCATAAAAGCATGCATCTATGTATCTCGTTGCAATTTAAATTTAAAGCTTTATTTTTATTTTGGTTTGAAAATTTATTCGTAAAATCGACTACCACTTGCATTATTCCTTCGTTAAAAAACAACTCGAAAATTTTACCGGATGAGAATCATCTGTTATAGGAAAATCTAGTAAGACTAAACTGTCCAACTTGTTCGCAATATTTATATCCAAATCACCATCAGTCCATTGATGTATGAGTTTATTGTTCCTCCCTAATCCCAATTGGCTCGACCCTGGTTCCTGAACTACTTCCGCTGCTACATTTTCACATATATTATCGTAGTTTACAATGAAGCTCTCGTCGATGTCTGATTCCGCTCTGTCCAATACAACCTCTAATTTGGTCCTTAGCATTGTGCTCGCTAATCAGTTTGCATTTGCTATTTCTTCTTCATCGGAGTCCTCATCAGTTTCGGCATATTCGTTGTCTGGCAGCAAAATGTATATGAAGGAGGGTAAATCAATTTCCGAGTCAGATTTTTCCAACTCCTGAAAAACTTCTGCAAGCGTAAGCTTCTTCTTCCTGAAAAAATATGCCATTAGAGTTTCACAATATATTAAAATAAACGAAGTGTTTTTTTCGACCAATTAGTATTTTCATTCAAACTAACACAAATTAACACAAATCTATTATTTATTTTATAATAAAACGCATATTATAAGCTTACCAATAATATTCGTCCATCGTGGTACCGTACGTAGATTTAACTGTACTTTGAATGATGATTTTGACATTTACTACTTTTAAACGCACTTCTAATGGTATATATTTTGAATATTGAAATGTGTTGTGTGTTTCAATGCAAAATCTAACAATAACGTAATTAGCTTAATTAACACATTAACACCAACAAAAAAAATGGTTATTTTTGGTATTTTGGGGTTAAATGGGTTAAATAAAAATAAATTTTGTCATACAAAATTACGAAACAACAAAAATATTATTTCTTTCTCCAGTTGTTTTGTAATTTTGTAAGTGTCGAACAAACTGTTGAAGCCGAAAGATATTCGTTTTTTAATTATTTTAGTAATGCATGTACATTTTGATTTTATATTTTGACATTTTTATCCAACATAAGTCGATTTTTAATATCATCAAATTCGAAATTGTTGTAATTAGTACGTAAATTCAATAAAAATAGCAAGAAAAGTACGAACCTCATGTAAAATACAGACAAAATGCGTCGTACGGCTTTGATTAATTGTGTGACACTAAATAAATAAAATACATAAATAACAAAATGTAACAACATAATCACATAATATTCTCTGCTCGCCAATGTATAACAAAATGGAACTCATTTTGACAGTTCCAACTTTCGTTACATTTTTGAGATATTTCATGGAAGACATGGAACTCGCATAATGCCGCAGCCACACGAATGCAAATACACGCCAATATTGGTGTATTTTACATTTGGCGAATATTGGTAAAAGATACCATTCGTGTAGACGATTGCCCAATGTGCATACCAATGTTGGTAGTTTCTTTTGATCTTTTTTGGAAAACCGCCTATTGAACGAATGTGCACCAATGTTGGAAAAATGTAACCTTGATTTGAATTTGTCATTTGTTTTGTGGCTACACGATTTGTTATTTGGACAAATATGCCAATGCTGGTGTGTAATACTATCAAGTTCTTTGAGTTACGGGTTTTTGTTCCACGGTTCATAGTAAAACTTGTAATAAAATGGAACTTGACCGTGGAACTTAGTTCCAACAATTGTTCCTATTGTTCGCGGAATACACCAAAACTTCGTAATACGTTATCTAAATAGGCGCATTTCTTTAAATTCTCGCTAGCTTCTTGAATATGGATAGGAAAAATTCAATTAATGAATTAAGAAAATCAATTACACTTAAATTGTACATAATTTATTATATAATAATTTAGATTTTTTTACCTTTGTGAAATTTATTGCCGTCGTAATGCGAGGCAAGGTGTATTATTTTTACTTGATTATGTTGTCCTCTAGTTGTCGATTTAAATTGACGTCATCAGCAAAAAAATGAATGTTGTCACAGGCCAGTACTATAGAAAGCACTGCATATACAGAAAAATATTGTTCTTGAGGTATACAAATGAACATCGCCAACTGTACTAATATGTTATTTGACAACTGTACCTTACATTCTTATTTTTATTTATTTCTTAAATTATTTACATAAAATTCAATATTTTTATGATATTAGATCATAAAATTTTTTATTTATAACGCGAGTTTATGACAATACTCGAGCGCCACCGTTAAATTTGATAGAATATTTCAAAATGAAATGCAATTTGGTTACAGTGGCAAAAAGTTTACAGTTTGTAAATATCATTTTATAAAACACTGTATTAATTATCTCTGTAACTATACAAACAAAATTGACTATACAAGTATTTTATACCACGTTGAATTTACTTCTTCAAAATGCTGCAGTTTTTTAATTCAACTCGAGAAGACGGATCATTCAACACTGCACAATCTTCGCTCGGTGTACAATACCCAGAGTAAGTCTGTTTGCTCGGGTTGAATTAAAAATTATACCCTAAATCAAATATTTTCATTACGATTTACCAAAAATTTAGTTCGAAACTTCAACATTAACATCGCTATTTAACAAATTGTTTTAGATAAAGCTTTGGCATATTCGATATGAGACAGTTGAATATTTGTGTTGGCAACAATAGAGAGAATCATAAATCCCCTTCTTAAAAACAACACATAACCATCATATACATAATCAAAATT
The DNA here is from genome assembly GCA_947310385.1 of Nephrotoma appendiculata. Taxonomy (NCBI): domain Eukaryota; kingdom Metazoa; phylum Arthropoda; class Insecta; order Diptera; family Tipulidae; genus Nephrotoma; species Nephrotoma appendiculata. Next base: position 306,662,426 of record OX371225.1, on the reverse strand, counting down.
TACAAAAAGTATCAAAACGTTTTCATCAATCATAAAAATATCTATAACTTGATTTATGTTAGCACAGGTATAAAGGTACACGTAAAATTTATGTTCTAACCATTATTTGGAAACGTTTGCCTCATAGCCACACGAAATCAAATCACAAAGAATTATTACCACCATAACAATTACTTCTCTACCAGAATCCACTTATACCGCATATATGTAAGTATTTGCACGGTATACCTGGTTTATAAACAATAACTTCATATTTTATGTATGTTATATGGCCAACATATCTAAAAAACTCATAACCACCAACAATTTATCTAGATATTAAATACCCTAAAAGCTTTTTACTATTTTCATTGTACGATATATGATTATGTGTGGTATGACATAAATGATTTTCATGTGCGATAAAGTCACAGGTGAAAAAATCCATAATTCTGTGTGCTGGAATCTAGGTGTAAGCAGATTTATTGAATGACAAAAATTAAGCTAAAAGTTACATTTACATGGAATGTAAGATGATATCGTCCGCATCCTTAATGGTTATGTCAGTTGTTTATATTACAAAATACAAGAAATGTGGGTAAGCTTCAAGTAAATATTTTCCATTGTACGATTTACAATCGCAATTTATATGATGAAAAATTATGGTTGATAAATGATGGTTGATAAATTGCTGTCCTAAAATAAATTTAAATTGTTACAATTTTTTGCACTGCGCCTGGTACCAGACGTTCGTTTATATGCGTATTACAGATTTGATTGATGAACATTAATTGTTGGCATTTGAAAATTTAGATGTTCTGCTTTTTAAATTTATGCTGATGCATGATATCGATTTAAGCATTTGATGAATGGTAGCAACTTAAAAATGTGTGTGTAAAGTGTAGATTATGTTGTGATAGATTTCTCAGAGGCAATACATTTTCTCATGTGAGAAGCAACGATTTTTATATCACACTTAAATCGCATACGGCAACGGAAATAATGGGCTCAATGATGTGCCATCGAATTTCTTTAAAGTTCTTCTTAAAATAATTTGGAGAAACTAAAACGTACTTGGATTCAAATATAATATTTTTATTAAATTCTCTATGTATCTATGTATTTGAATTTTGCATCTATGTTTCATTGTCGTTGACTAGTACATTTTATGATCAGTTTTTGACTCTCTTCCTAAAACTCGACTTGTTGTAGCTGGAATAGTTTACCTATCTTCTGCTTCTACAACTTTTATTGGATCAACAATTGGATGTCCATTTGATGATTTTATTATACTGGCCCGAGGTACTTGAAGTAGAAGCTATCAAAATTATCGGTCGCGATTTTTCCCGATATTTCAAGTTCCTTCGAGTATGATTCTACATATAGATGCTGCACGTCTGGATCCGTTGTTAAGTTGTTAACACACATAGAAAGGTGTTTCTCTGGAATTTCTAGGCCTACGAGCGCCAGAGGTTCTCGCAGTCGATGCTGTTATATGCCTTCTGAAAGTCTTTGTATAATTGATATATGCTAATGACTCCAACCCTTGTGCGAAAATCATCTCTGTGACGAAGCACTAATCAGTATGGTTGATCGGTTTTAATGAAACCCATTGAGAGCTGCATTTACTTCCTCTAATGTGGGATAATCTAGTTAGAACTCATCACCTGGTGGAGCAATTATTGTAATAAGGATTACTTCATCAGTCCGATTTAGCAGATTTTAAAAGTTGGCTTACCATACTGAGAGAATGTCAGCCACGTTTGTTCTCAGTTCTCCAATCGCGCCTTAGGTGGCTGTACTGCTTAGGTGGGAATCTTTAGTTACATTCCGGCGTTAGCAAATCAGTCTCTTGAATTTACAAGGCAGCTCTGATCTTCGAACCCATCATTGCGGCATCTTGGTGGTTGACTTCTGATAGCGTTTTGAAGTTTTGCAGGTGGTGAATTCCCGATGGTCATTAGAGGAAAGCTGGAAAATCTAGGCAACTTGATGCAGACAAGGATTCTATGATTGAAATAGTGACAGTCGACACATCTACAAGCGTTCGTCGTTTATCAAGATGCTTGAAAATGCCACGGTCTACGTTGCATCGATTTGAAAACTGAATTAATTGCATCCTCACCATGTATGACAGAAATGCCGCCCGCAAAACAAAGAAAATTCACAATTTTTTAACAACCCTTAGTGAGGCGAAGAATCATGCATTAAAAAAGGAGGGCGATAAATATCATTAAGCAAACAAAAAATTGAAGTTGTTAAAAAAAGAATGTTACGCCGCAGCCAGAAGATGAGAAAATTTTCGGTTCGATCTACTTACTGAAAGTCAGAATTACGACTTAATGAAACCAAGCGCAAGGTTTACCCGATGGATAATATTAACAATGTGATCCCAAAAAATCAGTGCACTGTCACAAATAACACCCAAATCTCGAACTGGAGTAACACCAACTACGGCATTGTTGCTAAAATAGTGTCGTATTTAGGTATGTACTATATGCATACGAGAGTACGTAACATTGGGTGTCACAAAATTATTCAACCGACGTTTTGTGAAATCAGTTGCATAGGCCTTAAGGTTAATATATCGTTATTGTATTGTTACCGACGGTATACTTTTCAAAAGATTTGCAAAAAAATTATGGTAGTCTCTATTTGGTGACCGCATGGGTTGTTAGGTGTAGAACTACTCTACTCATATAAAGGTAAGTATTTTATTGGCGATAAAAGATAGTTTTTGAAACATTTTATTATTTTACATACATCACAATTTTATGAAGAATTAGTCTATGATACGAAAAGTAACGAACCGATGAAAGAAGTTCTGGAGTTATTTTTCTATTGAATGACAAATCTATGTAAGTATTTCCTAATGTACTTGGATAATTGGTCGGAACCATATCTAGATTGAAATGATGCTTCATAAACTCAAACGCTCCCTTATTTTGTTTAACATCTACATTAAAATCACCCATCAAAATTATTGGAACCTCTTTATCCACTGTAAACCGTTTATCAATTAATTTTGAACATTTTGTGCATTCCATTAATTGTAAATGGAACCAAGTATAAATTTTGACGAACCATTCAAAGTAACATCCACTAGACAAATATAACCAACTGAATCGATCAGGCTGACAATCTGCTACACTTGATAGCTGCGTTATTTTTGAAAAACAGTCGGGTTGTGTTCGCGATAGCTTTTTCAAAATTTGTCCAATTTAAGAATAGAAATTTAATGTTTTTTAAAATAAGAAAGCTAGATTTAACGGCAATCTAAGTATAGCAGAAAAAATCCATTCTAAAAGTTGAATGATTTTCTTGTAACATCGTTGTTCTGCATAACTCTACATAAAACCGGAGTAGTGTAGAACTATACAGAGCAACGATATTACAAGAACACTACAGAACTTTTATAATGGATTTTTTATGTTATACTTAGATGACCATTAAATCTAGCTTTTTAAATTTATAAAATATTAAATTTCTATTTTTAAATTGGACAAATTTTGAAAAAGCTATCGCGAACACAACCCGACTGTTTTTCAAAAAAACGCTGCTGATATTTCTATAAATTGCTACTCCACTTGCTTTACGCTGTTTATTTATCAGTTTCGAACGAAGAGTGTTGTTCATGTATGATTTCAATTCAAATCCTATAATTTTAATCGGTTGATCTTCGTACATCCAAACCTCACTCGGAGCGTGAAAATCAGACTTTGATAATATCTCGTCAGTTTCAATATCTAAGTGATGCTGATGAGCAACTAAACTTTGAACATTTAAGTTAACTATAATCAATAGTGTTTTAATTATCTATTTAATTTTTTTTTGACGTTCTTTATTTTTATTTATACGCGCTACTCCCATATTAGAAATGTGCCAACAAAAATCGCAATTTTAATTTGTCATAACTTTTGACATAATTGTCAGATTTTAGAGTCTTTAGTTTAGATCTTTTCAATGAGATATTAACTAGGTTTCTACCATTAATAATTTTGAAAAACGTGTATGTAGACATCAAAATCGCGCTCGCGTTTTCTTAGATTGCACCCTTGATGAACGTGGTTCTACGTCAAAACAGAAAAGCTCCTAAGGAAGTTGCCAATTTCGGTTGACTGATTTCGACCAAAAATCACTGGGATGGGATGTTCCAATTTATGGAAAAATCTTAAGTATCAAGTTTCATCACCCGTGTGTAGTACTTAACGTTAATAAAAAGTGTAACTATACATTTTAACGAAAAGTGTAGACTCAAAAGTGTAAATACACAAATTATCAAAAAATGTAGCTGCAAACGAAAACAAAGTTTGGAATTCGAAATACTAAACCACATATCAACCTCGTTAAAAATACACAAAAAATATTGAGAATCACAGTACTACACAAATTTTTAAAGTATTTTTAATTCAGAAAATCCGACGAACCACAACCGAGTGAGTGATTTAGTGTTCTACTAAGCGTGGTGTCTAAAATGTGTACAAAAAATTTCAAGATAATTTGCTTGCTGTGATTTTTGATATTCATTCAAAATTCATTTAATTCTTTAATAATGCAAAAAATCATCGGAACAATGCCGAGTGTGGAATTTAGTACTCTCAGCTTGGTCGGCACTCATTGTTCCGATGATTTTTTGAATTATAAAAAATACGTTAATTTAGTCCCAAAGACGCTTCCACGTGTAGGGCCATATCGCCAATCACAAAATGCAAATTTATTTTGAAATTTTTTGTACAAATTTCAGACGCCATTATTAAGTTGAGAACACTCGGTACTTGTGGTTCCGATGATTTTCTGAATTAAAAATCTTAAAAATTTTTTTTTTATATAGAATATTTAAGAACTTATTTGTGTAGTACTGTGATTCTCATTATTTTTTGTGTATTTTTAACGAGGTTTATATGTGGTTTAGTATTTCGAATTGCAAACTTTGTTTTCGTTTGCAGCTATACTTTTTGATAATTTGTGAATCTACAGTTTTTGAGTTTACACTTTTCGTTAAAATTGTGTGTTCTTTATTGTAATATAAGGGGCAAGAATATACCCACTACTGGTCTATATTATTGTTTCCGGTCAATATGTCAATTAATTCGGGTACCGTTTACCATCGCATTGTTAATAATTTCCGTAAACAAGGAAAATTTTAAATATTTTCAGGGAAAGAATAACAATAATAAAATGTAAATTAATAATATTTTCCCGAGACCGGATTTTATGTTTTCCTTCTACGTAAAATAATATTTTTCTTTTATTATTTTGCTTTACACTACAGTAAACTCTTACGAGGAACGAATTCCTACGAGAATGAACATTTTTGAGATGTTGATATTACAAAAAATTTAAACACTTTTAAACACAGAAATCACTATCTATTTTTATTGTAATAAAATTTTATTACTCAAAAGGCAAAATAACAATTCAAAATAATAACAATACAATATTAATATATTATTCATAAATGTAAGTATTTTATTAACTTTAATTATCTTTATTAAACTCATAATTATTTAACATGTGGCTGGATTTAAACATTGTGTTGCGAAATTTTTCAGCTTTCATAAGTACCTGCGGCAACCAAATATGTGCCTACAGCCATTAGCCAGTTCAGTAGTGAATTATTTTTTATACAGAAATAATATAAATATTGGGTTCGTCACCGAATTTTATGCGAAGCAACCGTTAGGGTTACAGACATTTTAGCTGCCATTCACATTTTCGTTGCTCTGAGTAATATGCGGCTGGATTGTATAAATCGGAATAATTAGAATCTATATAGTGGGTAAATTCTCGAAAATAATTTTCCTTACAAACGATTAAAAAATATCAATATCGAAAAATTCAATAATTGAAAGAATGAGCGGGAGTATATAATTCGACGGCAGTTCATATAGTGGTTTTGACATATATGTTCAAAATCGATGCTCATAGCGCTTAAGTGCCGAGCACACATAACAACGTAAAATGACAGAACGAAAAGCAAATAAAAATGCATGATTACGTTTATAGTTACAACTAGGGTTGCCAGATGTACCCATTTAGTACGTGCTTTAATCACGGATGTGAAGTTTTTAACAAAATAAAAAATTAACAAAAACTAAAATTTGTTAAATTAACAAAAATAAACAGTCGGTAAAAGCAATGTTAACAATGGAAACCTGACAACAGACAAATTTCTTTTAACTAAAAACTATTATCAAAACTTAATTTTGATTGAAATAAAAAAACTAAAATTACAATTTAAAAATATGTATTTACATAAGAAAGACAAAACATTTAATGTAATTAAATAATGTTAATAAATTGGAGTATCCACTACTAAATAATCAGTTACATCTGTACTGCGTTGGAAAATCGAATCGAATTGAATATTTTGGTGATTTTTGGGTTCCAGTTTCCATGCTATCGTACTGCAATTGTCAAATGCATGCCAACGCATTAACAAATGGGAAAATCTCGTAGTTTTTTGATGAGACCAATTTTATTTGAAAGGGCACCTCTTATGCCATCATTTGATATTAGTCACTTCTCGGTAGTATCTCTGTGATCTGGCCAATAATTAATACACTGGAACCCAAAAATCACCAAAATATTCAATTCGATTAGATTTTCCAACGCAGTACAGATGTAACTGATTATTTAGTAGTGGATACTCCAATATATTAACATTATTTAATTACATTAAATGTTTTGTCTTTCTTATGTAAATACATATTTTTAAATTGTAATTTTAGTTTTTTTATTTCAATCAAAATGAAGTTTTGATAATAGTTTTTAATTAAAAGAAATTTGTCTGTTGTCAGGTTTCCATTGTTAAAAATGCTTTTACCGACTAATTATTTTTGTTAATTGAACAAATTTTAGTTTTTGTTACTTTTTCATTTTGTTAAAAACTTCACATCCGTCTTTAATCGATTACCAACAAGTTCATTCGGGGCGCTATTGGATAGAATTGAAATAATTCTCAAGAGAGAATTCTCCCCTCCCCTCCCCCCCCCTGCTTCCAAACAAATACAAAAACGCAAGCAACTACAAATACAGGCAACGATTTCACATACATGATAACATACATGACAACTACTTTATTAGGAATGAAACAAACATTCATTCACACTTTCATTTTAGCCGATGGGTTCTCGGTAAATTATCTCTTTTATTCGATATCAAACAAAAACGGCTGATTGATTCAATGATTCAGCTGTTAATCAATGCAACGACGGTTTGTGTCGATACATTTCACCATCGATAATGATTATGGCCGACTGCTAAAAAAATTTTCCCAACCGAACCATTTTCCAATTTCCACATCAAGCATTCCAAGCGTCATCATATCGTGACGAAAGGTCATTTACTTGTATTGTCAACGAAGACTAGATCCGATTCGTTACAAAGCTGCATACACCGAATTTCATCATATAGTGGAATTACAGATTTGCCAGGTATCGGAATCTCCCGTCTCTTGCCCGCTTTATATGGTAAGAAAGAAAGATATCGATTGGGGACCGTGTGGGGATAATCGGTGACTTAATTCGGTCACAATACCAGAAATCTTTTCCGTCGATCTAGTCAGAGCATATCACTTAGTTCACGAAGCACCAAATAATCAGGATCAAAATCAAAATATGTCACGAGCTAGTTAATTTTAGCAGATTGGTTCAAATCCTTTTATGTGTAAATTACAAAATATTTAAAAGATTTTGAAACTAAATTAATAAAATGTTCTGTAACTTTCAAGTAATCCACTTGCCTCATACTATGGCCATTATACAGATCATCTTCCTAGGTCACGTGGATCCTTAAAAATTTCAGTGTGAACTTTTAAAAGGTACAGGATTTCCACTTACATTCATCGAACAGTTGAATAAATTTATAATAATCCACGATTCCACGATTAAATGTAGATTTGGCAAAGCTTTTCAAAGTTTTTTCTTTAAAAGTTAAACCTCAAAGAATCCTCGACCATGACGTCATTAAACGTCTACCACGCATATAGACAGATTTGATCATTCAACAAACAAATTGTTAGCATCCGAAGTGAAAATGAGATCCAATTGCTTACCATCCTTATTATTGAACACCTGACTATTCTGTTGCAAACCACATGAATTAACACTATCAATGAGAAAGTGTTCATAGTCATCAATTCTCTTAAACCATGACAGTTCAGAACATAAACTCTTCTAGCATAATTTGAACTACAATTTTTTTTTAATGATTTTAATGATAACTCCAAAGTCCCGATCACATGGTAGGAAGGAATGCCCACGCACTGGATAAAACTGCTCAATCTTATTAAATCGTTCAGTTATCTGAAACTAATCTTAGTTCTTGTACGTCAGGATGGACATAGTTTTAACAGGTACATCCTTCCCTACATCATTTGTGTATTTTAACCCTTTAACTTTGGCCTTTTTTATAGCGTTTTGTGGTTACCTGTCAGCGTTTCTTATTCTCCTACGTGCCTTCAGAGGTGGTGCTTCAGTAACTTCTCCTTCAGTATCATTTTCACACACTAAATCTTGGTTCTCCATAATATGGAAATAACACTTACTATATGTATTAAGAGTGTAGGGGTATAACTAACTTCTCGGTTTTTATTAAATTTATCTTTTGCCATGCTAATGTTATATCTAAAATAACCGTTACCCTTTCAGGTTTATAAAAAATTGGAAGGGCTGGTTCTTATTTCGTAGTGGGTTTTACATTTAGTTACGTCTAAATTAATGTAATTAACAAAGTTTTAATAAAATTTGTATTTAATCTGGAAGATGCTGGAGCCTTTTTATTGCATCCTATGGTTTCTGTGGATGTTTGACATCTATGGTTACCAAGTTTCTGTTTTGATGTTTGGTAAAGAGTAGAAGTGTGCTCTCGTTTTCGTGAAGAGAAGTTACCTATTTGTTCTCGAGCAATGCTCTGACGAAATTCTAAGCTCGATAATTTATGTTTCAACTTCAACTAATTCAAGGCGTCCAAGTACACAACATATGGATTGCGATATCAATTAAAACAAAATTATATCAATTAAATATTGTAAGGTAAAATTTTATTTAAGAACGTCGATTAATTTCATAGACTACTTTTTTTTGATCCATTAGGGCAACACTCCCCATAAACTGATTATATTGAATAATCATATATGGACACGGGACTACTATTTTTTCACTGCATTCTTGCGCACTCTTCGTTTTACCGACGACTTCAAAATTGGAGATAGAAAGTTTGAGCACATAAAAACTTCTTTGTTGTCTATCCATTTTACAACGGATACGCCGTTAGAGCTCCGACATTCAATATCTCCTCTCTTATGCTTTTTGGATTCAAAAATAGGCAATTGTTTTTGATCTTTTCTGACGGTCACACACGACTTATGCTATGTGCCTTAGGCCGTTTTTTCGATTAAATTTTGAATTAAACTAAATTGCTCAGTAATTCACAATAAACATTCATAGGTGGCAGTAACAACAACAAAACAAGCTGTGCCGGTCGCCTGACTATTCCAAATACTAAATTGTGAACTTTTTGTGGATAACGGAAATATTAAATTAAATTAAAATAATAGAAGATGATATGGAAGTTGCATTATTTGCAAATGTTATTATAAACTACGAAATATTTAAATAAAACGTGTCACGAAAACATGTGTACAAATTTGTACACAATAACACATTTGCATTAAATAGCAAATAATGACATTTGACAACTAAATTGACAAGTTACCTCTCAAGGAGACTTTTCGTTTGTAACCTGGCGGCGAATAGCGTAAGGTCACATCAAAAAATTTAGTTCATAATTTAGCTGAAAAAATCGACTTGAGGCCCACAACATTAATGTTGCGCTTCCATAAAGCATATTGCAAATTTGGGGAATTAAAAAAATTGTCAATATAATTTTGATATTCAGTCCAGACAAATCTTTAGTTAGTAGATTTACGACCATCTCTCTCAAGGAATTGGTATAGATTTATCCTTTTTTCTTCCAGTGTATAAATCGAATTGGTACAAATACTACGCTCATCTGCACCATATTTTCAATCCCCATATAATGGGCTTACCTGGAAATGCAAAAGATTTAAGAATAAAAAATCGCTTTTACTTGGGAAGACATAACTTACCTTTTACGTACTGTTTCATGATATTGTGTCCTTTAAATTTAATCATGTGCTTGTCAATCGATTGTATTTTTGATTTGAAGTATGCCTTTGAAAATGCGGCATTGAAATGCTCAATTATTGGTCGAACTTTATACGTCCGATCAAGATTGAGGTCAGTTGGAGGCCGTGTCTTCGAATCATCATAGAAATGTGGGCAGATCTGATTACCTCAAAAAGACGTGAGAACATAGTATTCGCAACAAATGGAACTTGGTGTGATACTCTTTGTTCCCGTTCATTTTCATGCAATATAACCATTTCGTTATGATATGGTGATGCTTCAATTATAACTTCACCTATGCCAACCGCTTCAATATCTCTCTCTCTCTCTAGCATTTACATCCCATGAAGGGATTTTGCCGCCCGCACTATGGTCCTCCATCCTTCTCGGTCCATCGCTCTCGTCCTCCAATTTCGACATCCTAATACGAGTAGGTCTTGTTCGACGTCGTCACGCCAGCGCAGTCGGGGTCTTCCTCTACGACGTACTCCGGCTGGTTGTTGATGGAACACTTTGTAAACCATTCGTTGTTGTGGAGATCTTGCAACGTGGCCGAGCCATCTCACTCGATTAGATTTGATGAAGCCGATAATATCGCTACCTCCGAGAAGTTGCTTTATTTCGTGGTTCATGCGAATCCGATATTCATTGTTCGCAACTTTAATAGGACCAAAAATTGAACGGATCACCTTCCTTTCGAAGGTAGATAATAATCTACAGTCGTTAGAGGTCATGGTCCAGCTCTCGCTTCCGAAAGTCAGCACGGGTCTTATCAGTGCTTTATAAAGTGCAAGCTTGCACGACTGCGATAGGTGTTTAGATCGCAATAATTTTGATTGGGCGTAGAAAACTCGTTGTCCGGCAGCGATTCGGGCTTTTATTTCTGCCTGCATGTCGTTTGATGATGTTATGAGTGACCCGAGGTATTTAAAATTTTCGACGCTATCAAAATTATGGTCGCCAATTTCGAGATTTGCCATAGAGATGTTCCTAGGTGTTGTTAAAAATTTCGTTTTGGTACTGTTCACCTCCAAACCAAGTCTTCTTGCGCAGCGATTGAGCGGTATGAAACTGTCTTTGATATCGCTAGGTCTTCGGCCAAGAAGCACGATATCATTTGCATATCCAAGAATTTGGCCTGATTTATTAAATATACAGCGCGAAGTTTCGATGTTGCTTTTCCTCACTACGTACTCAAGCGCCAAATTGAACAGCACAGGCGCGAGTGCATCTCCCTGTCGAACACCAGATGTTATTTCAAAGGAGTCTGACACAGATCCTTCAATTACAATTCTACATGCAGATCCAGACGTTGTTAATTTACACAGAGAAACCAGTTTCTCTGGGATACCTAGGCATATGAGCGCGGCCCAAAGGTTGTCGCGGTTTATACTGTCATATGCCTGCCGGAAGTCTATATATAATTGATGTATGGTTATGTTGTACTCCCAACATTTTTCCAAGATCATCCTCATGGTGAAACACTGGTCAGTGGTCGATCGGTTGGGACGAAAACCACACTGATAGTCGCCAATGATGTTTTCGGCGAAAGGGATGAGTCTGGCAAGTACAACATTAGCCAACACTTTGTAAGCAGTGTTCAATAGAGCTATGCCACGAAAGTTTTCACATTTAAGACGGTCGCCTTTTTTATGCAACGGACATATGAGTGCGGTCTTCCAATTCTCCGGCAACTCTTCTTGGTCCCAAATACAAACGACGAGATCGTATAAACTTGTTGCAAGAGTAGCGCCTCCGAGTTTGATTAATTCTGCGGGGATTTCATCGAGACCGGGTGCCTTGCCGTTTTTCAATCGACTAATAGCTGCGTCTACTTCCTCTGCTTCGGGATATTCGACGAAGACCTCATCACCTGGAGGAGCTATTGCTCTAATGGGGGTCACGTCGTCATTACGGTTTAGCAGACTTTGAAAGTAGGTTTGCCATACTGAGAGAACATCAGCCACGTTTGTTCTCAATTCTCCATTCCCGTCTTTTATGGCTGTACTTCTTGGGTGGAAGTCTTTAGTGAAATTCCTGGCATTAGCAAAACAGTCCCTTGAATTTCCTACTTCCGCTTGGAAGCTGATGTTTTCGATGCATGACCTCATATGATCGCGTTTCTTTTGTCGAAGGAATTTAATCGTGGCTTTCCTTGCGCGTAGATATTCTCCCTGAGTGCTTCTCGTGTTGTGAGCCAACCATTTTTCACGAAGCTTTCGTTTATTTTCGATGACCAGGCGGCATTGATCATCGAACCAATCATTGCGCGATCTCGGCGGTCTTCTGCCGATAGTGTTTTGCGCCGCGGTGGTTATGGCTGACTGTATAGCGTGCCACTGCTCCTGGATATTAGGAGGAGCTCCTTCGTTGTCGCTGGGCCGCTCTAAATAGTTAGTGACAGCTGATTGGTAACTCTGCAGTGACGCTTGGTCTTTTAGAGCATCGACATTCCATCGAACGGTTTTTGTGCTTGTCTATTGAAGGTTGATGACAGTTTGCACTTATATTTAAATATGATAAGCACATGATCGCTGTCCATATCTGCACCTCTGTAAGATCTAACGTCAGATATGCTGGTGGAGTGTCTCTTGGACACCATGACGTGATCGATTTGGTTTTCCGTTCTTCCATCATTCGATCTCCACGTTACTTTGTGAATTCTCTTATGTGGAAAAAACGTACTTGATACAACTAAGTTGTACATTATTGCCAGGTCGGTGACGCGTTGGCCGTTGTTGTTACTAGTTAGGTGCAGGCTGTTAGGACCGATGTGCGTTGTATTTTCTGCACTTCTACCGATTTTTGCATTAAAGTCGCCCACGATGATTTTAATGTCGTGGTGCGGTATGTTATTGATGACTTCCTCGAGCTCGACAAAGAAGAGATCTTTGATGTCATCTGATTTATCTTCGGTGGGTGCATGCACATTAACGATCGTGATGTTAAATTTCTTAGTGCGAAGTCTGACCGTGCATATCCGCATGTTGATAGGGCGGAAATCGATCAATATCGTCTTCGAGAAATTGGTGGTCTCCTTGATCAAGCTCTTGGTCATCTTCGTCATCACAATATTGTCTGCCCATAACATTTGAATGATTACATCCTCCGAAACCAAAATCGACGGTTATATTGACAACAAAAACCCTGATTTTGAAATGTAGCTAACTTCATTAGTTTTTTCTTAAGGCAAAAGTTTCGAGTTTGCTAACTTTTTCCTTAAGGTAAACACGAACAATTAAGTTTTATTTTCCAACAAATTTGTAAGGCAAAAGGAAAAGTTTTTCTATTGTGAGAGCTAGCTGTGTTGGTTTCAAAATATTACAACAACAATTGCATTGTATTCAAGCCGATTTTCTTAGAATGTTAAGAAAAAATTTTAGGATTAGGGGAAAAAAAATCATTTATGGTTATGGTGTTTACCGCAAGGCGTTATTTTTTCTATTTTTCTCGAAAAATTTATCGTGTAGAATAATTTAGCATTTGTTATTCGATAGCAAAATACCGAATTTAATTTGTTCTATTTCATAAAATAAAAAAAAAATAAAATAAATATTAAGAAAATGAACCAACACAGAAAAATTTAAACGCATTAAAAAATTAAAGCCAAAAGTTGTTGCTTTCACATTTCTTAGCTAAGCTAAGCGGATTAGCGAAAGCAACACTACTTCTGTTACTTGGTGTTAATGTATTTCACTATTAAAACTAAACTTTTCTCGTCAAAAATTTCTGTGCGACCTGTTTTAGGCTCAAAATAAAACATATGAAATATCTACTTTTAAATAACGAAAAAATATGTCAAAACTGGCATACTCAGAGCAATTTACAAACGAAATCAATGAGATATTTAAGGGGCTTAAAATATCAGATGATAAAGTTATGCACATCTAAAAAAAAATGTTGATAATTGAAAAAGGAACTAAGTTCATGGACTTGGTTCTTTTTTTACACTAAACGTATTGGATATGCGTATTTAAATACTACGACTAGCATTCGGTTCGGACTTAATTCCTTTTAGCACCAAACGATTGGGCATACTCGAAATAGTATTTACACATGTATATCTCAAAATCACTGAAATGTGACGTAGGACCTTTTTGAAATAAACGATTTAATTGTGGAAATTATTTTTATAGTTGTGCTTGTGATTAAGTGATGTGAATATTCAAGTAGATTATATCTGGTTACACTTGGTGCCTGAATATGGGATTTATTTCATAGCCGTAGTTCCTAATCTCGTTTTGCGATTTCAGTTAAAATAATTTACAAGGACACATTATGACTTCCTGCATATATTCTGTAACATTGTAAGAACAACAATAAGTTATAAACCAAGAATAGTTACTACATTGTAACTAGTAGGCAAACTTAGTTTAAATTTTATAGATTTGTGCAATACTTACTTGTACACATGTCGCATTTGTTTTACAGTTTTAAACAGGTTTCACAAGCAAACAAATTTCAATTTATAGCTTTCCATCAAATAAAAGTTTCCAATTTATAATTCAAACTACATACAATTGTATCCGTTAATCAAACGTATGTTCATGTAGCTAGTACGTAACATGTAACGAGCACTTTATTTAACTGCATGTAATATAAAAAAAATTGAAATTCAAATAAGAACTTCTCAGCAGGGGCTTCCCTACATATTCTTGTTCTGTTGCCGTTATAAAATTGTATTAAAGTTTTCAGTATATATTGAGGTTTTCCCTGTAGACCAAATTTGTAAAATTTTTGTTCGAAAAACTTTTCAATTTATTTTAATTTTCCGTGTAGGTGTAAATTACTTATCGTCGAATACATCTCATAACTCTTATTATTTTGTTTGAGAAAACTCAAAGTAAACGAAAATTTAAAAACAAAATTTTATTTTTCACTTGTGTTATAAAAACACAGAAATAATCATTCGCGGTAATTGGAAAATGATATATGGAAAAACAAACAGCATAATAAATACGACATTGTGCACGTTCGGTACTCACATATATATGTGGTAAATATTATTTGTTTTATAACAATTTTAACGTAAATTTTATTCCATTTTCTTACTACGTGGTACTTTTTGTTTTGCACACATCTGGCAATACTAGAAAATAATGATCCTAAATAAAAAGTTTTCCCATAAAATATAAAGTCAGTTTATGTATCCACGAGTATTTTAAAAAAAGTTTATAGAGCCATAGATTTTTTATGGTGGGTGGCTTCCTTGGCTTGTACTTTTACATTCGCCTGCAGTAATCAAATTTAATAAGAGAGATCACCATGTGGGTGTGCCCTAAGTAAATATGTTTGTTATGTTTCACTAGGTGCTAAAGGTAATAATATTTTTATCCTTTTCTGAATTAAATTGGTTATCAACCTGAAAATTATCAATTTAATTTTAATATGACAGAAACATCCTGAACGAGTTTAATCTGCCTATACGATTCTATTTTGTGCGTGTGTGTATGTAAAAACAATTTTGTTATTTTTATAAAAAACAATATAATTTTGAATTAAATAATTAATTTATGTAAAGGTGGTGCGTACGGTGTAATGATGATGTTTTGTAGAGTGCCGTTTTTCGAGACACCCCTCAACGTAATCAGTAAATTTGATAGTACATTCACTCTTGTAGGACTTGTTTTTTTTATTGTATGTTATATAATATAAACACATCCTACCAGAGTACCATCAAAAAGTAATTTGAGGCAAATTAAATTTTCCATCCTACCTAAAAATTATAAATTAATGCCTTTAGAATAAAAACAAATTTAGAAATAAAATCATTTTACTCATGTGTCAAAAATTTTAATCTTGCCAAACGAACGAAAAACAAAATTATAAAACATTTGAAGAAGAAAGTTCTGGGAAAATGAAAAATGGGATCATTTTTCTGCCTTATCAACCATGTGCAATGCCTTACAAGATAAGGATTTTTTGCCATATTTTGAGTGTGTATGTATATGTATTCAGTGTAGGCTGTATATTGTGTTCGTGTGGAATGACATCTTTTTCTATTGGGAAGTTCTAATTTATTCACCCGTTCATAATATTTGTGATTAACAATCAAAATTCATGTAATTTGTTCGGAAATTAAATAAAAGAGGATTTATTTATGCAGCATCAATAATTCGAGAAATTAAATTAAATCTAAATAAATAACCTTTTTTAAAAATATTAGTAGTCATTTATTTATTTATAAGATTTAATCAATTTTGTAGCTCAAATTATTGAGCGTACGGATTAATTATCAGCTCAAATCTAATCAATTTAACTATCGGAAAAATCATTTGAAGAATAAAATATTGTAACAAATGCAAATCTACATCTCTGTTCGAGCATCTATCTCCAGCTAATTGGAGCCGTCTCATCCAAAATTAAAACACGTAAAAATTACGGTTTAAACATTTATTAGTACAGAAAACTAGTAACACAAAGCACAAGGAAGCTTAAAGCACTACGTTATCCAGTATGCCATAAAATACATCATCCAGAAAGTTTGTAGCATATGACACCAAAAGACTCCACGACAGTCGGAGGTGACACCTATTGGGGGGCACCACACAATCAAAATCCACGGGCAATATGGTTTTAATTAAATATAAAACACCAATATCGGACAACACTTTTTCGCAGCAAACATAAATAAATTTTTTCCGAACAATTCGTACTTTGTCGCTTACCTGTTAAAATTCACGAGAATTTTGAGCCTTTTCTTCTTCTGAATCTGGAATTTGATGATTTCCGGCGAGTCTCGATAATCAAAAATGTCGTTTAAACTGTAAATACGTAATATAACATTAATTAAGACAATTCAATAGTGGAAGCTACTTACATCATGTTCGGAATAAATTTCACGACGTCGTTTCCTTGTTTTCAACTTATTTTGGGAACACAAAATCACAAATTAGACTCAATGAAAATAAAAACATAAAATAAAAATTTAAATGGCGTGACGCGTCTATGTTTATATTGACGTTTATTTTTTTGTATATATCTATGTGTGCGTAATTTTTTTTTTGAAAACATTTCCGGGAAAGATTTTTTTTCGAAAGAACATGTTATGTCAAATTTTTACCCTGACCGCTCATCTGTGGCCCTATTCTGGCTTTCCTTGGGAATAGGGAATTGGGAAAAATATTTTCATAGCATTTTTGTCAAAATTATGTTTTTCTGGCCTACTGAAAGAATAAGTTTATTGCAAAATTTTTCAAAACAAAGTGAATTGGGAAACTTTTGTTCCACAAAATTTGTATAGTGAAAAATATTTTCCCACTTAACTTTGTTTCGAAAATATTAATACCAAACATGTTCCCTCAGTAGGCCAGAAAAATAAAATTTAGACAAAAATGCTAGGAAAATATTTTTCCCAATTCCCTATTCCCAGAGAAAGCCAGAATAGGGCCACTGGTGTAAGTTTTTTTTACCCTGAATGTTGAATCCGGGTTAAAACATACTGTTACAAACTCGCTTATTGATTTAATGGGCATTTAATTCAGCCGAGTCCGAAACATTTATACAACAAAAATTACTCATTTAAAGTTTAGAAAATTAATGAAATTTTTTTTGTGCGATTAGTGACATCTAGGTTTAAGTAGTAGCACTAGAATTAATTTTATAACAGATTTGTGGTATTGCAGATTTTTCACACTCGCTAGTGTTGTGCATGATGCTGCCTATCCTTTTTCGTGCTTGCTATCATAATTATGTGACTGATGAAAGAGAACCATGTCAAAAAAAAGTTGTTTCAATTTTGCACCAACATACACATTTGTGCATACCGATTAAATATATTTCGTCCGAAAAAAAACACTATAACTATAATATTAATAAAATAACTAATATGTTATCAAAAAGAAATAATGAATATGTTATATAATTTATATGTTATCAAATTATAATGCTTTTTTCCAAAAGATCCGTTAAAATCCGGAAGACATTACAACCTGTCATTTTTATCATTTGTGCGTGGCGGACGTAGATTGAAGAAGAAAAAAAAATCTAGAGGGATATTCCGCAATTCCACACGAACTTCTTTTGAAGTTACTTCTTTTTCGTCTCTTTCCTAGTTTACCTATAAAACCGGTTTAAATTGCGACTCATTTTTCACCAAATTTTTTTTCGGTACAGTAGCTTTAATATAAATAGAAATGAAATAAAAAAATGTAAGGCTATTTATCAGATGTAGATTTTAGTTAAAATTTTATTTTCGAGAGAACAGAATAAAACAAAAAATCTATTACGACTTATTTTGAAGTAAGAAGTATACATTTTGGTTTGTTTATGTCATTTCGTTCACATTTCCGTATTGACCTGCGCCTACTTTATGTTGTTAAGCTTACTTTATGTTGTTAAGTTGTTACGCACGGAGTGCGTTCACGAGAGTTACATTGTTACAATATTGTTAACAATGACAGCTAAAATCGTTCATGAAACTACATTGTAACGATGAACGCGTGCGTTTTTCGTTCACGAACTCTACATTGTTACAAACGTCATTCTCAACCCTACTCGAGACTGACTCTCCAAATGTCATTTTTAATGGTATAGGTATCAAAAGAAACATGAGCATACTACCAGCAACCATTATAATGTAGGTTTGAAAATAATTTAAAGAACAAAATTCAATTTTTAATATATTTATTTTAAAAAAATTTGTGTTTGTGGATACAGTGATTGTTATCATGCTCCATAATATGTTACTCTTTATGTTATGAAGAAATTAACTTTTTATTGTTTTCATTTGTTTTGACACTTCAGATAATCTCAATGTTAACTACTACATCATTTCTATAATGACAGTTGTTACAATATTCTACAATGTCAATCTCGTGAACGCACTCACGGTACGTTATGTCGAGCTGAATTTTTAATTGTCTTTTTTGTTTTCGTTTGTGTGATTAAAATTATGTTGTAATAATTTTTACCACTACACTCTAAACAAACACTTGTTCAAAATGAGAGTTCGAGAGATTGCAAATTGCAAGCACTATGGTATTGTGGAGGAACAGATTGTTAAACATTTCTTATGTTCCTGTCTTTACTAAGAAGGTTACAAAAATATTGTCTCCTATCTTCTCTAGTTACTTGATTGCGCGTGAGTGAATAATGCTTCGTTATTAACGAACGGCTATCTGATTGTAATATAGCAATTAATTTTCAAAAATAGTTCAAAATATTTATGCATTTGTACGATTATTTAGCATAATCTCAATTTTGAAACATGAGGAACATAATAAATGGTTATTTCTAATTAATAATTTATAATTACGTCACAAATAATGTTTTTCAAACCACATCGAAAATACGTAAAATTATTATGCAAATCCAAACGTAAATACGAATTTTTCAACATCATCAATTTTATTTATATCGCGGCAGGTATCCGCTAAACGTAATAATATATTCACGTGAAATTTTCTTTTTTTCTGCAAATATTAACATTTTTTGAACAACAAAAATACGTCAAAATCAAAAGATAATTTTTTCTTCCCATTTTAACTTTTCAGATTTAACAGAAACCATCCAAACCAGAGAGAGAGTGAGTAAAACCGGGAAATATTGTTCCAACATAATCTAAAGTTTTAATATCTGCATTATTAAGTAGCGGCACACGTAATCCAACGCACCACACCAACTTGTACTTAATCAATTTGATTTGCTACAATCGCCGCCACCTGAAATATTTAACCGTCGTGATTTGGATAGTAAAAATATCAAATATGAAATCAACAATATTGTGGGTGATTGTTGGTGCCATACTCTTATTTGGTAGCACAGCAAACGCGTGGGGTGGATTATTTAATCGGTTTTCACCTGAAATGTTAGCAAATATGGGTTACGGTAGTCATGGCGGTGGATATAGGCAACAACCATTTTATCAGGTATGTAAACACATTTTATTTTGCAACGACATATTCAAAAGAGACAAATTGTCTGAATACGAAATTAATTAATTTACCTTTTTGTTGTTGTTGTTGGTGTGGGATACTACTTGTTGGATTATACGAGAATTTTGAAATTTTTATTTCTTTATATCGGTTTTAATTAAATTTTGTATGTAAAGTGTTTCAGTATACCTACATGTTGACAAGCTCAATATGTAAATAAGGATACATTACAACTGAATTTTTAAAAATATGTAGTAATTTCTATATGGAACATGTATACATAATATGTCTATATTAACCTACGTTTATATGATACGGTATTGGTACGTCTCATGAATAAAAATCTAATTTAATTAGAAATGTATTTTGTTTGCTATATTTGTTGTCCTAACTACGAGTACATACAACCATATAAAATAAAATAAAATTTAAGTTTTGCTCTTCCGACAATAATGATCTAAAATTAGTGATACACTATTTTCTCGAAGTATATTCACGTAGGTGAAATGACAGAAAAATGATCAAATGAAAACATCACTACTCCATCCCGAATAAAAACTAAAACAGGAAATTTTCTCTTTTAAACTATCGCGTGTCATTCGCCACCAAATCTAGCTCTAATATGTACATGTGTCTGTACTATTTAAACAAAGATTACCCGAAATGTTTTCTATTTTTATAAATCTGCTTCTGTATATTAAACATAGATGTCACTTCTCGAGAATATTAATCACAAAAAATGTCGTATATTTTCTGTGAGTGTGATCGTAGCATAATTCTCGCCTAAGCATGTTCATCTCTAGCAGGTCTTGTTACAATCTCCAATTTAAACTGTGCTAACCGTTTCAAGTGCGCTGTCTAGAGTTTCCGCCGCTGTACCCTCTAAGCTCTCAGAACTTCGTTATTTACTCGTATATTAAATGTTGGGGATTTCTAGCGTCGCCCATTCAATTGCAGCTTCGATTTTTGCAAAAGCGTAACCTTCACTCTATTTCTTGGCGTCTGAATTTTAAATAACGTTAATTAACGTGCCTCCAAATTTAAGAACTGTAATAACCACCAAAGGTTCCTGAAGTGTCTATAAATAAGATTTTTAACTATACATGTATATAGGTGTTTCACGTTTGCACAATAGCTAATACTTCATTTTGCGTTGTACAACTCGCTATTGCTTGCATCAATGTCAAGGGTAGACATCTTGGGTTTATTCTTCCTTGTTTAATACCTGTAATTTTTGCAACATTGGCGAACCCTGTCAGGAATTGTTTAAAATAAGTGTAATACTGACAAATTCTTTATTTTGACTCCTATTTTGAATTTTTCTTCTTTCATGTGAATTCCATTGGCTATTATTATTTTGTGATCCCAATTCTCTGAAGAGTGAATAAACTCTATAACTATAATATTAAACTTTTTGATTTTTATAAATTTTGGGGTCAGTTCAAAATCCCGAATTACAAAAAAAAACGAATAATCAAAATCCCGACTTTCAAAAGAGGTCGTATCAAAATCCCGAATTACCAAAGATCGAATTATCAAAATCCCGAAAAAATCCTGACTTTCAAAATCCCGCCTTTTAAAATCCCGACTTTTTAAATCCTGACTTTTAAAACCCGATTTTCAAAATTACTACTTTTAAAATCCCGCCTTTAAAAATCCCAGTTTTCGAAACCCCGATTTTGCTGAAACCTTAAAAATCCTGACAAAAGTCAGAATTATTTTAAAAATATTAAATATTAAATTTTGTTTTTTATCTTAATTTTTAGATAAAGTTTAGTCATTAATAGATCCCGGCTCCTACGTCTTCGGAGGACGTTCAAATCTAAAGCCTTTCGGAGGGCTAATCGAGGGGAGCCCAGCGACTTCCCGCGTGCCCATGAAATTTACCGAAGCCGTCAGCCTCTACAGTTATTGCATTTCAAAATGCCGGGCCGCGGGCACCCGAATTCATAAAAAAGAAATTAAAAATCGGGATTTCGAAAATCGGTATTTTGAAAGTCGGGATTTCGAAGTTTAAGATTTTGAAAGTTGGGATTTTGAAAGTCGGGATTTTAAAAGTCGGGATTTCATAATTCGGTCTTTCTAATTCGGATAATTCGGGATTTTGGGTGGACTCCGGATGTAATATCTTGAAAGTTTTGGGTAAACAGAACCTATATATGTAAGATGTATTATATTCTACAAACGTCATAATTGTAATAGTAATAAAATAATATTACTGTAACGAATTTCGGGGCGTTCGATACGGACTCGTACTAGATTTTGCAAATAAAACACTCAGCCTTGAAATTACAAATTTTATTTACAGCAACATCTATAACTACTTCAATAATTCACTATTTCACTATTTATCACTGTTCACTAATTTCAAATATACTATTCACTTTTGCTTTTCGCGTTCACTGTTAAATTACAACTGTGTCTGCATGGCAAATTAGTCGCGCTTATATCCCTGTTTCTGCCTGCCCACACAATTGTGTGCGTAAAGCAAAAGAATCATGTCAAAAATTTATTATTGTATGTATTTTGAACCAATGACTTGATGATTATCGCCGCCGTTATAATTAGTCTCCTTATTTCCATATTTTCCTCTACAGATGGATCATTCTAAAATTCAATTTCCAATCAGTATTGGAGGAATACGTGATACGTCAACATCGTCGCATAATAAGAATACTAATTTCATGCTGTATAAGAGGGCGAAAATTTGACAGCGGAAAATAAGAAGTTACGCTACTCGCTGCAAGTGGCAGCACTATCACTAAAGAGATTTTATTTTGTTATGTAATTACCAGCGGACATTTTTAATTCATTATGTATTACTCTTTTCACTAAATAAAACATCTCATCGAAATAAACTATTAAAAGTGATCCTTAAAATGACAAATTGATTGATCCCCGAAGTAAAGGAACTCGACTCGGTATGCGTAATCTTGAAATTTAACAATATTCTTTCTTAACGAATTACGATGAAATTTGGATAGTAGTATTGAACAGGAATTTTAAAGAAAATGGAATCAAAAATGGTATCTGTACATTTTACACGATATAAATAAATTTAAACTGGAGAGAACTTGGCTATTTCTTAATTAAATTTTCTAAAAATTTGCATTACTAGACCTTAGTGGAGCTACATTGGGGTAATATCAAATATTTTTTTATAAATAGCAGGAAAGTAAACGCTAAAGGATAGTGCACATTGGAGATGAGTAGGAAGAACAATTTATTTTATTTACGAAATTATATGAGAAAATTGGCAATCTAAAATTTTAACTGACCGATTCAATTAATTTATTGTTGTTGTGTTTCATGTGAACGGGTAATTATTATGAAATAGTTATCGGTATTTTCTGGGATATTCTGGATGTTGAAAATGCAAGAAAATTAATAAAAGTGGTGTTGTAAACCATGAAATTTATATACTTAAAATGCTCAATCTCACCTCTGTATATGAACCGAGCTTGACAGAGCAAAATTATAACAATACAAAAAAAAATTATAAAAACGTAATTTACTACGTGTGCTAGTATCAAACCTAAACCTAACCCCTTCATAATCAGTCCTGCAATTTATTAGAGTCCCACAAAAATATAACATCAAATATGACTTATTTCGTCGAAAATCCTACTTTCAATTGATAAAATTATTACGTTTGTACGGATGTATGTCCGAATATGCGTGTTATATTTGGCATTTGGGTTGGTTGTTCAAACGGAAACTAAAACTATGTGCTACATCTGATTATCGTCAAAAAGGAAAGTGACGTGCTGTGTATTAATTTGAAATGAAATTATTTTGCACATATCACGATGATTAAATTGTCCCATAATAATTTCATTTTCCAAATATGGTTTTTATTTTCAAATATAATGTATGTATATAAAAATGTAAATGAAGAAACCAACAAATACGAAAAGCATCTTTTCATTGTATCCTAATGATCAAAGAAACGATTTACGTGGGTCGCCCAAAATTAATTTAATATCTTTTCTTTCTTGTTGCGAACTAAGACGACAGTTGTGCTCATGGCTCAAATTACACTCAATATTACATTTGTGATGAATATCCACCGCCTATATAAATATGATGAAGGATTGTGAAATTTTTCAATCCTGAGAATTTGTATTGGGTTCTGGTGCTAATGACTTCTATTACATTTCCATTAAAATTCAATTGTGTATCGTTACATAAAAGCCATTAAATGAAATATTCAAAACGAAAAGCAAAAATCTGAGAAATGTTAAAATACTCCTTCCTTTGAGCAGTGAAGATTTTTCCATGTCTACTCTGCTGTTTTCCATGTCGATAAATCCAATTTACTTTGTGTTGCTATATTTTTTCTCATCTCTAAGATTTTTTCGTTCCAAAGATTACATTTATAAAAAAAACATAAATATTTTTGTGTTATTACAAAGTTAAATAAGAAATTTGATTGTAATATTAAATAACGATTACCGATTTGCCGCTTTCATGTTGTAAGGTAGGGGGACTATAGGTAGTAGCAAACATATCATTTTTATGCACTTTTAGTTAGTTAAAGCTGGTTGTGTTTTGCAATTATCTATAAAACTTACGATGCTTTCTTCACAGAAAGCACAATTTTATAGAAATCCATGCTGGCAATCTATGCCAAATATTTCAAGAAACACATACTGGCAGTGCGGTGGAATGCATTAGAAGTGACTGTTCATTCCACCATTCACCGAAAGAACATAGATAAGTACGAGTAGTAACCTAAATTCATATTCGCCAGCATTAATGATTTTTTTTGTAAAGCTACATAAATATATTGCATCGTTGTGTAAACAATATTGATGAAATGTAGGGGAGCGAATACGACAGAACGAAATAGTCTTATGTCATAGACACACTGAGCTTGTTAAAGTTAGCCGAAAGTTACCAGCCAAAAGTGAAAAAATCGATAATGCAGATAGTGTCTTGGCTACTTTAGTCGAAAGTTAAACAAATTATGGCCCGATTCTTGTGACATAAAATTGCTGTTATGTTATTTTATTTCCCCGCTTCCTGTTGGAATTTGTATTGAAAAAAAAAATAACATAAAACTTTAGATCTTGGAATCGACCCCAATAATCTGTTCCAAACAGCCGAAAATTGTCGATAAAGAAATTTAAAAATTATCAAGCTTTTATCAAATTATCAAGCTTTAAATGGATTGTAATTGGTTGGTGGTTTGGAATTCAAGATTATGCCAGACATACACCGATCTGACTACGCATATTCAATGGGCCGTGATCATAGATAAATTTTAAATATAGGTTTTGGGTGGGTTTAATGAGGTTATAGAGATGAAATTTTGATTTTACCCTTCTTCAGACGATAAAATCGTCAGTCATTCGAGATGTTGGCATATAGACACCAATATGACTATGCTGATTTGATAGCCCATGACCATAGGTATATTCTGAGAATATTTTAGTGGTGTGCCTGATGGGGTTATAGGGGTGAAATTTTGATTTTCCCACCTATTTTTGATAGACACCAATCTGACCAGTTTGATAGTCCATGACCATAGGTAGATTCTGAGTGTAGGTGAGGGCTAAATCTGATTTGGGTTATAGGGGTTAAATTTTAATTTTCCCCATTTTTCATCGATACAATCTACCTATGGTCATGGGCTATCGAATCGGCATAGTCAGATTGGTGGCCATCTGGCAAAATCTCAAATGATGGACGAATTTACCGTCGGAATAATGAAAAATGGAACATTTCGCCAATATAATCTCATACAACCCACTGAAAAACATATAATCAAATTCTACTTAGGGCCGTGGTTCATCAGATTGGTATATAGTCTAATAGGCGTTCATCTGTCAAAATCTTGATATACAAACCTTTCATCAGTTAAACGTAACTGCGTTGCATGGCTATTGTATAGATGACTGTTATTGACATTTTCTTTTAGTTCAGTTGTAACTTTTAAATCTGAATTGCCAGCATTTTTCGGTTGCATAATAAATTTAATCTTCTTTATCGATATACAACCAGTCGATGCAATCTGCATTATTTTAAAATATTTGATAGGAAACTAACATCAGCATTACCATTTTTCGCCGGCATTACCATCTTTCAGCTAAAAAGATTCGGCTAACTTTAACAGTATGACACACTGTTAGTTTCGTAATTATGATTATTGGCTGAACCAGCGAATCAGTAATAACTTAACGTAAAAATGCGATAAATAGGTTTTGTTGGTTACTGGCCAACGGAATGTTAACATCTCGTCGTTCAGTTTCGTTAAAATATGTCTGTCACTTAACAGACCCAAAAATGTGTGCGCAAACTGAAAGAAACGTCAAATTCCAAATAAAAGCGTCCTCTATTTTTAAACGATCACGATTTTAAAATCACAAGGTATTTTAATGATGCATATTATATCTATCCAGTAAAAATTCGTTCACGTAATGAAAATTAAACAAACAAAAATTTGCTGTTGTGTGCGTAAAGCATTTGACAAGTTGTGTCACTAATTTGCTGGTTCACCCATAACTCGAAATCATAATTTCGTACTAGTATGTCTTGTTTAACCATAGTTTCAAACTAAATTTGAACTCAGTTTGGAAATGAGATATTTTTTCTCATTTCGATGCAATTTGTGCTCACAACGCTGAATGCTTCAAAATTGGAGATTTCTGACACTAATAGTTTACCAAAAAAGATCTAGTTTCCTTTGAGTTTTCTGTTTGTTATTGATATTTACTTGGCACGAGCAAATTTTTTTCTGTTCTGTCAATTTAAAAGTCATTTCTGACAACATATAAAGTCAATTAAATGTCGATCTTGACATTTTTGACACCGCCTACTCAATTACAATTAGAAACCAAGAGAAGACAAAGGAAATTGAAGTGTGTCTTGTGTTCTCATTTAGAAGATCAAGATCCTGAAATTATGGTTACGGAACTAGTAATGTGTCTGTAGTTATTACACTGTTCACGTTCAATAAACGGTTGTTGTTAGATGTCCAGTTGCAAAATATGATTAGGTCGCATGGTATTAAGGCAGTTGAACACGTTTGAAGTTGTAGCAAACATGTTAATTCATCAGCGGAAAATAGACATAGGCACCCCGATGAAAACTCAAGAAAAAATCCGAAATCTCTACTAATTGCCAACAGTCCTGAAGAAAAGAAGACAACCCCTTGAACAGACTGACAGCGCTGAGATTTCTACTTTTCGAATATGTTCGTGAGTTGAACTTGAGGCTTGAATAAGTATTATTAAATAGATCGCCACAAAATATAATCAGATTATAGACTGCCGACTTACCGGATAAAAAGGCGTTGTGAGCAGGAGAAATAAATGGTTTAATATAAGAAGTAAAAATTTTGTTCAAACATCGGTCCTTACTCCGGTCTTGAAAATCGGGTGCATTAAGAGCCTTCCAAACTCTACTAGATTTTTAAAGAAAATGAGCGAACTCCGTCGTATACCCAGCACGTTTTATTTCCAACTGCTGCAAGTAATCGCGAACCTCATCTCAAGTAAACTTTATTAGATTAGTGTGAAATCTGTTCTGCTCTTAGAATCAAAAATAGAGTTAATATACTGACGCTCGAAAACCGATGAAAAAATTTGAAAAGAATACCTGTTGGTCAACCTTTAGTAGTTAAGAGTTTTCATTTCACTAGGAATCAGTGTAAAAATCCTAATTATCCTTTCGTACCCCCCCTGGTACTCGTATCACCTGAAGCAGCTTTTCGGAAAATAATTTGAAATTTGGAGTTGTCGTATAAGTCAACTTGAAACGAGATAAGATTTAGTGAATTTATATTACAGTTTTTAATAACTAGGGGGGCCAACCGTCATTTTTGGATAGTGTCAGGCTAAGTTTTCAACTAACATAAAATTTAAGGTTGTTAGAAACTGGTTCACTATCGATGTAGATGACTGACATATAGATAAAGCTTCTTTTTGACTGCCACTGCCTTTGAAATTCATTAAACAATCATGAAAAATAAGAGATTACGCTACTCGCTAGAAGTGACAGCACTACCAGAAAAAAGAGTATCTGTTGTTATTTTATTACCAATGGAAATTTTTTATTCATTTTGTAACTGTTTTGTTTTTCACAAAATAAAACATCCCAGCTGAAGAGAATATTAAAAGTGTTCCTTAAAATGACAACTTGATTGATCTCCGAAGTAAAGGAACTCAACTCGGTATATATAAATTTAACATTGTTCCGTCTTTGGTTAGTAGTATTGGTTAGGGATTCTAAAGTGAGCTTTGAACAGAATTTTAGGACCATTTCATGCTGGATTAGACTTGGCCATTTCATAACCAGTCCTTATATGAAATTTCGTTTCTTGTTTGATTTTGGATGGAAATATAAATTTTAGATCAAAATATGATGTTTGTGCATTCTACACGATTAAAATGGATTTTGAGCACAGGTCCATATTGTAATTCTAATATGTATTTTGAACAAGGTTCTGAAGAGTAAATTATAGGCTATTCTCTTTTACTTATTTACAAGTAAATATAAAAATAGTTATGCAACTATTTGAATTTTGGTTTGAAAACTTATGTAAGGATGTTTTTCTGAAATCTTAGAGACATGGAAAATTTACGGAAAATTTATTGGTTAGAATTTTTACTATAAATTTTTAATTTTCTGCGGCCAAATGGCAAGTTCTCTTCAGTTTCTGGCCAATATCTCAAAAACTCCAACTCTCCAACTACTAACCAATACTATAGGTGGTTTTTCTAATAGATAACGTCGCGATACTCTGTCGGATCATCATGAAAAGCATTCATAATTTTCGAACGGTTTGGTGATGGTCTGTACCAATTGATAATCTTCCATATCGGGAAGATACCTATACAAAGTACCTCCACACATGAGATACTAACGATGCCAACGATACCAACTAGATGAGATACCAACAATCAATCCAATTTTATAGATCGGGGTGATCAATAATCTCGAAACAATTGATAATTTTCATAATTTCAGAAGCATATTCCATTATAATGTTCATCATCGCATGGCAGTCGAGAAAGATTATAAACCCCTGAATAAATAATTCCCATCTTGCAAGGCGGTCTTTCTGTAGAACTTAGGAAGGTTGAGAATCGTTTTTTAATTAAATTCGTTTTTAATTTGACGTTATTTGATAACTGAGAAACTTCGGTTTTAACTGAGCGCTCGGCTAATCTTTTAGACATATTCGTTGCTTCAAACTGAGTCCCACTGTTTGCAGTATTTTATACAAAAACAAGCTCACAATTGATAAGCAGGCGGCCGTAAATATCAAGGCAGTGCCCTTCGCTCTTTCAAAATCAATAGTAAATATGGGTCTTTGTGTAAATTTGCGATTTTCAAACGGCAAGGAAGAGAACTGTATATTATCATTCGAATAGTCTCGATTAATCAAAATGTCTAATGAAGACACCTCACGGAACCGTTGTCGCACTTTTTGCTTTAAACAGTCCGGGCAAAAGTTGCATACTAGGTTTAGAGAAAATTACGTGGAGGTTCTGTGATAATATAGTTTTAAGGGTCTTACGCAAGACCTGAAATAAAGCAGAAAAAAACTTAATTGCAGGTATAACTATTTAAAAAACTTAACAAAATGTTATAAAAGATAATTAAAAAAGTGAAAATGAAAATTCGACCTCATTTTTCATTATATTAAAATAAATAATTAAATTATAAAATAATTCTCGATTTTATGTTAGAAAATAAAAAAAAACGTGATCTGTCTTCCTCTGTTATCCTAATTCTTAACACTACACATAGAAACATACAAAAAACCCCATTATATGATAGAGCTTTTGAACGTATTAAACAAAATGCTTTTCAATTTTATAATTCGTTTCATGATTGAATTATTCCGAGAAATTGTTTTATGGTAAAATAATTATACATCTCCGCAATAAATGTACCAAATTTGCGAGGATAGGAAGGAAGAGCCATTAAAAAAAATTAAATGAAGGTGTGAATATGGAATGTAATTTAGTATTAGGGATTTTGTTTTTGTTAACGTAATGATATTATTTTTACATTTTAGCCAACAATAGTATCATAATTTGTCATCACCCAACAAACACAAATCGGCCTACACTTTAAAATTTTGTTTTATAAAAATATTATATTCACGTCATTCGAATTATAATGTATGTTCCTAGAAGTTGGGTCCTTCTACAATTATTGCAACAATAAAATTATGAACGTTTTTCTGACGTTTCATGGAAACATATAAAAATGTCCGAATGTATGTGTGCAATAATATAAAACGGAAAACTGGTATTTAGAATTAAGAAAATAAATAATTAATGAAAATAAATAAAACGTCTTGTTTAATTTTTCCCGAGGTGAAAATCATTTTCTAAATGGGCAAGTAAATTAGGAGAATTTAATAAAGGATGCCAATTTTATGGAAAAAAGAGCAATGGTCCCTTAATATCAACCAGTTAATTACATATTTCGAGATAAGTTTTTTTTTCTAATCGAAAACATTTGGGAAAGTAATTAACATCAAACCCCGAAGTTTATTGCATTCTAATTATACAGTTAAATTGGAAACGGTTTGGTTTAACATTCTTACAGGTTGGGATTAATACTGTTATTATTTATTACATTTGAAAATAAATAAATATGTAGCCTAAAGTTAGGATATGTTGTGGGATCGGAAAGAGACATTATTCTACTTGATCCCTTTGAATATGTTTCGAGTTAACCGCACTTAATCTTGGATTTCAAAATCTTGCATTTGAAAATCTTGCATTTTCTAGAGTTCATTGCGAAGTGAACTGAAGGCAAATATTCAGACCATGACTGATGATTATTTTGAACCAATATAACCAATTTACTTTATAAAGCACTCATAAGACGAGCGAGAGCTGGACCATGACCTCTAATGATTGTAGATTGTTATCTACCTTCGAAAGGAAGGTCATTCGAATCAATCTTTGGTTCAATTAAAGTCGCGGACAACGAATATCGGATTCGTATGAACCACCAGATAAAGCAACTTCTTGGAGGTAGCGATATTATCAGATTCATCAAATACAATCGAGTTAGATGGTTCAGCCACGTTACAAGGTCCCGTACAACAACGGGCGACTAATAAAGTGTTCCATCAACAACCAGTCGGTGTGGCGTCGTAGAGGAAGACCCCGACTGTGCTGGCGTGCCGACGTCGAGCAAGATCTACTCGTATTAGGATGTCGAAACTGGAGGACAAGAGCGATGGACCGAGACGGGTGTAGGAACATAGTGCGGGTGGCAAAAACCCTTCATGGGATATGAAGCTAGAGAGAGAGAGAGAGAGAGAGAGAGAGAGAGAGAGAGAGAGAGAGAGAGAGAGAGAGAGAGAGTGAGGGAAATATAGCCAATTGAGTTTTTAAATCCCTATTACGTCGTTCAACTGGATTTGCCTCTGGATAATAAAGTAGTATAAGATTTGGATGAAAACTGAAACAGTCTACCACACATTGCATGATGGCACTAACGAACCATCCACCATTGTCCGAAATTATTCTGCGTGATGGAACACCATATCTTATGCCAGTAATATTTTCGCTGTATCTTGTGATAAGTTCTATCAATACCATAGTGGGTAGCTGTTGAAGCATCGTTGTAACTAGCTAGAATTTCTTTTAGGGAATTGGTAGGGATAACAAGTTGAGGTTCTTCGGAGTCGGTTTCAGGTATAGGATTTCAAATTCTGTAATGTATCCGCGGCTTATCCAATTGTGTAAATCGACATTATCTGGTTGTTCAAAGCAATCTAATATTTTTTTTTAATCTGGATCATCTAGTTGTTGTAGTTGACTCAACATTAACTCAACATAACATGCGTTAGCTCAACATATTATAACTCAATATTAAAAAATGTTTTTCCTGAATATTGAATTAACCATTCACATTGAAAATTCAAACGGAGCATTTATATTTTTATATACAAAAAACTTCTAAAAAATATTAAATACACTGGTTGGTATGAAAAAGTACAAAAAGCTTCCCCTCTATAGAAAGCGCATGGCAAAAAATGGCGGAATTAGTCAAATGAGACGAGAGAATTATAACCTTAAACAAAGATAGAAAACAAATTGGGAACGAAGGAACCCCTGAAGCATTCAATGTATAGAGTAGGAAAGGAATATTAACATTTGCTCGATTCTGAAATGTATCTTGATGTGCTTGTTTTTTAATTATTTCCAATTAATGAATATATGTATGTCTCTTATTTCTATTTCATTTTAATTTTATTTTAATATTTTGAATGAATATTGGGGTCGATTCCTCGATCTAAAATTTTATGTTATGTTATGTTATGCTATGTTATTTCTGTTTTTCAATACAAATTCCAATAGGAAGCAAGGAAATAAAATAACAAAACAGCAATTTTATATCAAGAGAATCGGGCCCATTATACAGAAATGTTGTAATTTATTTAAAAAAGTGTTTTATGCATCATAAACTGATTAAAATTATGTAAAATCAAATATAACAATGTACCTGTACTCCATACTGAGAGAACTAAAGTAGGGTTGTTTGTTCCAAGACCTTTCAAACGATATATTACACGAGGGTATATGAGAATAATAAAATTGTAAAGCCTAATAATGACTTTGAGTGGTTTATTTGGTTATGATTTTCTATGACTGGTATTCGGTCCCAAAAGCTTTTCAATTCTCTGATGTAAAAATAGTATAAGGCTGGAAAAAAAATCTAATCGCACAAGGCATTATTGTGGTATCATCAACGCAAACAGCCAGGTGGATCTATAAAACATCGAGAATTTTCGTTTTGAAGTTTGAAGCTAGGTCATTTTGTTTATCATATAGGATTTATATAAGTTGGTTGTACAGACCGAAGTTAACTGTGATTAAAAAACACAAATATTTGACGGTTTAGTTTGGTACAGTTTAAATATACATGCACCCTAGTTACCAGATGTTTAGAAATCATTAAAATGAGCACTTATTCATTTAAAGTTCAACGTAACACGTGAACGTTTGGAAATGTAGACGCGACTTAGTAATATTTTTACGATCGTGGATCGTACTTATATTGAGAAAATCTGACTCACTGAAATTTGTCACTTGAGCTAATTTTTACTTATTATGGAGACTCGATGCGTGATAGATAGCGATAGTTAATAGTTGAAAAATTCTAAGATTGAAGTGAAATTGTGTTAGTTGTATATTGTAATTGTGTCAAATTAATAAATTAATAATTGTGAGAATTATTGTTGTTGTGTTTTAAGAATTAGGGGTTGAGTCAAAATTATTGTGAAATTATTTCAAGTATTTTTGCAAATATTCAGAACGGTTGTATTTACAATCCTATGACACTAACCGAATTTGAAAGTGTAAATTTTAGAAAACCTTTACAACCAAAATATACTCTGTTAAAAATTGATGGCTAGGGAATAAACAAATTGAAAATATTATGGTTTTTTCTATGATTTTAAATATTGATTTTTTGTTTAAATGTATAGAATATAATAGACTTTTCCCATAATTCAATCAAGGACAAAACATCAAAGAAAGAAACTGCATTATTTAAGATAATAGCAACAAATTTAAAGTATAGGATCAGAAATCCATGGATGGCCACCTCTTTAAAATCTCAAAGGATTTTTGTGAAAAAATTTTATAAACACTGGATTCTAAAAACGACAAAACCAAAATTGGATCCCTTTCTTTTCCACACTTTCCTATACCATAAAATGTCATGCTTTGATTACACAAATAGATAAAATATAACCCCAATAAAAATATTTCACATCTTCGAATTTAATTTTAAATATTTATTTCAAATAATGGGTGTCTCATTTAATTCCGTCTTTGTGTATAACCATATTTAAGTTATTGTGACACCCTTTAGTATTTTTAGATAAGATATTTATACCCTTTGGTATAAAAAGATAATTTTGAATACTAAACAAATATTTATTTATTTGCGTATTCAATTTAAAAAATAAAACAGTTATTACAAAATATTGACATTTTCAAAATTGATACGAGTATCGCGATATTTTCAAAAATATATTTTAGAGATGTGGGAAGACACGAATGTCCTTTGGAATGTGTTTTGCGAGGTACACAGGCATTCACAACACCCTTGGTATATTCGATCAATATTTTATTTGCCTACAGATTTAAAATTGAACGTAAGTACTTACTCCCACGGTTGTTGATTTTCATTACATTTATGTACAATTTACATATCAGCCGTATAAAATAAAATAATA
Source organism: Nephrotoma appendiculata (assembly GCA_947310385.1). Lineage (NCBI taxonomy): Eukaryota > Metazoa > Arthropoda > Insecta > Diptera > Tipulidae > Nephrotoma > Nephrotoma appendiculata. Next base: position 306,628,197 of record OX371225.1, on the reverse strand, counting down.
ACAGCGGTTAAGGCTACATTTACGAAGGATATATTATATAATTTATGCCCCCTTGGCAAGCATAAAAACTGTATACAAGTCTTCTACGATATTATTCACTATTGGTAATAACGAGTCGTCGATTATTTTATATGAACTAAATTATCATCATTAAATCAGACAATTTCACTGACATTAAACTGCAAATTAAAGTATAACCGGACTTTTAAAACCAGCAAAACTAACTTCACAAATATACAAGAATCAATTGTTTAAAGGTATCATGCCAATGTACGAAATGCAAAAATTTTGACCTGGTTGGTTTAGCGCATCCTCGCCATTAACAAAGTATCTTTTCCTATTGTATCTTCTGTTATTAGTGAGGCGAAATGTTCTCGAAGACTGTCCACTGCTAGGTACTTTTTTGAGGTAATGATGTGTGATTGAGGGTTGTTATAATTAATATGAGGAGCTAGAATTACGACTATCAAGTTATATTCCAGTGCAAAGGATAACAGTATGATGATTTCAACTAACACATTCCTTTGTGTTGCCCTGTCTATATATATGAACGAGGCCCTGAATGTTGTGGCCAGGGATGCTTATTAATACTGGTATGTATTAACGAATAAATTGTAGTTGGTCCTCTAATTGAAACGGCGAGAGTATCGACAGTTGTGTATTCGGTAAGTTCGTTATTATTTAATATTATCAAGCATGATAGAATTGACCGTAATTCTATCATGCTTGATAATATTAAGTGTGACATTTCCTCTGTGTTCGATATTTGTTGAGTTTCATCATTTTCAATCTTAATCTCCGTTGAACTTTTACAAGATTATTATATGATTTCATTGTGAGGTTAGAATTGTGTTTCACCAGTTTTATTTATTGTTTGGGTTCTCATTAATGCCATTAGATTTTTCTTGATTTTGTTAATATTCTCAAACTTGGGTTCATACTGGTTGGCTTCTCGCTGGTTCTCATCTAGCAATTATGTCCCCTAAGATAAATCCTATTGTGTCTTCTAAGCCTCGCATTTCACAACGACTTCCCTTATTGCTTGTTAATAAAAGATGTTTGTCTCAACCCCACGTCGCAGTTCCAACAGGGCACAACAAATGTATATATGAAAATAAAATCAAACGAATTTTATAACATATCAATTGAATCTGGCGGAGAAAATTTGAACTAATCACTCATTTTATATGCATCACACATGAAATAAATACGCAAAACTAAAATCGTCACATTCTCGAACAGTCAGAAAGATCTAAATATATTTATAAATAATTTATACGTAAAATTAAAATTTCACGAGTTATTTTTAATGATACTTGTCAAAATTTTTGAATTTATAACAGTGTACAGATATATTAATATATTAATAAATCAATCAAAATCCAATAGGACTTGTAAAGCCATCTCTACTAGTGGCCTCTTAGCTAAAATGCTGACAAAACTCTCTGTCGACGGTTCATACATAATAACCAGGTGGCCGGTACATTTAAAAAATGATATTAACAGTACAAAAAATTTTTTGTGGCAATTATTTCAATGAAGTGGAAAGTTGTGCGTTTATTTTGTCATAATTAATTACAAAACACTAAAAATATTGTTTTATTTTTCAACTTTTTAGTGTCACCCAGTATACTGTTGAGGCCGAAGGATGCGCGTTTTTTGGAATATGCAATTATGTGACCCTCAAAATACAGGTTTTGTTTTTTTATTTGCGTATCCATGACGATGACGTGTTTGGTAATAACGAAGACAAATACACATTGTTCTCGTTTTGCGTGAATCGATTTGGACCAAAATTTCAGAAATGTGCTGTTCGAGATAACATAAAACTGAATTAAATGTTGCCCAAAAATTAAATTGTTTTGATTATCCTGATAACAAAAAGAAATATTGAAGTTGTGAGATAAAATTTAGACTTTAATGAAATAATAAAATAAATAATTTTGCTTTAATTTTCAATTTATTTGAAACTTTTCAGTAACCCATTTACTAATTTTTACGAATTATTTTTTTAATTTTTGGATAGTTGCTTAATTTTAAAAAGTGTGTTCACCCAAATCGGGGGTAAGGTGTAAATATCTAACCAGTATTATGCTGCCATCTAGTCCATTACACAGAGAGCTTTGGGACTTGACTTTTGGACTGGAGTACGATTCGTAAACGTATATGAAAAATTTCAAATGCCAGAACGTTTCGTATTGTTGTTGTTCTCTTTTTGTTTTCGTGAAAAACGGGTGCTCACACACGTGTGCTTTGAAAAGAGGTGTGTTCTAGAGGACTCATCACTTGTAGGCAATATTGAAGATACCCTTGAACTTTACTAAATATTATATATTTTCTACTGTATATATTCGACTTAAACTTTTAAAATTACCCCTGGGAAACAAATTTGTTTTACATCAACAAAAAAAAATTAACAATAAGGATTCAACACCACTATAAGATGTAAAATCGATTGAATTGAGACTTTATCGATGAAAGGTAGTTTTCACAAGAAAATAGAAATATAGATAACATGTCAAAATAGAAAAATGTGCAAACATTAAATAAATAACTATACATAGCCACAGGATATTATTGGGGGCACGATTTTCTGAGTAATCTAAAAAGGTTTAGAAAACATTTATATTTCACTTAAGGAGGATAATTGCGAGACGTGTTCAACCCGTTTTCAGTTTCATTTCGTTATGTTTTATGATTAGTGGTAACTTTATGTTATCACGTTCCTAAAGTTCTTTTAAGAATTAAATAAATTTCCTGTAAATTGTTGTGCCCTATACGAAATTTTATTTGTTTTCCACCCAAGAATAAAACTACTCATTTTATGAAAATAAATAATCGTTTTATGGTAATCGATTTTTGTGATTTACCAAACTCGTAAAATATTTATTAAAATTAAATGAGGTTTCATTTGATGTCTCGGTGTTTCTATAATACAAAAATCATAAACCTTACATAAATGAATGATGTTCGTGTTCGCATTAAAATTAACAATTCTAATTTTATATTTTTGTCACAATCAATAGCTGTTTATGCGTAATTACGAATGGAGGCGTTCACAAACCCAAACATAAATAAAAGATTTAAGATTGCCATTATTCCGTTTACCACCACCCAATGGCCTAACCACAGTGCATCGGAACAAAAAAATCTAAAGTATAAAGAAAATCTTGACCTATGCTATGATTATACCAACCATACGCACTTTTCCAAATACATAATGTCTTTTTTGAGAGAGGGAGTAAAAGATAAAATAATTTAATTAAAAATTTTATAACCTGGAAAAACAATTATACGAACACGATGAACAACAACAAAAATTAATTAGCCGGAAAATTATATACAATTACACATTATAATGTAATGTTTGTGTTTCTTTTCTTTTATTTGAATTAAACAGGCGGAAGGATACCTGGAAGATGAGATGATGAACGAAATTGAACCATGTTATGATCGGCCATGTACCTCAAATGAAGATTGTTGTCCAGCAACTGTGTGTGTACACCCTGGAGCGGGTAAGTTTAGTTTTATAATTAATTAGGTACACGGACTGTATTTTTTCAATATCTCACCGAAGTCGGAAAATAGGATTTTAAGAAATTCTTTATACATATTATGTTTTTTGCAATATTGTTGGACTTTTACCTACTATAGTAGGGAAGGTGTTTATCGGAAGCTGCATTTCTACCACTATGTGGTTAGATAGCACGCTGTAGATTTTGCGCTGTATTGATTTATGTCTTTACATCCACTGCTGATATCGATTCGGTGCCATAATCAGGCCGAATGGTAATTGATCGGACTCGGAATTATTATTCCCGGTGTAGCAAAATCTTAATTGATTGGCAGTACTGAATAGATAACACGGCCGCTTCGAGAACGATGGTATCGCAATCCCAAAATTGTTCGTTGCGGCGGTACATTTTTGCATGTACGAGAAACTATGATGTTGGACACCGTGATGACGGTTGAACTGTTGCTTTTGTTGATTATCGCGATCCATATCGTGTTCTGGAGTATGTTCCAACAAGTCGAGTTCCAATCGGATTGGGCGACTCACGAATAGTTCTGCTGGTGCCTTAGTTTATTCTGTGTGTTGCTTCGATTTGGTGATGATCGATATGCATGGAGAAAATTGGTAACTATATCATTGTTTGTTCGCTTATTTTGTGTGTCGAGAAATCATTCAGCAAGCCCGTTCAACATCGGGTGTTATAAAGTGACGTTAAGATATCATTAATTTGTCGAGCACGACATAAATCACTGAATTGTTTACTGGCGAAATGAGTCCCGTTGTCGATTACCCATTTCCGGATTTTCATAATATGTGAGAAGAATTCGCCCATCTTCTCGATGCAAGTCGTTGACGTGATGTTAGTGCATTCGTGGACGTCGAGAAACATTGAATGGAAACCAACACGGACCAGGTGCCATTTCCCGTTAAGTTGTCCAGCGATGTCGGTAGGCACTCATTCCATAGGACGAACTGCACGTGGGCATGATTGTAGAAATGTATTGATAGGTGATTTGTCATTTTCGGCGCATTGACTGCAAGAGACTTTGAAAGGAAGTACTGGATCGTACTGAGTGAGAAGTAATCCGGATGTGAGAATGCGTTTGAATTTCTAAAATAATTATTGACATTCGTGTTACTATTCCCATTTAATATTTTTATTCAGAGACGATTATGAGGATTGTAACTCACGGATTTGTCGTACAAACTTTCCATATAAATGTACTGATCCTGAAAACGAACAAATTTGTGTATGTCTCTGAAGATGATTGAACTTCGTTTTTCAATTCCTCAATGAAGGCAGTATCTTCCTATTTTGTCATATATACGAATGACATTGCAAGTTGTATTGATTGGACGATCCCAAATGTCAAAACGTAATCTACGCCTAAGACATCAAGCTCAGTAATATTTGTGACTAAACATTCAACAGAAAATACTGGCCCGATGTTGTTGATCCTCATTTCACAGTTAAGTTCCGCAATAATGGGAACGCCGTCCATTGAAGCCGATTTTATTCCGGTGGAGCTGTAAGATTCCAGGTTGTCTTAGAGCTTGCCATGTTTGCTATGAGATTATGATGTGATCGGACGCCGTGTCGATCTGTACTTCATGATTCTGTTGATACGTAAAACGTGTGTTCGTTGATGCCTACTTGTTGCAAGTCGAAAAACCGCGCCTGCTGTATAGCAAAGCGCGTGGCTTATTCAGCTGACAATAACCGTCCTTATGGCCAAAAGTATGTATTAGTTGCACTGTTGTGTCAAAATATGATAGTCTCGAACGGATACCACCGAACGAAGTGAATCCTACCAAAGAGCCAACATGGTCTGAACGGCTCAGATGATTATTTGTTAGTCGGGTTTAAGTTGTTCGATTGGTTGGAATTAAATGTATGTTATAGTTTTGCTGACTGAGAGGAATTAGACAAACCTTACTATACCCTTGACGCACGAAGCTCACGTACTAGCACGATAGGTCAATTCTTAAGAAGTGTTGAATTGTAATTAATTGTCTAATTCGCAATCTGTAATTAAGCTCTGTAACTGTAACATTTCTAAAATGTACCAAAATGGTCTTCACAAAATGTAACTCGGCTCTTTAAACGTAAGCTTTGTTCTATAACCGTACAGCACCAAATTTGATAAAGTAAATTACACATCCCGAAAGTACACATCCCGAATTCGGAAGCTAATAACCTACAAAAATTGTCATTTTCTGAAACGGTTTTCGATGGGTCCCATTTGAAACGCGACCTTTTAAAACGCGAATTATCAAAACGCGATATTTTAAAATGCGATATTTCAAAACACGATGAAGTACAAAACGCGATAATTCAAAATGCGATATTTCAAAACTCGATATGGTAGAAAACGCAATATGGTACAAAATGGGAATTTATAATCGGGTTATATCAGTCGGGTGAAGGGGAATTCTAACTTCAGTTTATAGGAATTTAAAAATCGTTAGGAGCGAGAGTATATATAGGATCGGTATAAATCGGGTCGCTACGCTCCCGTCGCTTCGCAATGCACATTCTGTACCATAACGCGTTTTGAAATATCGCGTTTTGAAATATCGCGTTTTGTACCATATCTTGTTTTGTACCATATCGCGTTTTGAAATATCGCGTTTTAAAATATCGCGTTTCGAGCGGATCCGTTTTTACATATATATGTTGTTACCAATAGAATCTCTATACCAACAAAAGTTGAAGGTAATGCCAACTGCAGTTCTTGAGATTTTTGATAAAATTTATTTAAGATTTTTTTTTACTTTTCTTATATGCGCCTAAATACATATACGCACAGTCGAAACAAATAGTTTGTCTGCGATATACTCAGAAAATATATTGTTTTTAAGGTAGACAATGGAATATTGCCAACTGTACTAATACATATATTGTTTGGCAACTGTACAATACTTTCTTATTTTTATTTACTTCTTACTTCAGAATCATACCATAAGTAGTGTAAATTGTCAAATTAAGAGCTCCTATCTAGAGTTTTCTAGTTATGGTAGGCATAGCGCATACTCCCATATGATTTGGAATTTATCTTGTATAAATGCCCTAACAAATATTTATTTGTAATTTGACATAATCGTAAAACATTCCGAATTTGTCCTTGACAAGGGACATTCGTCCCTTCCTTTGTCCTCTCTTCTATTGTATTAAACAAACTGTTTTTTATTCGGACACTTCAAGTGTTATTTGCTGCTTGTGTCAGATTGATGTACATTTTATTCAGTATGTTCGTACTCCTGTGATTTACTATATAAAATGCGATAGACTGGGAAAGTCGGTGAGACAAAATTTAAATAAAAAAAAATGTTTATTTATTTTGTGTGTCGTTTTTTTATGGTACCCTCTCAATGGCACCATAAAAGTTGTGGTTATATAGCATAAATTAAACCATATAAAAATTATGATGTATGCTATGCTACAGCAGGTTTAATTAACAGATAATTTCGGAATCGTAAACATTAAAATACGATTGCCACTCAGCCTGAAATTTTCTTGTTACTTTATAATTGGATATGAACTTCTATTGCTAAAAATTTTCATAGTTACCATCTTTATTTTTCATTAGATAAGCAATATACGAGTATTAATACCTTTGTGGCTCTAAGATATTTTACCATATCCCAGTTTAATACCATAGATAATATAAACACTACTACTATATATGGTTATTGAGGTTATAATTTTCAATTTATAAAATGAAAATTGTTTTAAATATTCATATAAAGGCAGCAATAACTACTCATGTATGTACATAGATATGGAAATGGTAACGAAACAATCGAGCAAATTTTTATTTTTTACTATATTTCATTTTATCGATATATCGCATATGTGGATTGCAATTTCCATATATAACAGTATCAGACGAAAATCAGTAGATAATTTGAATTTTCATCTTGAATCAAATAAAGTATATAAGATATGTGGATAAAACGAAAAAAGCAATATGAAAGTTAAACAAAGCTCGTATCAAAATATACGCTCTACTGAAAAATTATACAGAAATGGAAATAGCGCTGAAATTGGAGAAAATATTCACTTCTGTGAAGTTTATTGTATGCGTAATCTTATTAAAATCTCTTCGATTATTTGTTGGGACCATCTGAAGTTTTAAAACGATTGGTTGTCCTACTTGAAACCTTAAGATATGCCATAATCCTATATTTTAACTTTGAATTATAATAATGACAAAATTTAAATGTTCAATGATTAGCCCGATTCAATGAAAAATTTATTACTGGAAAATTGTATCGTACTTGCCACAAGCTGTACTCCAAATACTCATAAACATTATACTAGCACTTCAGAGCAGAAGCCTTATTTTCTAATGGTCCTTCGAGCCGGATCAACTAGCATATGACAGACAGTTCAGGGAAAGCAATTACGCATCATTTACGCGTTATTGACGCATCATAACAATATAGCAAAACGGTGGCTTTGAAACAAAACTTTATTTGAAGATTTGTATATCGCATTTAAAACTTAAGTTACATTAAAGAATGTAACAATGAACAGAAAAATTCGAGCAAACACGACGCTGAAGCCAAATTATCAATACATCAGTGTTTGAGAGTCCCTTATTTAGCCGCTTCAACAATTTTAGGATTAAGTCGTTCAGTGCGGATAAGTAACGTGGTTCTTAAAATTCTGATTTGCAATATTTGTGCTGGTGAATATCCTAAATTAGATACAGGACTGTTACGATATTTCAATAAAGGCCAGTATATACCTTTTTTTCCTCCCTCGCTCTTTTGAACACATTTTCGCACAGATCTTGGAATTGAGTATAAGAAGTGAAAATCCCATTCCAATGAGAATTGTTGCAATTCAAAAAGATTGAGCGGTTTGGAATTCCAAACCGAGAAAAGATTTTCTTAAAATCTGTTTCCGCACTAAGGGCAGTCTTGTCAAGAGTTGAAATTGTTTCCAACCATTTTGACAAGCAATTCACAAGAATTATTGCGAGTATAACTTATCTTTTTCATTTTATTTTGATCAAAATATTTTCCATCTTTATCTATGGCTTTCGACTATCTATCTGGCAATTTATGGATCCCAACGAAAAAAATTGTTGTCTTTTGATGCGATCCATTCATCGAGCCATTTTTTGATTTCTTCGTAGTTTCTAAAGTGCTGGCGATGATGGGGCACAATTTGGTGAATAGGGAGCATGCGGTAGGATTTCCCATTTAAATACCTATTTCCAGCATATTTCTTACTTGTTTTGCGACATATGGTCGAGCATTGTCGTTGATTGATTGATTGATTGATTCTGAATGCACGACCAAGTTCTTACACAGGAGCTCCCGGGTGACGCCGGGCCCACCGTACACTCTTTTTTACATATAACAAAACCGAAGGATTGGATAGGTTAGTTAAGTGGGACAGAATCGGCCCGGTTACAGACACCTAGGTATAGCCGATAGTTAGTAACACAAAGACAGCACAATACTAATCTACTAAGAAAGGATAAAGGTTTAATAGGTTTAATGGATAACGATGGTATTGGTCTTCAACAATTGCTTCTCTAAATCAGCAACCTGAGAAAAAATTTGTATTATTTCACGTAAATCTGAAAATTTCCTGAAATGTAATTGTAAATTAATGCAAAATTTAATTGATTAAATCGACCCAGTTGCAGACCCTTAAATAAAGTCGATAGTTATTAATGCAATGACAACACCATTCTAATCTACACAATCAACAATTAATATTTCAAAGAAATATTATTTCACGTCTGTAGATTTCTTGAAATTTAATTCTAAATTAATATTTTTCGGCTTCCTAAATAATATAAACATTTATTAATTTAATCCTCCTGCAATTCCACGACTTACAATAGGATTTCCTGAAACCATAATTATTTAAATTATATCAAACTTAGTCTAAAATTCATTAGTATTTAACCCTTAAATCGAAAAAAAAAAATAAAATAAAAAAAAAAACAAAAAATTTCATATGTAAGGCATCCCAAAGGCAATGGTTCCTGGAAAAATATCAATGTTATTCAATACCAGATTAACTACCTGATAGGATATTTCAAACAATTTTAATTTAATTCAAAAATTTCAAATATTTTATTAGTTTTGTTCACCAAAGATGAGAATATTCGATTAATTGCCAAGTATAATTATAGTGCACAGGATATTTATATCATGCTCAATGGAACTTTACTATTCCTCAACCAATAACTGTTAAATATGGTACGCAGAATTGGATTAGCACTCTAGCATGTTCAATGGAACTAAGCAAACTCAAAACAAATGATGATCAAATTCGGGTGCAAAGCCGAATTTGACGAAATTTTCGGATTCAGCTATAATGAATGAAACATGCCGTTTCCAACCGAAATTTTCCAGTTCAAATTATAGAGCTGGGCTAGGATTCTAATAAATTAGGATCAACTTGTATTGGGATTTTAATGTGTCTTTTGATAAAGTTCTAAAATTCGATAATTCTGAATGGAACTTGGCCATACCCCGACCAATTATTGTCAAATCAGGTAAGCAGAATTAAATGTGAATGTAAAAATGGATTTTAGAGAAGTTCTGGAGTTCGGCCGTGCTAAGCAATGTCTTAACTAATCAAGTTCGAATATGATATGTTGAGCTGAACCGGGATTTCAACATAAATCCCGGGTGAAGTACTGGATTTTTCAACAAAATAAATCAGAAAATAATCGGGCCAAGGAATTTTCCTATTCCTCCATTTACACGTCAAAATAACCAGTTGACAGATGACCCAGCCGAACTAAGCCTCTCCCAAATTAATGCTAATTGCTAGAATTGCGATTTGCTAGAATCCCAATTAAGCCCAAAAATGATTTTATGCATCTTCCGCAGTATATTGTCTCAATCAAACAAAACGATCATGATTTATGTAAGGTGATGACACGAACGGAAGATAGAACCACGCGGAAGGCTTTTTACACAATTGGTGCATGAGCAGGTCGTTGATTAGGATTTAGAATTCAAATCAATCGATATTCGTATATATCATTCCCATGCAAAGACGAACCTGTTTCGAGAAATATTCTTGAGCCAGAAATTCTTTTAGATAAAATAGTGCCAGCAGTAAGCAATTTAAAAAAAAAACAGTCAACATTAAAAGGCCGAAGGATATCACATCAAAGATTTAATTGTCATTACAAATGGAAATAAAAAATTAAAAACCGTTTTCCCTTTGCCATGCCGTAACACATATGAGGTCTCATCCCTTTAAATCAATCTACAAAAAAGTCATGAATATTTATATATATACACGTATACATACATATCTACACACATACACACACATATACACATATACATACATATATGTAAATATAAAATTTTACTATAAAATGAAATAAAAAATATTTCTGTTCTTTATCACTCTTATGAAATTTTAAAGTTTTTCTTTTGCGTATTATCAGTAAAAAAATTGCTGTCAGCAAATCTTTCCACGGAATTAATGCATTATTTGTAAAACTGATCAACAAGAAATATGTAAAGGAACAAAAAATATTTTGTTTTACTATTCACTTATCAAGAATAACACTGCATCCCCAATAGAATTCCCCACGACCCCCCACCTACAGAAAAGTATGAAAAAAAAACTTGACAAAAAAATATTTTTTTTGTCAAGTCTTCCCTTCACACCCCCCTGCAAGTAAAAAGTCATAAGAAATTCTATTGGGGATGCAGTGTAAAGTAGAAAGAAATGATATGTATTCAATACAGGCAACAATACATTTTATCCAATCAGTACTACAATGAATTTTCGCTTTCTTATTAGAATAGAAAAGTAAAACCAAAAAAGCAGTACATCCCGTTCGCTAACACAAAAAATAAGATCAACCTTTTTAGTTTCTCATTATTCGCTCATTAGACACTATTCGTTTTTTACTGCATAACATTTCTGAAAATTCATTTTACTATTCAAGAGCGAAGAGAAATTAGCATAAAAAATTCATTTAAAAATGAACGGAAAATGAATGACAAGCAACTGAAGAGTATTTTTATTTTCATCCTTTTTGTCTTATTTGACTATAACTTAACTGCGTGAATGTACGTACATACATATATCCATACACACACACACACACACACAATCGTAAACCATACGACAACATATCACAAATGCGTATATTAAAAAATATTTACATTAATAAAATTAAAATTTATATAAATTTTTTACAAAAAAATAAAAATTAAACAAAATATAAACTAAACAAAGTATAAATAAAAATATAAAACACAAAAAACACTTACCTTGTGATGCGTTCACCATTGCTGCGTCAGTGCGTCACACAAATAACAAAACAACCCGTCATAACAACCCTACTAACACCCATTTATTAACACTTTATATTATATATTTAATATTTAATTTTAATAACTTTTATATATAAAATATTATTTATTTATTTATTTAAAACAGAAAAAAAAAATTTAAGTTTCAATTTCTATACAGAGAAAGACAAAAACGCGTCTTTCTCGTACGACGATCGATCGCCGACCCGACATATGGTCGAGCATTGTCGTGCAGCAAAATCATTTTACGCTTTTTGTTGGCTAGAATCGGACGGTTTTCTTTCAATGCATGGTTCAAATCTATCAATTGTTGTTGGTAACGTTAGCAGCCCTTACCACTACGCCACTCCTTTCTGTTCCTACCAAATGCACAATCTCGCCTTACTTTCATGAATATTTCATTCTGCTGTTGACGTGGATGGTTCGCCTGCATGATCCCTTGATTTTTTGTGTTTAGAGTTATTGTAGTAAATTCATTTTTCATCACGAGTCACAATTTGAGATAAAAAATGCCATCTTCAGTGTCTTGTAAGCAAAGAATTGCAAAACGTAAACGATTTTCATTGTTGGCTTCAGTCAGTTCATATGATACCCATTTTCCTTGCTTATGGTTGCTTGAGTGACATTTAACTGTTCCGCAAGTTCTTTTTCTGTTTGAGCTGAGTTTTTCTTCAATAATGCTTCCAATTCTTCATCTTCAAATTTTTTGGTACGAATTTTGACATGTTTAAACGGGGTTAAAAAATATGTTGTTTACGCTTTTACAAATAATGAAAAACTAAATTTTATTGTGGCATTGTAAAAGAATGTTTAGTACTAAAGTTACGCCATCTCTTAGAAAATCCAAAAGCTAAGTTATACATCCAATATATATTGAGACCTGCGAACTCAAAAAACTGACATCCAACTTTTTCAAATCTGTTTCAGGTAATGGATGTAAACGCAACGAATGATGTCGTTTGGTTGGCAAGAATTTGCTCAATATCTAGATTCAAATGTGGCCAATACAAAATATTGTTTGCGCGTTCCTTAGTCCTCGTCATCAAGAGATCAAACATACTCGAGCGTAGACTAAATTAGTAAAGTTAGTAAATTTTGTGCTTAAGAGTCCACAACTGCTTTATGTCTTCCGCATTTCGTTTCGAAGCGGTGGTCAGCCATTTTTGAAATATTCTATACATCTTTATAAGACTTCATCGGCTCGGGTCGCTTTTTCTTTTCGAATTTTTTTTTTTTTCGCTGATCTGAATATTCGATGAACCACATCATTTAAGGAGAAATCAGTAGCACTTGAGTTGTGAATGAAATTTCGTAACAAGAGATCTATTTTATGAAGTACTCGACCAGGAAATATTTAACGTTTTCCTGAGAAAACATCGATATGTAAATCTCTTCCTCAATGTGATGTCTTTGGTCAGATTAAATTTCTCACAGGAATTTAGCTGTAATACAGATTTTGTCGCCCCATTTGCACCAATTTCAAACACTGTAGGTAATTACCCAAAATCTCACTTTTAAATGGTAATAACTTTTTTGTTTGTGGTAATTTGCATCCTAAAAAATGTGTCAAATTATAAAAAATGTCTACATTTTAAATGCATTAAAGAAAAAACTAGAGGTTGTTTTGGAATAACTTTTGTTTTAAAAACTTTTCTAGTTTATGGCCTTTCCAACGGTATGCTATACGTTTCTTAGAAATCATTCATTTTGGGGTCAAAATAAGAGGTACTAACCTGACCCGGGTCAGGTTTAAGAATACACCTTTTAAGTTATTGATAAAATGTAATCAACTTCATTTATTAGATTTTGTTCAAAATGACCTCCTCCACTCCGTATGCATTCAAGGTATCTTTTTCTTATCGTTTGCATTTCATTTTTGTAGCTGCGTTATAAAATTTTTGTCCTTAATGCCGAAATGATTAAAATAAAAATGAAAATAAAAAAATTTAAGGCCATTTTGAGATGTAGATTTTTGATTAAACTTTATTTTCGAGAGAACAGAATAAAACAATACAAAAAACTTTGGTGTTTAAATATAAAATAAGGGTTTAAATTAACAATAAAAATCTATTACGACATAGTTTGAAACCAGAAGCTGAAACCGTGTGTAGCTTGGCTCAACAAAATGGTCATATAATATTCTATTAGTGGAATACACTAAAACTTCGTATTACGTTATCTAAATTGGCGCATTTCTTTAAATTCTCACTAACTTCTTGAATATGGATACGAAAAACTCAATTTATGAATTAAGAAAATCAATTACACTTAAATTGTTCATAATTTATTAATTTATTATATAATAATTTAGATTTTTGGTAAGTTTCTGAAATTTATTGCCGTCGAAAAAAGGAGGCAAGGTGTATTATTTTTACTTAATTATGCTGCCGTCTAGTTGTCGACTTCCGTTGTCGTCATCAGCAAAAAATTAATGTTGTCACAAGCCAGTACTATAGAAAGCACTGGGTTAGCCATAACATATTCACCCTTATATTTTTTTTGCAGAGGGTAATGCATTTTTATATCACATTCTTCCAGTTCCTTCCAATTTTCTTTTTCCACCTCCTTCTATGACGTAATCAAAATCAAAAAAAATTTTAAAACAATAAATTTACCCTCAATTTCGATGAACTGAGTGGCCCTAATTGTACATTATTTTCTGAACCAAACTTTCCCACATTCTATAACGGTAAAGGTTTGATTATAGCAACTTAATTTAATCCAAATGATCAAATGAAGCTTTGTCTATCGTGAAATACATTTCTTGTTTAAAATCACCTTAGAGATAAGCAAAATAATAAATATGACGTGATCGTAAGATGAGAGTAACCTTCCACCAATCAACTTTGCGAAGAACTAATAGTTACTCGCAGCGTTCGTCTTCTTAAACAAGACAAAAGTAATCAACAGTTTAAAGTTGAAGAATTTAGTAAGCCAAAAAAGAAAAGGTACACTGGAAAGATCTGGATTTTCAGACGAGAAGGTTTAGCTAACAAGGACGGTTTAGCTATCACAAATAACCATAGATGATTCCTCGCAACAATAATCTTCGTTCTGTGTAAAATACTTAAAGGTACATCGAAATCTTCCAAACATTGCTATATTTCAATTCCTATAAACAGTAGGAGCTATCTTTTGAATTTACTAAATCTACGCAAACATTATATTGTACAATTTGCAAGCCTAAATGATTATAGTTAATGTATAAAGGTAATTTCAACTTGACAAATAAAAATGCTTAACAAGGAAACGTAAATTACACTTTTATTACACCAAAAATGTAAATAATTCGTCGTGCATTCGAGAAAAGGTAACTACCGTCATTTAAATTCGTGCAACCTTTTCCGTTACGGTCCTTATAATCGTTTATGCCTTTTTAACATTTATATACACCAGAATGGAATGGTAAAGCAATTATCGTTGTCTCACATCAAAATTATATTGATTTTTCGTATGTGCTCTTTGTTGTCCCAGGTTTGTGTATCGCCCACTTAGCAAATTTTACATATAAAACAATTGTCTAGGCCCCAACCCATGTTGATATGTACGACAACTATTAGGGATTGTTATGGACGGTGATACCAGTTCGCCAACAACAACATTATATTACATGGTATAGTCATAATAGAAGGTGTGTCCCTTATGCTATCCGTTATGTTCGGTCCATAAACATTAAAACATAAATTTAATATAATTGTTTGGTTGTGGTGGTCAGAAAATACAACCAAAATTATTCAAATTAATGATTTTACATTTATTTTTGTGTATTGTTTACAAAAGTACGTAATTAAGAATATACGTCTAATCTAAAAATATCCATCATAAATTATTATCCTTTTTTATTCACTTTGCCACGTCTTCATGTTCAGGCACACACGGACATGCTCCTTTAATAAACCAGAAAATTGGAAAACAAAATCTCTGCTCCATTGTTGAAAATCATTTAACCACAAAACGAATATAAAAAGCTTGGTCATTGTAATTAATTTCAATTGGCAAAATAATCAACTCATGATTTAAAGAACGTAACCCAGAATTCAATGACGGTACACACAAGGATAACGGTATACATGGTATAGTTGTTTGGATTATGCTCTTTTCAATGTACGAGCGTTTTTAAATACACTCAGCGGCGGGAACTGCCAAGTCCAAAAATATTTCTTCAGATATAATGAGGTAGCCCAATAATGTTGAAAACTGATAAACTGTTGCTGGTAAGAAGGACGCGCTTCCGTACAATTTCCCAGCTTGTCTAATATCTTTTTTTGAATCTCAATTGTTTATTTCATAATCAAAAATTGCCTATTGTCAATACTCTCTCTATGGGCATTGTGATCTAAAATTTAAATGAAAATGAATGTGAAGGTGAATTACGTGAAGGGGTCAGTTTTTCCTGGGTTAGCTTAGTGTTGCCGCGATTAATGTTACACGATAAAAATATAATACAAAAAAATCTTTTCATTTATTTGATTATACTGCCATCTATAGTCAAAGATTGGAATCGTTGACATAAAATGACGTCATATAGCAAAATTTTTAAAGCAATGACGCCATTAGTATTCTAGGTGCACTGATTTATCTATCTTAGAAAGGGTCATAAAGTAAAAAATCGATTTTGTCCAGCGAATAGCAATCAACTGAAAGAGATGGTTGTAAGGGAGCACCGTGAGGTGAGGAGATATAAATGTTATACTTTCATCCACAGGCGCTTTCATCCTTGGTCAATTTTCCTAAAATTAATTTAATATAAAATTATTTTTCTTTAACACTTACATTAGGCAAACACCAAAATTATTATCAATTGTCTAAGTTCATGGTAGATGCCACTTATATTCTCAAACCAAAATGTGCTTAATATTTAGTAATAAAATGTAAATTAAGTTGAAATTTATCGCTATTCAATTACTAATACTTTTACGATTGGTGAATTTTAATTCAATCTTAAATTTTAAATGAAGGTTACATAAAGTTTGTTTTGTGCCATCTATGGATGAATGTTATGAACTAACCATCAAATTAGATAGTCTGATCATACGCCATTAGAATTAATGGCACTAATTAGTAGATTGTGAAAATTGTACAATAATAAAATGTTGTGTAATAAATATTGTCTTACTTAAACCTCCAATTTAAAAATTATTTTAAACTTAATTTTTGTGTGGTTGATTAATATTTTTTTTTTCCAATTTCAGATGTCGGAAAATGTGTCTATGCATATGGCCGTAAATTAGGAGAGTACTGTAATCGGGATTCAGATTGTGACTCTGGACTAGTCTGCGATATCTCATCGGCCAATGGTATCAGTTTGTGCCGAATCCCAATTGCAGTTGCAAAGCAATATGCAGAAGAATGTACCACATCTACTGATTGTGATATTACAAGGTAATTTCCATAAGAGTTCATTTTTTTAAGACTGAAAATTAATCAAATTACTATTAAATTTTCATTTTTAGAGGGCTTTGCTGTCAAGTTCAACGACGCCACCGCCAAGCACCACGAAAAGTATGTTCATACTTCAAAGACCCACTAATTTGCATTGGGACCGTAGCTGTCGATCAAATCAAGCACGAGGTCCAACATACAGCGGGTGAGAAGCGTATAACATCACAATACAATCACCATCATGGATACAATTAAATTATACAAATAAATTTAAAATTATAAGAGAAATTTTATCAAACTATTAATTTATTAAATAATTAGTTATAACAAGAATAAATAAAATAAACAATAAATAAAAAATGTCCTAATTAATTATAAGCGCAAACAAAAAAAAATTAACCAAAACATATCATTCAATGTCCTTATTACAAAATTACAAAAGAAAATATTTAACTTTAAACTTATTTTTTTAATTTTTCCTTAGAGGTAAGTAAAATAACAAAAACAAAAATCTAGTTGTGTATATTATTCTACTATATAACATAAATTATTATATATATAATCAGAGAACAAATTTATATTTTGTTTAATAATTATAATTTACACATTATGTTTCTTTTATAATTATAGGAATATAATTTAAAAAGCAAAAAAAATTATAATAATTAATAGCATTAAAAACATAAATTAAAAAACAACATGAAAAATCCACCAAAAAAATAATAAATTATAAAAATATTTCTAATTTCTTAAAAATAAATAACTAAACTAAAAATGAATGTGTTATTTTATTAAATAATATTAAAAATAAATTTGTGATTATTATTAATATTATTATGAAACTATCATAATTAGTATTAAAAAAATTTGAATAAAATCAAAATACATATCAACCATAACATAATAATATTATTAATAATCTATAATTTAAAAAAATAATTTTAAACAAAAATATTAATTAAAAACAAAATTCATTAAAAAATAAATTAATATTTATATATACTGGCTGAGGTAATAAATTAAAAATAAATATATAAATAAAATAAAACTTTAAAAAATCTTTAAACAAAATTTTTTAATGTTTTTAATTAAACCAAAAAAGAATTATATATAATCCTAATATTTAAACAAACCAAAAAAAAAAAAAAATTATATATAACAAAAAAAATTATTTTATTATTAAATTTATATAAATTATCTATTTGATTAACTGTATGTATTTATTGTCTTTTTAATAAAACATAAAAAATTAAAAAACCAAATACTGAACAAAAAAATCTGCTATTAAATTATTAACAAATAAAAATTATAAATATATATTTTTTTAAATAAATAAATTCGCTAACATAAAAAAATAAATAATACGACATGAAATATAAATAATTATTATTACATATTTATTTATCGAATTATTTTTGGTCTTCATAATATGTTCTCTGGCCTATATGTATGTGTATTTATTAAAATATTGCAAAATACAACAAACATATTATTAAATAAACAAACATAAATAAAAATATATATATATATATATAAATAAATGTATATTTTAATTATAACAAATTAAGCATAAATATATAATATACATATATACATAAAGAAAATGTAGAAATAACAAATAAAAATTATTTGATTTAAAAAACAAAATGGGAGATCTATTCTCTGTTTTTTATTTGTTATTTGAATATTAAATGTTCAGCTGAACTCACCCCAGTATATTAATGCATAAGTATATTCACTTACATAATATGGCACTAAGTAGCCATGAAATTGTTGTTTCTATAAAATAAAAGAAATATCAATACATTTACAAATCCAACAAGAATATTCCAGAAACTCATAGGCGTCTTACTTTGGCCATTCCACAACAACAAAAGTGATGATAGGATTTGTTTGGTCAGAACTGATCGCTAGTTTTTATCGTTTGGTCACTTATGATTAAACGGTAAATAAATAATGAAAGATTCAAAAAAAATTCCCGGGTAGCACCTCATTGCAAGAAAACCATACCGTTTTTTTCAAATTTCGTTAGGTAATCGTTAGGTCAGGATTGGCGACCACATTTTGACGTTTGGTGACCAAAAGGGTTAGTTTTTATTGCGAAAAAAACAAAATCAAAATTGTATTAATTCAATAAAATTAGGTTCGTCGCTTATTTAGGAATTTCATTTTACAAAATTAATAAAAAATCCAATTGGAATACATATTTTCTCTTTCTCTCTCTCTCTCTGGCATCACATCCCACGAATGAATTTCGCCGCCTGCACTATCGTCCTCCATACATCTCGATCCATCGCTCTCGTCCTCCAGTTTCGACATCCTAATGTTCGTAGATCTTGTTCGATGTCGTCACGCCAGCAGCGTAGTTGGAGTCTTCCTCTACGACGCACTTCGGCTGGTTGTTGGTGAAACACTTTATTTATTATCCGTTGTTGTGGGGACCATGTAACGTGGCCGAGCCGTCTCACTCGATTGGATTTCATGAATAGAATTATATTATAATATAGAATGAATATTATATGTGTGCTGTTTTACCTTTTTACCACAGACTTCATTTCAATGTTTCAAAGTTCAAAGTTTTCAATATTTATTAACAAACGATGCACTAATACACGATCCACTAACTGTTTTATAATTTTTTTTTTATTTTAATTAATAATATCAAGATTTTTTAACCCAAAATTTAGCGCGTCACTTTTTACAAAAACAAAAACTGGTTTGGTTGGTGGTTTTTTCGACATATGAGACCGCCACATGAATTTTTTATATAACCATTCTGCTCTGACTTGTGACAGATGAAATAGCAAATTTTATAAATTAAATTGTTTAATGAGCTTTAAGTTTAAAAAATTAAAATAACAGTTATTTAGCTCTTTTTATATTTTATTTATTAATACTTAAGCTTTCGGAACCATTTCGGTTCCATTCTCAAAAGTATGTAAATCAATTTAACAAAAAAAAATATTTTCTATACAAAATAAAATAAATTCGAAATCAAGGCTAACTAAAACGTAGCTATTTTCCTGTAGATATCGCTCGCTACTAGAAAAAATATATTCTTTATTTTAGCAAAGCAACAAAAATTGATATCTACAGAAAAAACACTTTACAAAATAAAATTTGACTAAAAACATAAATTGAAAACAATTTTATCCATTTTAAATAATATTTGAATTGTGTAAAAGCAAAAAATCAAATTATAAAAATAGATCATATGAATTGCCAATGTACGCGAAATCGTTAATTTTGTTAAGAGAATTTGAACTAGATTTTATATGTAACATTTCCAAAATCGATCGTTTTCTGTAATTAGATTGTTTTTCCAAAATGTCTACATCTTCAAAAATGATATTATGGTTGGTATCTCTAATATGTTCCGAAAGTGCACTTATTTGATTTGAATTTCCCGAAGCACCACGTAAATGTTGAAAGAACCGCTCCCGCAAAAACTGTTTTGTTTGTCCCGTGTAAATTAGGTTACAATCATTACATTTAATCCTATAGACAAGATTTGATTCTTTCTTTAATGGTATCGGATCTTTTAATTTTGAAAACAAAATATCATTTAAACTGATAGCTGAACGGCCAATAATTTTGAAATTATAATTTTTAAATAAATGTTTTAATTTTTCAAAAAGATTTTTTATGTAAGGTAAAGATAAATAATTTGTACTTTCAATTTCAGGATTTAATGTACAATTTTGATAACTTCTTTGTTTCCAAATCACTTTATTTATTAATTTTTTAGGATACTGATTATTTACCAAAGTGTTTTCCAAAAGTTTGAAATCTATTTCTTACAAAATTAATACAATCAAAATTTTAACTCAAAAAATTCTAAAATTGTCCGATACAAATTTCATTACAATAATTTCAAACTTTTGGAAAACACTTTGGTAAATAATCAGTATCCTAAAAAATTAATAAATAAAGTGATTTGGAAACAAAGAAGTTATCAAAATTGTACATTAAATCCTGAAATTGAAAGTACAAATTATTTATCTTTACCTTACATAAAAAATCTTTTTGAAAAATTAAAACATTTATTTAAAAATTATAATTTCAAAATTATTGGCCGTTCAGCTATCAGTTTAAATGATATTTTGTTTTCAAAATTAAAAGATCCGATACCATTAAAGAAAGAATCAAATCTTGTCTATAGGATTAAATGTAATGATTGTAACCTAATTTACACGGGACAAACAAAACAGTTTTTGCGGGAGCGGTTCTTT
This sequence comes from Nephrotoma appendiculata, assembly GCA_947310385.1. NCBI lineage: Eukaryota > Metazoa > Arthropoda > Insecta > Diptera > Tipulidae > Nephrotoma > Nephrotoma appendiculata. Next base: position 306,606,750 of record OX371225.1, on the reverse strand, counting down.
CAACATTTACGTGGTGCTTCGGGAAATTCAAATTCAAATCAAATAAGTGCACTTTCGGAACATATTAGAGATACCATAATATCATTTTTGAAGATGTAGACATTTTGGAAAAACAATCTAATTACAGAAAACGATCGATTTTGGAAATGTTACATATAAAATCTAGTTCAAATTCTCTTAACAAAATTAACGATTTCGCGTACATTGGCAATTCATATGATCTATTTTTATAATTTGATTTTTTGCTTTTACACAATTCAAATATTATTTAAAATGGATAAAATTGTTTTCAATTTATGTTTTTAGTCAAATTTTATTTTGTAAAGTGTTTTTTCTGTAGATATCAATTTTTGTTGCTTTGCTAAAATAAAGAATATATTTTTTCTAGTAGCGAGCGATATCTACAGGAAAATAGCTACGTTTTAGTTAGCCTTGATTTCGAATTTATTTTATTTTGTATAGAAAATATTTTTTTTTGTTAAATTGATTTACATACTTTTGAGAATGGAACCGAAATGGTTCCGAAAGCTTAAGTATTAATAAATAAAATATAAAAAGAGCTAAATAACTGTTATTTTAATTTTTTAGCAAATTTTATATGGGTAACATCTTAACACCCATTCTAAGTATATAATTGTCTTCAGGAATACCAATTCAAAAAATACTATGTCAGACACAAAGAACTTAAAATACTGGAGAATAGATGACAATATTTTACCCATATAAAATTTTCTGTTTTATCTGTCACAAGCCAGAATAGGATGGTTATATAAAAAATCCATATGGTTTACTCATATCTCGCTATAAGAACCCGTCAAACCAGTTTTTGTTGTTGTACGAACAGCGTGTTCAGTCCGACCAAAATGATAAAAATTATCATGATATTTTTTGTGACGCTAACTTCACTCCTTATAATTTTATGTCAAACCCGAGTGAACAACCAAATCGAAAAAATAATTATAAATTGATTCTGCACGTCAAAACATTGTTGACGCTGTCATAACAAAAATTTACTATTTACTAATGCCTAAGTGCCTTTCACAATAATTACACTTCACATCTTTTCTTAGCTAATAAAACAAACCCGCGCAGTACATATAGTAATTGTAATTCACTCATTTAAACATGCATTCAATTATAATTCACGTAGCGGAGATTTACAGATACATATTTGATTGCGCTAAAAACTCACAAATCTTTTAGGCTACATTTGTAAGTGTAAAGGAAATCACATTCTTGCCCAATTCGTGAATACACGAATAATTTTAACCACACAACGTCACCTAATCAATCATTCAGAGGAAATGAAATGGACATTGGACAAGAACAGTGATCACATAAAAGAAGCTATACACACAAATCATACACAAACAATATTTGTTGTTCATTTTATTCACACTGATTTGATCCATTCATTGCTTTTAATGTATTATTGTGTAATATAACATTAAAGAAAATAGAACATTAAAGTTGAACAAAATGTTGCTCCTGTTCGTATAAAAACCTAACGCAAAAATATTAGAAATAAAATATACACAAATTTTGACAGCCAGAATCGAAAATATTCTTGGTTTTTTTAAAAAAAAGCAACAGAAATGTAATTAGGTAATTAATATTAATTTTATTACATAAAATTTAATTTATTTATTTATTTTTTTTTAATTTATTTATTTTCGTTGAATACAGTTTATATTTAATATAAATATTAGAGAAAACAATTTATATATAGATATAAAAAATAATAATAATAATAATTAAATTTAGAATTTTAAAATTATGGTCGGAATCCAATATTGATTACATTAAATTCCTTGAATAAATCGTCTTAGCTCTTCTTCGGTATCAAAAATCATTACATGAAAAGGTGAACCTGGTATTAGCTCACCAGCCCATTTTACCTCCACTCGGTAATCACCTGGTTCGGTTGGATCATACTGTAATTATGAAAAAACAAAATATTGTACACCCAAATGTATAAGTAACCGGAAATGAAAATTCAGTACTTACTTTACATAAAATCGTTCTATCCTTTTGACTTTCTCGTTGCATTTCAACTCGGAATGCTCCTTTTGGCCCTCTGACACGAACTGTCAACTGACCAGCACCTGCACCTCGTGTATCGCATATAAAACGTGACTGGAATGTTGCTAAAACACCATGTTCAATACCTGGACCATAAACACGTACTTTACTGGCATCCGGCGCACCGGCCACCCGTAAAGCGAACGGTGATCCTGGCACGTGTTGTCCACCGTATTTTATTGTTAGTAAATGTCGGCCAGACTCTTGTGGTTTTACATTTAGGGTGAATGTGGCATCACTGTGATCATAAAGTTCACAGTAAGCAACTTTTCGTGGCCCGGTACAGTGTGCTGTTAATTCGCCAGGGCCTGCGCGCCGCGTATCAATCCATGACCGAATTTCACGGCCGACCACACCATTGCGCAATCCTTCACCGCTACATAACACCTTTGTTGCATCAACCCCAGTACCGACGACCACATTCAACGGGCACCCCTTGATCAGTCGTCCATTCCATTTTACAGATAAGTTAAGTGGGCTAACACATGTTCGGGGCGGTGTATATGAAGCAAGCCATATCGCTTCATTAATTCGGGGTTGATTTAATGTTACGGTAATTGGAGCATTGTCCTGTGAAGTTAATATGACTTCAGGACGACCCGATTGAGCCTGTGTTGCGTCTATTGTGAAATGAGCTGCTTCGCCTGTTTGTGCTGCTGCTAGACCACGCCCGGTTAGTATAACTTTATCGGCGGATTGTTGTGACGAAACAAATGCACTTGTAGGGCTCTGTGCCACTAAGACACCACTCCATAACAAATCGAAATTGTGTTCACCCGGGCTTAATCCATCGGCCGGTATGTAAATTCGATATCTTCCATCTGTTTGTTTATCGACTGCTATTTCCCGGCTATCAATTGTACATACGAGCTCTCCTGGGCCACCTTGGTTCGTGTCAAATATTATTCTAGACGGTAGAGTTAATCGGCCATCGTTATCGAGTAGTGGACCCCATCCGCCAACAGGTGCAACCTTTGTTGAATCAACACAAGATACATTCCAAGGTGAGCCGGGAAGTGGACCACGGTTGGGGCAACTTGCTCGGATTTCATATTTACCAACCGATAAAACCGTGTAACTCACTTTCCATTCATTATTGCCGATCGATTTAATCTTTGGCTCAATTCGTTCACCCATCTCATCGCATTTCTCAATTTGAACGTTTGGCGTCGTTGGTGAATAAATCGTGAATGATGTTTCCTTACCACGATGTGACACTTCCAATCCATTTCCAGTTGCACGAACATCAGACTTTATTGGTACTGTACCCAACGGTTGGACAGCAAATGTTAGCGGTGAACCACTCACGGGTTCATCACCGTATGTGATGGTAACTTTGTAGTGTCCTGGAATATTCGGTGTGAATTCAACACTATAGATGCCTTCTGATTGCTCACTGATTTTAAGCGGGATCGATTGGCCATTTGGTGAAACAACGGTTACATCTAATTCAGCTGTTCCAGCGTCTTGGTGATTAACTGAAAATAAATTAAATAGATTATTTAATAATAAACTTGGTTATGTATCGTTTGAGCTTACTCGTAAAAATAATAGGACTATGTGCTGCTATTTGTCCCTTTGGTACTCCATATAAATTAACTTTGCTCGGATCGAACGATTCACACGTAAATGGACTTCCAGGTAGATGTTTCGATTGATGAAGCACCTCTGCAAATAAAAATAGTTTTAATAAAGATATTTAAAATCGTGCCAGCCATCAAAAATATCGTTTACCGATCAGACACTGTCCAATTTTTTGTATTGCAAATTCGGCTTGCAAGTGACCACCTTTTGTTTGATAACATCGTACCGGTAATGCTTCACCTCCAGGCCCAGAAACAACCACATCAAATTCTCTAGCAGGTCGTCCATTTGTATCAATAGCAAAAGATGTTGTTTTACTGGTTCTCGATTGGAATAATCCTATTCCACTAACATTAATCTCTTTCCCTATGGTGCTTGGATGAACATTGATCTCGATCGGTTTAATCGAAATCGGAGTACCATTATACATGATCATAATTTTATGTGGTGCAATTCTGGTTGGGTGATACACAATCTCCCATAGACCATTTTTAGTTGGTCCACGAACCGAGTGAGGAACTTCAAGTGAACCACATCGTACAAGTGCTGTAAGAGTGCCTTGGCCAGCTTCGTAAATTGATACAGCGATAATTGCAGGACGATTAACGTAAGCCTCACCAACTTCGACGATTTTCACTAGTGTTGGATCAAAAACGCTAACAGTCCGCGTAGTTAACACGGTTCTTGTGTCTCGATCTACGAACCGAATGATATAATTCCCGGTAAATTGAGTTCTAAATTCGGCAATATTCTTCGTTAGAATGTACGACACAGGCTTTTGGTCAGGCCCAATCACTTCAACCATTTGGTTTTCGTTCAATATTTCAATTGTAGTGTATCCACCAATTTGCGCGTGCTGTGTGTTTTGTTGAACTTCAACGCGGAATGGATTACCATCGACGGGGACGTCATTGAACGTAATATTTACAAAATGTGGCTCAAATGTTTGAGGCACAAATGTCACATCATATAAACCGCGGGCACATGCTACAACTTCAGCTTTAACAGTACTTGAGGCCGTTGAAACTACTAATTCAAGGGTGCCTTCTCCAGCCCCTGCTGCATCTACACTAAATGTTACTGGAACACCTAGCGAAGCTGGCCCATTTCGTTGCTCGAGGCCACTAATTGAAACGCGAGATACATCAAATACGTTACAGGAAAATGGCGATCCAGTAATGTGTTGATCGTTCGCTGTAACACTGATTAAATGGCGGCCCACGGTATTTGGTCGATAACTGACCTCGTACGTATCACCGCGTGGAATTACATGACACGGTACATTTTCCCCAGATGGTGAAGTTACAAGCACTTGCGGTTCTACATTTTCAAATCCCTCCAACTCAAAAAGGTTATCACATTTAACTGGGGCTTGTTTTAATGTTTCCCCAATAGCGATGGCCTTAGGCAATGAAATCGGTGCTGGTGATATCGGGCACGAAAATGGTGAACCAGGTACCGGATGTCCATTAAATCTCACCGATAACGAATGATTTGCTGCTTCGGTTGGTTTGAAATTCACTTTGAACCGAGCATTACCTTCCGACTGCACGAAATTTGGTACATTCTTACCGTTCACAGCGACAATAATTTCTAGATTACCAGCACCAGCTTGCGAAGCGTTAATACCAAAACTAACGCTTTTACCAACAATCCCTGGTCGAATATCCGTTACAATAACCTTTTCAGCAGAGTATGCTTTCAATAGAAAGGGACTACCCTCGACGTGTCCATTCTGCGGTATTCTTACCTCGACCGAATGATCCCCAACATCGATTGGTTCAAATTTAATATTAAATCCTTTGTCCGTCATTTCAATTTGTGTTGGTACATTTCGTCGGGCGGGACCAAGTACTTCGACCACCGGTTGTACATCAGATTCAACAGAAAATTCAAACGTACGTCCGACACTAACTTTATCGAGTGCTTCGGGTGATATAATACGAGCGGCAGCTGAAACTTTACAAGTGAATGGACTTCCGGGTACATCTTGCCCGTTAAATCGCAGCTCGACTGTATGATTTTGTGCTTCACGTGGTGTAAAACTAATCGCATACGTGTGTTGACCTTGTGCCTGGGCTGATGTGGGAACACGACCTCCATTTACGGTTACTTCGAGATTTCCTGGTCCAGCTTGTGATGTTTCCACTAGAAAGGTGACTGGTTTTCCCACTGTGCCATTACTCACATTCTTCACTTTGATGGCGCTTACATCGTATACCTGTTTTGAACGGTGGAATTAAAATTATTTGAATGGTGTTCTAATGTAGATCATCGAAGTTACTCGAAACGAAACAATTAATAATTTTATGATTTCAGCAATTTTTCAAGCATATTTTATTCTAATTAGATATTTTGAAATTTTCTTACCTACTGATGAATTATGATTTATGTGCTCAAAAATTAGATTGTAAAATAATTTAAATAGAGATTAGTTGAAAGTAGGTTGAGATCTAGAATGTAAGAATAATTGTTCAATTATTCAAAATTAATCACGCGATAGTGATTAGCATGAGTTACTTTTATTAAACGATTAGATTAGATTCTAGAATTCTCATCGCTGGTTAGCCTTCTCCAGATGAAATCGGTTAAAGAAATATTCAAAGGTCACTCCATTACTGCAATGCATTGTTTGGAAAATCTTTTACATAAATTAAAACCCCTTCAAAATTATTCTACTTATATCGACCTAAACGTTCTGTTACGCAACAATTAAATACGAAATGAATGGAGGGGATCTCATTAAGATCATTCTAAATTAATTAGAACCGATGTGAAATCACAATCATTGCAGCTAAATTAATTCTCAGAAAGTGTAAACATTTTGGAAGTTAAATGTAGATAAAATTAGACTGTCTTAAAATAAATTCAGGATTTAATCAATGGGTTATACGCAAAATTGGCAATTACGACCGTCTTTGGCCAAATTTGTTTGATCCTGATATTAATCAACAAAATTCCCTAGAACCTCGAGCGTCGGATGTGGAATTCATCGTGGTCGATTTGCCATTATATTCAGCATGGAGATTGGCAGAAAACCTGTACGAGGAATCGTGTTTTTGGACAAATTAACTCAAGACCATTTGCAAATTAGACCAAAACTGCATCCAATTCGACTAAAAATGCGTAAAACGGAGAATTCCTCTGCTTTCTATTTTGGTACCATTACTAAGGCTCTTGGTTGAAAGCAGCTGTTACCTTTTGTAGTATCAGCATAGTACTTGACTCAAATACCAGCTTTATATCGTTTCGATTCTGGGTTCAAGGTAAAAGTTGGAGTTTCTTATTTAGTCACATTCTACCCCTTCGGGTACCCCGAATTTTTCGTCGAATATGCACAATACTTGATATCTACATAAAATAAGGTATGAAACTAAGGCGACACTCAAAAACGGAAAAATACTTTACTATAATATCTGTTCTGAGAACTGATTGTAACTCAACATGTGCCAGACTTCAAAACAATGAATAATTGTAACACTTGGCAAATTGTAAACATGATTAACTATTTCTAAACCATGTTTTTTCGTAATTCGATTAGTTTTTTCAAAAGACGAAACAGAATATAAAAATCACGTTCACTATATATCGAGATAATGATATACGTTTCTAAAAGGTATTTTATTGTACTGAGAGGGGTAATCATATCATGACAATAAAAATAATAACTTGGTCCGTAGGACCAAGTTATTAAAATCCTAGCGAAAACAGATTTGGATTCAAACCCACTCCTCTCGACGTTCTGAAGGTCGCCGAAAGAGCAATAAAAATGTCCGACCGTCTCGATCTCGGTCTATGTACCAACGAAATATCGGAAATGATTTGCGCGATTTGAATTGTTTTCTTCCATACTATTTTTCTTTTAATACAGAAAATTGAAAAATTATTACGAACTCTACGTCAAATTACCTGAAAAACTACCACTACATTTTATTATTCCTATATATAGCGAAATTTTCCCGAGGCGGGATGCAGCTAACGGGGGGTCCCAGGTGGTGGATAGTGGACGGCCTATCGATAGGTAGGTAGGTTAGCGATGAATTAAATAAGTCGCCCGATAGTCTCAGGGAACTGGGGAGTGGTTGATCTCAGCTAAGTAAGTGAGTGCCTATGATGCCAGTGTATTCTGAGTGCCTATGATGCCCAGCATGGAAGGGCGAACTGATGGCGCCATACAACTATCGACTACTAACCACGGTGAACTGATCGTCGCATCTTCCTGCGCTCCCGGGTCCCCAAGTAGTGAGTGGGGAACCCTATAAACGGGTCATCCCTTGAATGGAATGGGTCCCATTGGTTTGAGATATGCATATGAATGGCTGAATGGGCGAGTAAATGTTGGAGGGGCGGGTGAATGTTAGAGGGGAGGGGGCGCTTGTGGTCGGAGTGCTCGGTGGATCAATGGGCTAGATTAAGTTGTTATGCGGCCCATGCTGATGATCCACTAGGCTGGTGGCCTGTTTAACAAAGCCCAGTCGTGAATGGAGCCCTCTGGATACCAGTGGCCCTATTCTGGCTTTCCCTGGGAATACGGGAATTGGGAAAAATATTTTGATAGCATTTTTGTCTAAATTGTATTTTTCAGGCCTACTGAGGGAACACGTTTGGTGCTAAAATTTTCGAAACAAAGTTAAATGGGAAAATATTTTTCCCTATACAAATTTTCTGGAACAAAAGTTTCCCAATTCACTTAGTTTTGAAAATTTTTGCACTAAACTTATTATTATTTCAGTAGGCCAGAAAAATACAATTTAGACAAAAATGCTATGAAAATATTTTTCCCAATTCCCTATTCCCAGGGAAAGCCAGAATAGGGCCACAGGATTCTTAAAGTTGTATCTAGTCTTACTTGTGTATACGGATCTCTGCGCAGGTGGGCCTGTATTTCTCTGACACTAGTGGGAAAAACATCAATAATCAATAAGAAAACAAAAATAAAGGCGCCGGTACTCTCTAAACACCGGAAGATATAAAAAAATAGAGTAACTCAAGCCATAAAGGTGGTGATCCCTCATCGGGAGCGAGGGTAAGCGACACCATTCCGTCGAAGCCAGGTGAAGCGGAACTGCCAAACAAAATAGCGGGGACTTAAGAGAGATCACCTCCGGCGAAGCGACGGTATTACAGTAGAGCAAAGAGAACCTGTGGCATTGGTTAAAAAAACTGTCGGCTGCGATAGCTCGGAAAGGGTCCAGGTATCTAAAAGACAGAGGTCCCCCAGGAAAAGCTTGAAGCGGGCGACAGCAAGGATTGTAAAGCAGAAGGAGGCTAAGGGAGGCTTTAGATTGGTAAGCATGCTGATCAATAAAGAATCCCGGGGTGCCCTTGCCAAATCAAAGGAAGTATGATCAAGTTCGGGTTCGGGTCGATCACTATTAAAATACATAAAAAAGACGAAGCCAATACGTGTGAGGAAGACCAGCCTAGGGGCGACGGCGAACGGAACCAGCGGGAGACCGTCAAAATGGGGGCGGCCAGGGGAGTGATGTTTCAGACGTGGAGAGTATGATTAGGAGAGGTAGCATCTTCTCACTTGATTCTGATGGGGACATCCAGTTGGACTCTTGACGAGAGGTGAATGGTGGCCGAAGCAACGAGCCAGATGGCACTATCCCAATTCAAAGAGTGGTGGAAGAGGTGTTTTAGGTACACCACAGTGATTAATATTGTACAAATAAACATGCATCACACGAAAGCTGCCTCGACAGCTCTCGTTCTCAGACTGACTAAATCAGATGAGGACTTGGTTTTAATCAAAGAACCTTAGATTAACAATAACAGGATCTATGGCCTCAGAACGAAAGGATATAAATTATTATACTCAAGCAACTTTGAGAAGATCAGATCGTGATTCACTAAAATAATTTGAATATTTTTCTTCTTCCTGAATTTAGTAGTGGGGATGTTACAGCGGTGAGCGTTGAGGTTGGCTGTGAAAAATTATGGCTAGCTATATGGATAGCGAGAAGGTGGTTCTACCGGATAACCTGGAGAACTGATCCGGGAAGCAGGTCAAAGAAGGGTAGGTGTAAGGTGTCATACTTGGATGTGATGCAAACGCACACAATCTGGCGAAAGACAGCCATTAACGAGAGGGGCGAGTTATTTTTTGATTACTTATTAGATACTAACCTTTTAGTTTGCAATATTTTTGCGAGAACCAACATTTATTGTTAAAAATCGACAAAGGAGAGTGGCGAAAGAGCACTCAGTCT